>CM032455.1:56240709-56259977 GCA_019049505.1 Pachyrhynchus sulphureomaculatus
TTATTTTCTATTTTTAAAAAGCTTCAGTTGTACAAATTTTGGGCACCATTCATTTTAAAATAGAAAGGATCTAACTTCAGTTAAAAAAATGAAAAAATACTGAAGTGTTTTACGGTTATTACTAAAAAGGATTATTCTAGTACAACTTTTCTTATCCTGAAAAGAAAAATAGGTATTCAGTGAGACACTAGCTTTAATCAACAAAAAAAGAAAATTTATTCATGATTTAAAATAAAAGTTCCAACCTTTGCAGTTTTAAGGAATACAAAAAAAATTCTAGCCTAAAAGTAGTTTTTATAAATTAGAGTCCCTAAATCAGAGATTTTACTTCTAAATCTTGACTACACCCGAAATCGAAGAGTCGTGATTTTTACTTCGCGATTTTTCAGTTCAAATTGCTGTTAAAACACTTATTTGCGGGGAATATATTTATTGATGTATGTTCTGGTAACTTACGGTCTTCCTATGGGCTTCTAGGCCTTCAATGCAACACAAAACCGATTTCACACTTTTGAGAAGAGCCTACTTTAACTACTCCATTTAGAAAACACACAAAACCCACTACGGCTTTATGATAAAAAAAAACTCGTGCTTAACTTGGCTCTCGTAGATCTTGTCGTAAGCCTCTACTGCGGCTCGGTGGAAATTAGCCTGGCTGCGGCTTGATGTTACTAAGCCTGGCGGCGGCTCGGTGGTACTACGCCTAGATTCGCGTCCTCCGGACCCTTAAATAAGCCGTGGGCACTCTGTCTGTAATATGGCGACGCCGGAACCAAAACTCCGGATACAAACATTTGACCAATCCCGGCGTATCGATAGATTCGGTCGCAAACCCGCACAGCACACTATATAACGAGCGGCTAGGAATTTCTGATTAATATACCGCTCGATACAAAAATGAAAAGAAGTACATTATTAAGAGAAAAATCAGTAACATTATACAGTCTTAAAATCTAGGAAAAAATGAATGTTACATTACCCCCTTCCAAAAAGAAATAGACTACACTAGTCTATTAAACTAAGGCTACTTATGAAAAGGTACAAAGTGGTACACTATCACTTAATACTAAGGTCAGAACTTAAAACAAAATTACAAACTTCGGACCTTACTACTAGACTTAATTCAATCAAGCACTAATATTAAGTACAATGAAAACCAAATGAAAATCTTTGCATGTACACAAGAATCTTATAACTAGACTTAACTTAATTAAGCACTAAGGTTAAGTATATCAAAAAGTAAATAAAAATCCTTGCATGAACATAAGAAATACCTGTTCAAAGTAACAGTCGCGGTCTTCTTATATAAAAGAATCAGCTCTGTTATTGTTACCGAAACAAAAAAAAAAATATAACTTTGTCTAGACTCTTGTCTAAATCAAAAAAAAATGAACTGAAACAAAGTATGAACACCCCCCTTAAAATATTTTAAGGATTGTCTGAAAATTTTCTATTTCAGCAAAAGAAATTTATAAAAATTCTTAAATAAAGAAAAACAAAAAAAATAAGTGATTCTAGTGCAAACACTAACACTAAAAGGAGAAAGTCTTGTAAGACCATTTAGCACAAGGCTAAGAAAAACACCTGGATGAAAATCCAGACAAACGCTCGGAAAAAAATCGCCATCAATGCTCTAGCTCACCGCTAAGAGAACATTCTAAATCTAGTATCACTACTAGTCGCATCAGAAAATAATCGCACTCTATCGCGCAATGTCGACGTCCTAAGACATCTAGACATGCTAAAATCGCCAGGGAAAACGCTCTGGTTGATCGCCAGAAAACACGTCAGCTCATCGCCAACTAAACACTCTGGTATATCGCCAGAAAAAACCTCGGCTCCTCGCCAAGAAAACATTCTGGTACATCGCCAGAAAAAACCTCGGCTCCTCGCCAAGAAAACATTCTGGTACATCGCCAGAAAAAAGCCTCGGCTCCTCGCCAAGAAAACACTCTGTAAATAGTCCTCGACTACACAAAGTCTGCGTTCTAAAAGAACAATCTCGCCATTAACATAGTGAGCAGCTATAAAAGCTAACAATATCACTATAGGCACAGTGAATAGCTACCAAAGCTAAAATTCACTCTAAACACAGTGAATAGCTATAAAAGCTAAAATTCACCAAACTGAATGATCCTGCTTCAAAAAGCAATGTTCACAAAGAACAGAATGATTAGTCCACGCGCAACTAACATTCAAGGAAACATTCCTAGCATAACTATGTGAGACAGCTAGTCTCTAAATAGGACCTCCCTAAAGTCATAATCCTATATATAGGAGTCCATAAACAAAACGACTCAAAATCACACATTTTGAGCACATGCCCTCAGGCAACCAACATACACTGAAATATATACAGAAATATATACAGAAATATATACAGAAATACATACAGGAGTTCAAATCCCAAACTCTTGGTTATGATAACTCCATACTGAGCTTGGTGAAAGCTCTTAGCAAAAGCTAATCAAATCTTCAGCACATCGCACCAAAGTGACAAATCTGCCTAGAAACATGAGCCAGAAAAAACGCCCTCCGTCATTCTTCAGGGTGGCTACACAGAGATGTAAAATTTAACCAGCATTGCGCTTCTCCAAGTTGCATGAAGAACCCTCGTGTACTGGTCTCGCCCTAGAACAACAACGAAAAATATTCAATCCATCCCACATAACAGGAGACAAACACCTCACTACGATATACTGAAAGGTGGAGACAATAGGATACGGAAATGGTGACCCTGGAGTCCACCAACAAAAGGGAGTAGATTATAGCATCCACTAAACTAAAACGGTGTCTACCATACCACCATAAGTCAAAAAAAAATTTAATCAATAGGGTGTTCCGAAACACACTACTGCCAACAGCCTGTCACCACTAATAGGCTAATTGGAGCTGAGGTCGACTACAGTAGCTAGGCTCTCCTTTGGCTCAAATAGTAATAACCATTGAGTAACAAAACCTTTAAAGGTCCCAAAGGTCAAACGTTCGCCCTCCATAGACTACCCTTCCAATCAGTCTGTTCCTCAGGAAGACTAACTCCCTGCCAAACGTCGTAACGGCATCTGTTAGCACCCGGTGCATCACAGCCTGTAAAAACAAATAACTCATGGGATACAACCTAAAAGGTTTACAAGGTTAGCTTAACCAAGCTTCTAACGGAAATTTCCAAAAAACGAAAATGAGCTTAAAAAGCTACATGAAGCAAAAATTTCTCTATTTTTCGGTGGCAACGCAACAAAACTGTTGAAGACGACAAGAGCTTTTCCAGCTTAATCAGAGACAAGAAGAAAACATCGTTGACAGCTAGAATATTCGATCATGGTGTTAATCGTCTTCCTAGACAATAACCGCTAGAAGAAACTGCTACAGGTATCAGGCATAACCGTTTTCTGTCAGCCCAAACTTCTAGATTATCTGGTGAAAATCTAAAAAATTCGGTTAGGAATCTTCCTTCACTGCGCTTAGCCTCTCTTGACAAGGTTCTCATCTCGGTATCAGATTTTGATCATTTCTTCGTGAAACGACTGTCTTACTCTGCTCTCATCTCTTGTAAATGATCAGCCTTTAGTTCTCCTGCAGGACTTCAATTTCCTATCAATCTGATAGTAGACCGAAAAAAACTCATCAGACGCCTATGAGTCTATGCAAAAAAAATTTTAAAAAGTTTGTGACTCAAAGGTAACGTTTAAAACGGCCCTGAGAAGAATAGAAGATACCCTCAGTTTGTCAATTCAGAAGAAGATCTAAATCAAAATAATCCAAGTCTTAGACTTACTGGATAAACCAAAATCAATTTACTCTTAATTGCACCGAAAATATACCACTAAGGTAATAGAAATACACCCACTCGGGTAACAAACTTTGAAATTGCTCAAAAAAATTTTTGACTCTACATCACACTACACGAGCTACATCTTGCGCTTGTCCTAACTCAAGATCACCTTGGATTGCCTCTAATCAAAATTTCGCTTCCAAGTGTCAAGAACTGGATATTATTTGGGGTCTTAATCAAATCAAATCCCGCGACCACCGACATACCAGTCTCATGATATATCCTGAGTGTGACTCCTTCGCAAGCTCGCTAAAACTGAGTCGATGCTAAACATCAACCACAATCAACCTAAGTTTTTTTTTTTTTTTGGGATATGGCCAATACCCAAAACCTTAGCATTAAACAATAAAAGTAAGCTATTCTCTGCTCAACTTTTATAACAGTCAAAAAAAAACGAGGTCGTCACCTCTACAGAGCAACATCAAAAAAATAAAGTAAAGCAATTAAGATAATGTAAATATAAATTATTCTTCTTCTGACAAACTTTCATTAGGGTTAGGTCCATTGAATGGTTTTAAGTCTTTAATATGCCATCGTCCTATTTTAGTCCCATCTAAATTAACCAAACCATAAACTAAATCTGAAATCTTTTCTCTTATCACGCAATGCACATACTTAGGTACCAACTTAGATGTGAATTTATCAGCTGCACTGGAAAGAATTTTATTTTTTCGCCAAACGTGATCACCTATCTTAAAGGAAAAATCCCTTTTTCTAAGGTTGTAAGACTTACTGTTCCGTTCATAAGCCTTATGTATCCTACTACGCACGTCGGTGAAAATATCTTTTAAACCCTTTAAATTTTCGGCGTACGCACCCCTGTTACCCGGAATTATTTCGCTGTCAACATTGACATCCAAATCTAAATTTTTATAATACGATCCAGATAGAGGTATGTTATATGTCTGCCGTAAACTAAGAAAGACGGTGTAAACCCTGTTACTTCGTGTCTTGCGGTGTACACGGGATTAAAAATTAAAACGGATGTTAAAACCATAAGTTTCACTTAAGCTCTTAAAACTCTTAGAGGTATACTGAGTACCGTTATCGCATATCAAGAGCGATGGAACACCGTGGATTAGAAAGACATTATTTTCCAAAAATCCTCTCTATATATTCTGCTTTAGAGCTTTTCAAAGGAAATAGCATGGTATACTTTGTAAACCAGCAAGAAACCACGAGAAGCCATTTATTTCCCTTTTTGAACGTGGAAATGGGCCTACTAGATAAGCTGCTATGACTTGGAAAGGGTAATTAACCGTTTTCTCTTTTCCCATCAGTCCCATAGGTAGTGTATTTGGAGATTTCTGCGCTCCACATACTTCACAAGTCCTCACAAACTTTAAGATATCAAAACACATTTTTGGCCAGTAATACTGTTCCTGAACCCTGTGAAGAGTTTTATAAAAACCAAAATGACCAGAAGTAGGAGGAGTGTGACACATGTCTATAATTTCCTCTCTCTGTGGTTTAGGAACTAGTATTTTCCACTCGGGTACATTAACTTTTAAAGGCAACTGGTTTGGGATAAATTTGTACACGAAATCATTTTCCACCTTCCACTGCGGAAAATTTTGAGGGAATTCTTTAATTTGCTGCCGTAAATTATCGTACCATGGATCTATACGATCTATGTCTACTGTATCAATTCTTACGCCAATCTGTGCATTGAGACTGTTTTCGTCCACTGTATGATCTGGGATTCTTGACAAAGCGTCAGGAATAACATTGTGGACTCCTTTTCTATGAATTAAATTAAACGTATGTTGTCTCAGCCTAATCGCCCAACGCGCTAGTTTGCCACTAGGGTTTTTAATAGAATTAAGCCACAATAAACTATAATGATCTGTTATGATCGTGAAAGGAACACCTTCTATGTAAGGTCGAAACTTTTCGATGTTAAAGAGTACTGCTAAACATTCTTTTTCAACAACCGAATAGTTACGTTCAGCCTTTGATAAAGTTCTACTGGCATACGCTATCACTCTTTCCTCACCATTGATTTTCTGTGTTAGGACGCCCCCTAAACCGGTATTAGAAGCATCACTAGAAATATAAAACTGTTGGGAAAAATCTGGTTGGGATAAAATGGGAGCTGAAACCAATAGCTCTTTAATCTTTATAAAAGATTCTTCGGCTGCCTTTGTCCAATCTATCGATTGTCCTTTTTTTCGTCCTTTCAAAAGATCATTAATAGGCGACAACAGGGTAGAAAAATTCTCAATAAAACGTCTGTACCATGAACACATTCCTACGAAGCGCTTAACTTCCGTAGTATTAGTAGGTCTCGCATAATTAACCATGCTTGCTACTTTATCCGGATCGGTACGCAAGGAATTTGAGCCTACAATATAGCCTAAAAACTTTAGAGAAGTTTTGAAAAAAAATCACATTTGCTCAAATTTATCGTCAGTCCGGCCTCTTTCAATTTATTTTTTACTTCTTTAAGTAAGCGTATATGCGATTCGAAGTCTTCCGATGTTACTAAAATATCATCGAGATAGGTAAAAATATGTGGCATAGTGACGAACTGAAATAGACCTCGGCCTATTACTGCAAAAGCGGTCTTTTCCTTAGAGGATTTGTCCAAAGGAATTTGCCAGAATGCCTTTCTAAGATCTATCGAGGATACATACTTAGCATTCCTGAGTGATGTCAAAATTCTATCGATGTTCGGTAATGGATAGTTATCAAATTTGCTGACCTCGTTGAGCTTCCTTCCGTCAAAGCATAGACGATACTGTCCATCGGCCTTTTTCACCAATAAGATTGGAGAACACCAAGGACTGTTTGATTCTTCAATCACTCCGAGTTTCAACATTTCGTCTAACTCTTTATTTAATACTTTTGACATATACGGAGACATGGCGAAGGGCCTTGTCTTTACAGGACTGGCATCAGCCGTATCTATAGACATGGTGATCTTATTCGTTCGGCCTAACCTATCTTTACTACTTATTTCTTTGAAAGAGCTTATTACGTTTTCTGCGTTTAAGCGTTCCGTCCGCGAGAGATCATCTAGGGTACATAGACGCGAGAAAAGGCTTTCTAAAGAACTTTCTGAATAACAATCTTTAAAACTTGTTTGAGAATTGACTTCTAGGGACTGTGGATACCACGAATTATTTTTAAAATTTACTAAAATTCCGAATTTTTGTGCAAAATCACATCCTAAAACCAAAGTATGTGATAGAGAAGGTACTACTAGAGCAGAGATTACTAAACAATGACCATTGCAGACTAGCGGCAACTCAACCGTACCTAAAACTTTTAGACGGCTGCCATCTGCAGTGGTAACACTTCTATTTTTGACATGGCATATTTTTATACTTAAACGACTTAAAATTTTAATACCATTCTGACCTACAACGGAGGCATTTGCACCAGAGTCAAATAAAGCCGAGAAATGGGCACCTAATAGATCTATCTTTATATGCGGTCTATTATCTAAATATTTATGCACGAATAAAGGAGACATGTGACCATTTGGAGAAGCAGGAGTTTTAACTTGAGAAGGAGAATTTTTATTAGACTTTAAAAAATCAGAAAAACTTTTTGTAACCATTTAGTCCAATCTGATCTACTGGAATATTTTTGTCCATCCGTGTTTCTAGAACGTTTTGGATTAGGAGCTATACTGCTAACGTGAGCTTGTGACTTAGCCGAATGTTTAGAGGCTTTTTTTCTGGACTTAGTGTATCCGCCTCGGTAATATACCGTCCTTACTCGTTTTTTGTACACTTGGGGCATGATGCTAGTCTCACACCAGTTGTTCCACATTTGAAACAAAATACCCTCTTCGGTGCTGTACAACTTTGGTAAGTGTGATTCTGACCTTTGCAATTCCAACACGTGAAAATTGCCTTAGGTGAAACCGACTTGTCGTTCACTTTAGCTGCAGTGTCGCTAATTTTAGAGTCATTATCTTTTCTTTTACCCGTTTTCTGGTTACTCCTAGGGTTCCGATTTACATTCCCAACCTTATTTGTCGAGACTCCACTTCGGCCATTTGGATTATACTCTACTTGATGTATATTAGTTTCGCCCTTTGGTCTGCTCTTTTCCAACAAATAATCGGACTCTTCAAGTTTTCTACATAACCCGGCGAGTTCGGCTACCGAATTAATATCTAGTAGAGCTAACCGATTGACGAAACTAGGCAGAATATTCCTCCGTATAAATTTAACTTTGGTACTTTCCAAAGGCTTGGTGGACAACCTACCAAATAAAGATTCCATGTGGGCAATAAAAATCACAGTGGACTCATTCTTCTTTTGTCGCCTCCTCTTTATTTCCGACCACAATTCTTCATCCTCATCACAGTGCAAGAAGTCCTTCTTTAGCCTATCTACCAAGGAATGCCAGTCGTTGACACTTGATTTTATGCTTCTAAACCAAATGAAGGCATCGCCAGTGAAAAATTCAACAGCAGAGCTGAAAAGTTCATCTTCCGATACTTTCCTAGCTTGAGCTATTTCAGTCAGCCTCTCCAAAAAAGGATAGAGTCTCTTTGAGTCTCCATTAAATTTCAATTGCCATTCGCTGACAGGAATATTTCTGGCTGCGCAATTCACGATTGGAGCTGGTACGTTTATGACTGGGGTTGTAATAGGCAACTGTGGTAACTCATGACCAGGAGCTATCTTTTCTGCAAGATTTGCTTCCATGAGTACACACGTAGCTATTGTTTCTTGAACATATTTGGAAAACTTCGACGCTTCCTCTTCGTCATCCGGCATGGGAATTCTTTGTACGCGACCCGCTACATGCGATAAACGTGACTTAACCCGGTGTACAAGTGAATCATTTGGATCGCCGTCATAACTATCGATTAAGTTTTGGATAGAATTTAAACTCTTTTCGATACCAGCCGTTTCTTCTTTAATAGACAGAGTGTCATCCCCTATCTTTATCGTTTTTCCGGGCTCATTAATTTCTTTACTTAAGATCCTCGTTAGAATCTTTCTTTTATCCGCGACCGGACGTTCTGAGAAAGTACGACGGATTTTCAGTTCATAGTCTAACTCATATTCTAGTAGGTGATTGACTTTAAAATTGAAGGCTTCCATGATAAATGAATACAATTTAAAAGAATTGTTTAAAAAGTCGTGAAAATATTTCTCCTGTGCTCCCAATAGTCAAAATAAAAAATATGTAAAGGCACTTAAAATATGTAAACTTCTTTACCAAACATTTAAAAAATCTTCAACAATTTCAAAAAAATTTCTAAGTATTGCCTTGTATTAAAATTCTTTTACCAATTATGTTAAGAATTTTCTACAAAAAATCTCCAAATACCGTTTCGTATCAGCAAAGTATTTTTAATATTCATGCAAAAATCTAACACTGCAAAAATTAAAGTAAACCAGCACATCTGCTAATCTGAACTATAAAAGTAGCTTTTAAGAAAAAAGTAGGAATCTCTTATCTTAGAGTCGATTAACAAAATTCAAATATCTATACCACCATCAGATAAATTGAAATAAATAATTCTACAAATTTCCTGCTTTTGTCTTATTGCTATAGTGTAGCTTCGTTTAATTAAATATTATGAAATAAAAATATCTGAAAAGTTAGAGCTTTTACTTTGTTCTACAGCTAGTACACTGAACCCTTTAAAAAATAAAATTCCAAAAGCCCCGCGTTGACAGCGCTATTTTGTAACCTCGGCACTTGCCCGCTTTTTGAGGCGTCATTTTGTACCCTGTGAAAATTGTTTTTTCCCACGCTTGGGCGCAATCTTCTTGCAACCTCTTTTTAATTTCTGAGAATGAATTGAGTGAATAATGATTTTAAAAGAACTAAAGAAATTAAACAAACACTAGCTCAGTTTTCCTTGGTAGAGAAATATGGGTAAAGAGATAATTGTTATACGTCTTTTTGGAATTATTTTCTATTTTTAAAAAGCTTCAGTTGTACAAATTTTGGGCACCATTCATTTTAAAATAGAAAGGATCTAACTTCAGTTAAAAAAATGAAAAAATACTGAAGTGTTTTACGGTTATTACTAAAAAGGATTATTCTAGTACAACTTTTCTTATCCTGAAAAGAAAAATAGGTATTCAGTGAGACACTAGCTTTAATCAACAAAAAAAGAAAATTTATTCATGATTTAAAATAAAAGTTCCAACCTTTGCAGTTTTAAGGAATACAAAAAAAATTCTAGCCTAAAAGTAGTTTTTATAAATTAGAGTCCCTAAATCAGAGATTTTACTTCTAAATCTTGACTACACCCGAAATCGAAGAGTCGTGATTTTCACTTCGCGATTTTTCAGTTCAAATTGCTGTTAAAACACTTATTTGCGGGGAATATATTTATTGATGTATGTTCTGGTAACTTACGGTCTTCCTATGGGCTTCTAGGCCTTCAATGCAACACAAAACCGATTTCACACTTTTGAGAAGAGCCTACTTTAACTACTCCATTTAGAAAACACACAAAACCCACTACGGCTTTATGATAAAAAAACTCGTGCTTAACTTGGCTCTCGTAGATATTGTCGTAAGCCTCTACTGCGGCTCGGTGGAAATTAGCCTGGCTGCGGCTTGATGTTACTAAGCCTGGCGGCGGCTCGATGGTACTCCGCCTAGATTCGCGTCCTCCGGACCCTTAAATAAGCCGTGGGCACTCTGTCTGTAATATGGCGACGCCGGAACCAAAACTCCGGATACAAACATTTGACCAATCCCGGCGTATCGATAGATTCGGTCGCAAACCCGCACAGCACACTATATAACGAGCGGCTAGGAATTTCTGATTAATATACCGCTCGATACAAAAATGAAAAGAAGTACATTATTAAGAGAAAAATCAGTAACATTATATGGTCTTAAAATCTAGGAAAAAATGAATGTTACATGGTGATAAGCAAAAACTGATTTAAACTCTTAGACTTATGGAGGATATACTAGCAATTGTTTTTGTTCGTGTTATCTCACTGTGGAAAAAGTATATGTATACAGTGAAGTCTGCTTATAACCCGTTTATAGCGAATTTCCAGTTAAAACGAACTATTTTATAATGCCCGAAAAAACTTATAACGAATTTCCGAATAAAACCAACCAAATTTGGATGTTTTGTGTCCGTTTATAACCAACTTGTCACTCTCTGTGCTCGATGTCGCGCGACTTGATCTAGGGAATTCACCGAAATTCGCTGAGGACCCCTATTCTACTTGTTTCCACCGCGTCGCTAGTTCGAGCAGTATTATTTTCAATTCACTTGCTGTGTTATGCGGTTCTAATGCATATTTGATCAAAGTAGCAAAGTGAATGTTAAAGTTTTTATTTTAAAATGAGTACACAAAAACGTAAAGCGTTGACTTTAAAAGACAAAGGCGATATTATTAGGAAAATAGAAGTTAGAAGATGGAAATGGAGTTAAACAAAGTGATGTTTTCAAACAGCTGAATTTAACTAAATCTACGGTTTCTACCATATGGAAGAAGAGGCACGAAATCTTATCAATCTATGATAAAAGAAACTTTAATTGTAAAAAGTAACAACATTTACACATGACTAAGTCGATAAAGGACACCTTAAATGGTTTAGTCAAAAACGACATGAACATGTTCCTATTACTGGCTATACTTTACAAGAGAAAGCTAGTAAATTGGGAAGGAAAATAGAGAACACCGAGTTTAACTGTTCTAGAAGTTGGATTGAACGATTTAAAAAGCTACATAATATTAATGGGAGTAAAATAGTAGGAGAAACTGCAGGAGTGGATATGACTGTTGTTAATCAGTGGTTGGCCAATGTATGGCCGAAAATTCGAGAAAGTTATGAGTATGTGGACATTTTTAATGAGGATGAAACGAGTTTTTTTACACGATGACACCTGATAAGACATTAAAGTTTGTCGGAGAGAATTGTGCTGGTGGAAAATTATCAAAAGTAAGAATTACTTGTGTTGGTAACTGCAAATATGTCTGGAACAGAGAAAAGAAAATTGTTGGTGATAGGAAAGTCCGCCAATCCCAGGTGCTTTTAAAACAAATATTTACCAGTAAAATAGAAATCAAACAGTAAAGCCTAGATGACATCACAAATTTTTAAAAACGTAACTGATCGAATGGGACAAAGAATTAAAATTCACAAACAGAAAAATATTACTTTTGATTGACAACGGTCCAGCACACCCTGAAGTTGATCTACAGGAAATGAAATTGCTTTTTATGCCTCCAAACACAAGTGCAAAGCTCCAGCCTATAGATCAAGGTGTGATACATTCTTTAAAATGTCATTATAGAAAGATTTTACTTATGAAAATATTAGAGACGATTGATAAAGATAACATTTTTTCTGTAACTCTCTTGGATGCTATAAACTTTATCCATATGGCTTAACAAACAGTCAGTAGAGAAACCATTGCAAACTGTTTTAAGCATGGCGGATTTTTAAGGAAAGAATGTAGATATGACTCAGATGATGAGCTACCGTTGATTCAATGCATTTACAATGCTGACCTTCAACAAAGTACAATGGAAATTGAGATTAAAAAGATGTTTAATCACTTTAATTTTGAAGAATATGTATGTGCTGATAATGAATTAATGACGAGAGAAATATTAACTGATGATGAAATTGTGACATCAGTGACTTCTGGAAACATTTTAAGCGATAATGATGAAGACAAGCTTGGAGAAGGAGATAATATTTATGTTTCATTCATCTCAGAAATGACTGAGAAAATGACTGAAACTCGCAATTTTTTGGAATCTCGTGAAGTTCCTGAACATATATAGTAGTTTTTGTGACCCTGACAATTATATAAACATCATTTCTTTTAAATTTTGCAGACGAAAATTTTGCAAACGAAAATTATTGATTTTATTGTATAAACTACGTATTTTTTTCAATGTTTTCGTTTATACTCCTATATGTACCAACATATAATATATATATATATATATATATATATATATATATATATGATATATATATATATATTTATTATTAAGTACCTATACTATTTCGGGTGACACAGCCAACAATATAACACCCTGTAATTTTTTTATTTTAAAAGTTACATATTTGCTATCCATTTTGCCATTTTAGCGAAAGTACAAAATTTTATGCCATTCGAATGGGATATTATTAGGGTTTTTTGCTTTTTTATCACTTAAGAAAATATTTTCAACTACTCCGGTCTGACCGGAAGTGACTGCAAATTTCTTATTTTTAAAGGAAAACCCTGTATATTTTTTTTTTAGATATCAATTGCAATTCGCTTTGAAATTCTGTGTCCATGATTTAAAGGTAAAGTTTCTTTCCAACGATGTATCACAAGTTGACATTTGTGTGACATACATATATATATATATATATATATATATATATATATATATATATATATATATATATATATATATATATATTATATATATTATATATATATATATATAATATATATATATAAATATTATATATATATATATATAAATATATATATATATATATATATATATATATATATATATATATATATATATATATATATATATATAATATAATCTAATTCAATTCACGTACGTAATAAAAAAACATTTATTTGAAAAAAAAATCATTAAATGAGAATAGCATTAAAATATTTCACTAATTATTATATTTTCTTAATTTTACTTACGTTGACATGCAGGCCATTCTGGAACACTCCATCTACCATCACTTTGGCATGTTATCAAAAGGAATTCATCATAGGTCATCGACACTTTGTAATGATCATTGCAAGAGAAACTAATGACAGTATTTACGTCAACTGTTTCATTTACTTCACCTTGTCTGCCATTAAGATAAGTCCATCGTCCATTCCCTGGATGTTCGTATGTAACGCATTTTATGCTAAAATTATTACAATTACAAACATTCATTTTTAATGAAATTAGAACTGTTCTGAATCTGTGATCATACCAAACCAATTAAATCAAGTGATAATATGAAAAGGGCGCGAGTTTACAGTCATCGATCGATAATAATACACCAACATATGTAAAAACAAATATATACCAAATGTCATTTAAATACCAAATGAAATGAAAACCTGCTATACAATGGCGTGTCAATTTAGGCAAAGTATATATAAAATTTTACTAAAAATTTATGTCAGGCAAACAAATATGAATTAAAATATCCGAAAGTTGTTATAGACTGTTTTGGTCTATATTTGATGGACCTCCATGTCAATACGAATGAAAACTCAGAATTATCTTTTATTTCCCTTTATTCTATAAAATATTGTGACAGATGTTCCGCTACACTACAGCTTCATCAGACGATTGAATTGAACTTAAGAATAAATGGCCCAAAAGTTAATATAATACATATAGGTACAAAAACACATATAAAATGAATATAAACTAATAAAATTGTACAAAATCCATTTTTTCAGCGGTTTTTGACTTTTCTTTCATCCATCAATCGAGAGCCGCCATTTAAGTTTTTACAAACCACTACTAGATGGCGCTATTGAGATGTGACATTACCAATATTGTAAAATTTGACATTTGTTATTGTTAAAACAGTGACAGCTCAGAAATTGGCCGAGTAGTCTGTTTACAGTGAACGTTTAAAAAAAGACAGTTTTGTGAACAAATGGAAATTTCACGTGAAGTTTTCGTTGGATATTTTTTTATGATTTTAGTAAAGGCGTAACTCAATAAAAATGGATCGAGTCGCTTCGTTCAGAAATCATAGAAGACTAAAGAGTGGACTGATTGGTCCGTTACTTTGTGGCCGTACATTTTAACGATAAAATTACTTATTAACTGACACTAAATATATATATATATATATATATATATATATATATATATATATATATATATGTATATATATATATATATATATATATATATATATATATATATATTTCGTAAGTGAATTTAATGGAATCGTACCGGCTATTCACTTTAGAAACAAAATCATCTATGTTTGCTTTCTTTGTATCAAAAATCGCGAAAAAATCATCCACATACCTATACCATACCCTTGGAAAATACTCAAATTCTTGATTGGCTTGGGGTTCATACTTACCCATAAATAAATTACAACTGCCTTTTCTAGATATTTTAATTAATAAAAATAATAATAGGTTAGAATTTGATATCTATAGAAATATTATATATAATATTATATAATATTATATATAAATATATTTATAATGATTCATTTCATTGCAAGCAACACAAATTAGCCGCATTACATTTTTTAGTTCATCGTTTGGTCACTTTTTCTCTGAATAGAGCAAACTTCAATAATGAAAGGAATCGTATTAGAAATATAACTAGAGTTAATGGCTAAGACGCTGGCTTAGTAAACAAGTTAATAAATAGACATAAGTTTAGGTGAAATATTCAGAATTCTACCTCTTTTACACGCGAAGAAAATAAAGACCAAGTATGTCTCCCTACCATATAACCCGAAATATAACAGGGGACTCAATAAGGTATTCAGTAAGGTAGGCCTCACCTTAGTCTATAAGTCATCAGACAATCTGAGGAATATCTTAGGAAATCCCAAAGATAAGATTCCTAATTGTGAGAAAAGTGGAATTTATGAAATTAGTTGTAATGATTGCGACAAAAAGTATGTTGGGCAAACACAAAGGTCAATTAAAACACGATTTAAATAACATTAAGCGCATTTGAAATACAGTAGAACAGAAAAGTCTAGCATTGCCGAACATACTGTAACATTAGATAATCTAAGATTACATAAAAATGTATCCGATAGGAGATTGTTGAACGCATACGAAAGTATTGAAATTATAAAATGTAAAAGTAGTTTAAATAAAGACAGAGGGCCTATTCCTTATAATCTCCTCTACTGATTACTAGACCGGAACTGATGGCCTCGCCTATGTCATTAATTCTGCCTGAGTAATTCAGTTGTTAAACTAAGTAAAAATAGGGTAAATTTGTAGTTTAGCTTAAGTCAATCATCGCTCCTGATGAAGCTAACATGGTTAGCGAAACGCAGGGCGAGTGCAAAAATAAAGTGGTTGGTGTAGTGAGTAGTGTCATTGTGCCAAAGATTCCAAACATAGTCCACAACATCAACGGGCTTAAATATTCAAATACTACCGACGAACAAGGTCGTGAAGCTAAATCATTCTCAATCAGTTGTGGCTTAACTGAGCTTATTGATGAACCAACACAAATCCCTGATCGAGACGGGTATTTCGCCAGTCTTCTTGATTGTTTTTAACCACCGGAGATTTACACGGTCACCGTAAATCCGCCGTTAGGTTCTTCCGACCATAAACTGCTTCCGACATCGAGTATCCTACCAATCAGAGAGGCACCTAAACCGCGCAAGATTTGGCACTACAAATCTGCTAAATGGGATGGTTTCATGGAATATTTTCGAACTTTCCCTTGGTTAGACGTTTGTTTTCGATCTGACGTCTCATCAAATTGCGCCAGGGAGGTTATTTTGGCTGGGATGGAAGCTTACATTCCTTTTTCAAATAAATGCCCTTCCAACGGCAAGTCTTGGTTTGACCGAAAATCCAAAGAACATCGTGCCTACTAAATCCTAACACCATAAATCGTAACACCTTTGTTCATGCCCGTAACAGATGCAAAGAAATTATCGGCCAAACCAAGGAAGCACACAATCAACGAATTAGAAACAATCTTCTCGCTTGTCCCAACAATTCCAGGGCCTTTTGGTCAGTCGCTAGGGCAGTTAATCAAAATTTCACCAAATCCACCTTACCACCACTAACACGGCCAGATAATTCTATTGCAACGACACCTGTTGAAAAAGCGAACTTGTTAGCTGAACTCTTTGCTTCACATTCTACTGTCGATTACCAAGGAAACACACCACCTACTATTCCCATAGTGCAGTCAAGGATGGCCGATATTGTTTTCAGACAGCGTATCATTAAACATATTTTAATGAAGCTAAAAACTTCTGGCGCTGACGGAATACCTGCCATAATTCTCAAAAACTGTGGGAGGGAACTAACACTAGTTTTCCGTAGAGTTTTCAACCTATCCTACAGAAAGGGAATATTTCCTTCCTGCTGCAAATGTGCCACAGTTCAGCCGACACCTAAAAAAGGCAAGAGAATCTTGCCAAATAACTATCGACCCGTCGCACTGCTTTCAATAATATCGAAAGTCATGGAAGAGGCTATCAATCAGCATCTTCTAAAATATCTTGAAGGATTCAACATTATTCGCGATCACCAATATGGCTTTCGTAAACATAGATCAACAGGAGATCTTCTGACTTATGTAACACATGCTTGGAACAACGCAATTGAACACTTTGGAGAATCTTGAGCGGTTGCTCTTGACATATCCAAGGCAATCGATCGTGTTTGGCATAATGGACTGTTGGCTAAGCTACGCTCTTATAATATGTCTGAAAAGTTCTGTTTGTGGCTCTCATGTTTTCTCAGAGAGTGTTCTTTACGAGTGGCAGTCGACGGATTTCTTCCTAACACCTTCACTATCAACGCTGGTGTGCTCCATACTATCTCCTACTCTCTTTCTCGTTTACATTAACGATGTGCTGGAAAAGACCGGAAACCCAATTTACAGCTTTGCAGATGACAGTACGCTTATCTCTTCATTCACTTTGAACGCTCGCACATAGTCTACTCAGACGAATATCCGCAGACAGCGGGAAGTCGTTCAACTTAACAAAAATCTAAATTCTATCTTGGGATGACAGTAATCAAGTGGAATTTAACGCTACAAAAACCCAAGGCGGCAGTTTTTTCTAAAAAAGTTAACGTTGCTGAACCCGACATAGTTGTGGCGGGGCACTCCATTCCTCTAACATAGAAAATCAATTTGTTGGGCGTTAATTTAGGAGCAAATATGTCCTGGCATGAACATGTCGCAGGCATGGCACGGAGAGCTTCTCAAAAGTTGGGAATATTATTTCGAACCAGAAAGCTTTACACTCCACAACAACTTGTAATTCTTTACAAAGCTGAAATTCGACCAACTATGGAATACTGCTCCCATGTTTGAGGCTCCGCTCCCAAACATACAATGCATTTGTTGGATTCTATTCAGTGAAGAGCTGTTCGTCTGAGTGGAGACCCGGAACTGACCGGCGGCCTTGATTCGCTGGAACATCGAAGAACGGTTGGCAACTTGAGCCTATTCTACAAGTATTTTTATGGAAAATGTTCGAAGGATGTAGGCGGCTTAAGTCCTCCCAGAGCGATGCATGTTAGAAATACACGTCGCGCTAATACTTCACATTCGTATGAGGTTCAGCTTGTTACTCCTCGTATAACGCTTTTCAAACAATCTTTTATATGGAGAACATTATCCCTTTGGAATAATTTACCCGGAACTGTGTTTCCCACCGAGTACCATTTACAGCGATTCAAGAACAACGTGAATCGCTTTTTACGCACACGTGTCGCTCCTGTAGCGCTTTAGGGACTTCCCTGCAGCACGTGTGCTAGACCCATAAAAAAAAATGGTAGTTATATTTAGTAAAACAAATAAGGAATAAAATCACGTAGGTCGTAGAAAAAATCTATATCGCCAAAGATATTGGAAAAAATTTCCGGATTAGTTACTTTCTAAAGTATTAACAAAGAATAGGAATACTCCAGATTTGATCTAGATCAGAATATTCAAAACATTAAAACCCAACAATCTGCATATGTAAGTTGTATTTTCGAGTTACTGGTCTGGAGAAAACGAAAGGCATTTCCATTCTTTATTATTACTCCACTCAACTAGAGATACTATAAAAATTCCTGAAATCTATTCAAAGAGCTCTTACTTGGTGCCAATATTGTCGAAGGTTCCCCTCAAACTGGAGACTTAAAGTGTACGTACAGTCGTGGCCATATAAATCATACTTCTCCCGAGGATATTATATTGTAAGGCGATGCAGTCTGGCAGCATTGTAGCGTAATAACGATAACATCTTACACTTAAATCTGTCTGGGTGATAAAATATGGGAAAAATTTGAAGTTTTTGTAGTAAGTAAGTAAGCTAATACGAATTTAATTTTCAGAAAAATAAAACAGGTGATATAGAATATCTATAATTGAAGGATGTGTTTTAAACAAAATACATTCCTGGACAAAATTAACGCAACAATATATTAAATCATACAAATCTCTATAATGAATTAATTTTAATAATTTTTTATGAACATTGGTTACACTAAAAGTTAGAAAAAACTTATTCGAATACTTTAAAAGTGAATTAGCTACCAAATTTCTCTATAAGATTCGAATTAAAAATTATTCTTAAGACCTAATAACAAAATCGTTGAAATTATGTAATAATGAGAAAAATAAACTGGGACACTAATAGCAAAATTAATGGTGTAACTGGGACACTAGTAGCGTGTGTTGCCTCCTCTACTTCGGATGACAGCGTTTATGCGCCTAGGCATGCTTCTAATTAGATTTTGGATAAAATCTTGAGGAATTTGCTCCCA
>CM032455.1:56260077-56287791 GCA_019049505.1 Pachyrhynchus sulphureomaculatus
ACAAATCGTATGGAATTTATATATATATATATATATATATATATATATATATATATATATATATATATATATATATATGTGGATATATATATATATATATATATATATATATATATATATATATATATATATAATTAAGGAATTTAAGTCACAAACAGACTGTCATAGTACACGTAAAAATATCTTTGTTAAAGATTCTTTGTAACATTTTTCTTTTTTAATTCAAGGTGTAACAATAAGCAGGATTGTGTAGATAACTCGGATGAAGAAAATTGTTTTAGGCAGACACATCGGTAAGAAAATGTATAAGATTTTTTCAATAATAGAAAGCAGTAAAAATGAACTTTAAATTGTTTGTTTTGCCGCACTATGCGTTCATTGGCGATAGCTAATTGTATGTAATAATCTCAATCTTGTTATGGCTTTATTATCACATATAACAAAATCAGGATTTTGACTAAAATATACTAGCGTATTTAAATTTAGGGGGTCGTTTGAGTATTGATAATCTATGTCCACGCTAATTTTTGTCGCTCTAGGTTATATATAGGGAATCAAAACTTAAATAAGTCATGGAGTAGTAAGTTACAACAACACCTTTTTCTGGTTAATATCAACTCAAAGTTACTCCAAAAGATACCCGCGTTCACCAAGGGTAGTGCAATGAAAAGCTACATACTGATGAGGGAATTGACAATGACATATTTCTCAGCAATCAGGTATACAAAAAATTCTCTCTTTGAAGTGAGACACGTGTTTTCTTAAGTATTTTTTTTATGCTGAATCCAAAAAAATCATAAAAATACATCCACCGTGAGGTTTTTTTTTTTTCAGAAAAACACTTAAAGTTGTCAGGAAACTATTAGATTGAAAAAAATACATTTTAATAAATATTGTAAAACTGTATAATCATTAAAATTATGGAGAGAAAATTATTATTTCGGACATCTTTAGATGTTCTGAATTTACATTTATCATAAAAACTTAAATATATTAGGTTTTAGTATTCATGTTTAACAGAAAACATGCATACACCATCTTTAACTAAGCTACGTAGTAAAATGCTGTTTAAAATAAATATGTACACCCCGCTAAATTAAAAAATTGTTTTAGATTTTTATTAATTTTGAACAAAACTATTATTTCCAGTGTTTTTGTAGTTCTTAATCCTGACTTGACATCAAAAAACAAAATTTTATGTTCAGTTTCAACAAAAAAATTCGCTTTTAACACTTACAGGGGTGCTATGTGGTTGGCAAAATGCTTTTTAAGTAAATAAATGCAACAGCTAAACAAGATTTTTTTTCGAACGAAACTATCATTTTTAGTAGTTTTTTAAGTTCGAATTTGATATCAAAACATGAGGCATAGTGTTTGTGTGTTGAAAAGAAATATCCGTTTACTATTTAGGAACAAAAGGTTGCAAAATGCAGTCTAATGTATATTCCTTGACAGTTCTAGAAGCCAATTTTGTGGATAGATTGATTGAGTGAATATGGGGGAATGTGAGTGGGTGAGTGAGTGAGCAAGCGAGTGAGTGAGTGAGTGAGTGACTGAGCGAGCGAGTCAGTGGGTGAGTGCGTGAGTTTTGTTTAATATTAATAAAAATTAAAAGCAATTTTTAAGTTTAGCTGTGGCACATATTTATTTTTAAACGGCATTTTGCTACCTAGCTTAGTTAAAGGTAGGGTATGCGTGTTTTTTGTTAAACATGAACACTAAAACCTAATATTTTTAAGTTTTTGTGATAAATGTAGATTCAGAACATTTAAAAGTGTCCGAAATAATAGTTTTATTCCATAATTTTAATGATTATACAGGTTTACATTATTTATTAAAATGTATTTTTTTCAATTTAATAGTTTTCTGGCAACTTTAAATATGTTTTCTGAAAAAACCTCATGATGGATGTCTTTCTTTATAATTTTTTTGGATTTACCATAAAAAAATACTTAAGAAAACAATCATTGACGCACTAGGCAGTGCGGCATACGAGTCACTAATTTCGGAACAAAATTGAAAAAAAGAGAAAGTAATAAACAATTGACACAATATGAACTATGCTCAATTTTAGTAGTTATCAATAAAAAGTGCCAATATTTCAATTAGACAGGGTGAGTTTATCGAAAATCACTTAAAATTAAGAATATTGTATAGACATGATTGCTGGTTTCTTTCATTGTAATTGGATTACTGTCCGACTAATTGTAGTGCAATTATCAAAGCTCTAATCGACTACTTTGTAGTAAAAGGATTATTTTTAGTTTTAAAATCCTTACACAATGACGTCAGATCAAAAGGAAATAATTACATTTTTATTAGTTTTGAAATTATCTGTTCTGCGTAAAAAAAATATTACAGACAAAAATTGTTGCATTTCCATTTTTGATTGTTCCAAACTATAACTAAAACCCTATGATTTAAATGACTGCAATTATCTTAGGGAAATTATAAATATTCTGGTAGATAGATCATGAATAATGAAAATTAAAAGAAAAATTTTCTTAACATATCTGTTACGTGAGGCCTACATTATTAAATACTAGCCGTGCCCGCAGCTCCGCTGGCGTGGACTTGATTCACTATTATCGTCACTGCTTATTCCTTATGTTACCTAACTTAATAAAATATATCTTATAACCTGACCAGAGAACATATGTATTTTATAAAAAAAACACGTAAATTGGATAAGTGTTTCTTGAGTGCTAAGCGCACTGACGGACAGACAGACAGACAGACAGACAGAGAGACGTTGCATAATATAGATTCTAGATTATTATTATATAACCTGCAGAGAGAACATATGTATGAATAAAAAAAAACCACGTAAATCGGATAAGTGGTTTTCGACTGATAAGCGCACTAACCAACAGACAGACAAACAGAGGGACGTTGCATTTTATATATACTATATTCTTGTGGTATTGTTCCATTTTTAATGGTTTAGGTTTTTTTTTTTTTTTTTTTTTTTTATACAGGGAGAAATCCGCTTTATGGATTTCTGGAGCAGTCTGCGTCACCGTAAGGGTGCCCCAAAGTGCTCCAGGTATGTGGGGCTCACCGACCTGAAGGGTTGGCATACCCACTAAAACTCCTTGTGAGCTGGGAAAACCCTCTACTCCTTTTACAATTCTGGTTTGTCAATGTCTAGATATTTGATGTATGCTAACTCTAAGGTTAATTTTCTAATATGTGGATCTAACCTACCTTAACCTAACTTAATGCTAACTTAACTAACTTAACCTAGTTCCCCATTTTCCGGGGGTGTGGTGTTATATTTGTGTTAGTCGTGTGTGTTGTTTACACTTTTTAAAACTGAAGGAGTTGCTCAACTAAACTACGGCCTTAATTAATCAAGGGTAGTCCATGTTGAATCTAGTGTTGGTTAGTCTAGTGGTAGAATGTCCGTTGGTCGTAGGTATCGATTGCCGACATTTACGTTGCCTCTGAAAGTGTTCGCTATCTCGGGGTTAGGATGGACCGCTGCTTTCTCAAGGAAGCGAAGCTGGGCATTACGCGTGAATTCTTTTATTGTGGGCATTTCAAACTCCCTGTGCAACTGATTGTTGCGGACGAACCAGGGAGCTCCTGCTATGATACGGAGGGCTTTATTTTGGACTGTCTGGACCTTGGTCCGATGAGTTTTGGACATCTGGCACCAGGCCTGACAGGCGTACGTAAGTCCGGCCCTGATTATCGATTTGTAAATTAGCAACTTGTTGTTAGTTGATAATTTACTACGATGATTCAGGAGCGGATACAGCTTCCCTAGAAGCTGATTTCCCTTGCGCACGACCATAGGCACTTGGTCCTTCCATACGAGCCGCTTGTCGTATAGAAGGCCCAGGTACTTGATGTTGTTGGCCCATCGGAGCCTAGTTCCATTCAGTGAGAGTTGAGGAGGGGGTATGCGGAAGCCTTTTCCAAAGATTATGGCCTGGGTCTTGGCTGGATTGACCTTAATCCTCCACCGATCAAACCAGTCAGAGAGGCGCGTTAGATGACGTTGAAGTCGGGCCGTGATGTGATCAATTCTCGCTGCTGAAGCGGTAATGGCCGTGTCGTCTGCGTACAATTGGAGGTTGGTGAATCGATCCTTAGGGATATCGGACGAGAAGATATTGAATAGGTGCGGGGATAAGGCGGGCGCCTTGTGGGACTCCGGCCCTTATACTCTTTACCTCGGACAGGGATTGTTCGACACGGACTTGGAAAGTCCTATCGGCGAGGAATGATTGAACCAGAGTTGTTAGGTGAGAAGGGTAGCCAAAACGGATAAGCTTAAGGATTAAGCCTTCGTGCCAGACTTTATCGAATGCTTTGGAGATGTCAAGGAAAAACAGCGCCAACCCGGAAACCGCGGTTGAAACCGCTGGAGATGTACTGTGCCAGTTTTGTGGCGTGATGAATGGTACCATGCTTTGGTTGAAAGCCGAATTGTTCATCAGGGATGATGTTGAGTTCGGTGCTTTTGTCTCTGATTTCCTCAAGGATAACCCTCTCGGCCACTTTGCCCAATGTTGATATTAGGCTAATTGGCCGGTAGCTGTCAGCCTCGTGGGAAGGAGAGCCAGGCTTCCGAATCATCACAATTTCGGCTTTCTTCCAAGTAGTGGGAAAATAACTGAGTCGGAAAATGCCATTGATGATGTTGGTGATCTCTGAGATCTGCTTAGGAGGAAGCTCCTTCAGAGATTTGGTAGAGATTTTATCATGGCCTGGAGCTTTCTTAGTTGAGCGGGTCTGAATGATGGACTTGACTATTTGCGGAGTCGTAAAGATCCGCACGGGAGGAAGTGGGGTTTGATTGAAGATGCGAATGGTTTGGGCCACCACCGCATCTCTGCCGAATCGTGGGTGAGTGTGAGGGTTTGGTTGAAACCTGTCCTCGAGCATTTCTGCGAATAGACCTGCCTTCTCTAGAGGGGAAGACGCGGTGCCATTCTCGTGACGTAAGGAGGGAATTTGGCTAGGTCCGTCATTGGAGACGGCTCTCGCCATCCTCCAGACGGATGTGGTATCAGGGTTTAAGTCTTCGAGTTTGGAGTTCCATCTATCATTATGAAATTGATATAGGGCCTCTCTGACTATTTCAATATGTTGATTTGCGAGCCTTTTGATGTTAGGGTCGCCGGTCCTTGTAGCTCTCCGCCGGATGCGGTTTTTCTCTCGGATTAGTTCCTTGATGTGGGCGGGAAGTTTGCCCTGCATCTTTGCTGGAAAAGTTCGAGTGACAGTGGCATGGGAAAAAGCCTGCTGAATGTCTGCGGTTAACTTGTCAACTGCAGCATCCAGTTCCTGAGGGGAGTTGATCCTTGGGATTGGATCAGTATTGTGAAGCTGTTGTTGGAAAACTAGTCCAATCTGTAATTTTGCGAGTGACAGTGTCGGGGGTTCTGTCAGCCGGATTTCCCAGTGTGAGATGATCTGAGGAAAGTTCGTGGAAAACTGTGATGTTATGGCGGAGATTCAGATTCTTGACTAGGAACATGTCAAGAAAATCTGGTTGACCTCTACCGATGAAAGTGGGCTCGTCTGGAGTTATGGGATTGAACAGAAATCTTTGTTGAAGGGCGTATAAATCAGTGCCATTCCTGTTCGTTGTTAGGTTTCCCCACAGAACATTCTTGGCATTGAAATCTCCGCCCAGGATAGTTACTTGGTCATCAGGACCGAAAAGTTGCCTGTAATCATTTAAAACTATGGGATGGGTTGGGGGGTAAATGGAAGAGAGATCATAACAGAGCTATTATTTGACATGTGGACTGTGATTGTGGACGCCTCGGCAGAGACTAAGTTGTAGCTTGGGGGTGGGGGATTGTGGCTGAGGGAGCGCCTGACAAGGATGAGAGTGCCACCATTCAGGACGCCCACCTTGTCATCCCTGTAAGCATGGAAATTTGGGATTTTGAAACGTTTACCTGGTTTTAAGAAAGTGTCTTGTATGAGGGCAATATCGATTTTATGCTCTTGCAGGAAATGGAGCAGCTCTTGTTTTTTATTGGAGATGCTGAAGCAATTCCAGGACATAATGTTTAAAGTCGACGGTTTGAGTTGTGTATTCATGTCTGTGCGTTAGTAATAGTTTGGGTCATGAGCGTTTTCATCTGCTCCGCGAACATCTTGGCTATTTGCGCAAGCTGTGCGTGGGAGAGAAGGGATTCGTTAGAGGAAGCAGGTTTGGGGGCCTGCTTTTGGGGTTTTTTGGGGGAAAGACGGGAGTTGTCTTGGGTCCCCCAACCTTTAAAGGAAGATTGTTTTTGGGACCTGATCTGGGAAGGGTGCCGCGGGCACCCGCTGAAAGAGGCAGGATGGTCACCTGCGCAATTTGCGCATTTGGGTGGAACTTCTTTTGGTTTTGTGCATTGAGAAGTGTGATGATTTTCACCACACTTTACGCATTTAGCAGGGATATGGCAGCACGGGGCGGCATGCCCGTGGTCCTGACAGTTGTAGCATTGAATGCCACGGGACTTTGATTTTTGAGATTCTACACGTACTTCGAACGTGCGTATGACTTGGAGTTTGAAAATGTCTGTCTCGGATTTTGTAAGAGAACTAGTACAAGTTTCATGGGCCAGCCGTTGGTGTGACGCCAACGAATAACCTTTTTTGGGTGGAACCCTTGGTCTTTCAGATCGTCCAGGATCTCCTCGTCTGTGAGGTGTTCAGGAATACCACGGAGGACCACGTGGTTGGATTTTTCTTCCGGGAAGCGGAAGGTATAGAATGGCTCCTTGTTTTGGTCAAGGAGCTGCGTGGCTTTCCTGTAGTCTTCCTCGGAACAAGGAAAAATCTTGATTCCGTTTCGGACTACGATTGCTGATGAATATTTGACATTATTTGTTCTGAAAAGACTGGAAATGCTGACAAATTTGCCAGCATTTGTGATTACAATGGGGGGTATGGATTTTGTCCTGACAGGTTTAGGGACGATTTTTGGTGCAATTGTCGGAGCAGCTGGGGGGGTGGTCGGGGCAGGGGCAGGGGGGGTGATTGTATTTCCGGGAGTAGGGGTAGGAAGGGGTGGGAAGTCTTCCCGAGTCAATTGTCTATGATTCAACATGGACTTACCTGCTGGGGCGTTCGTGTTATCGGCTTTAGATTGGTTTTCTTAGGAGGCTCGGCTTGTTCGTCGTCAGACGATTGAGCAAACTTCCTCCTTCTCTTCTCTTTCCTATTCTCTTGTCTGGTCTGGATCGTATGGAACTGGTCCTCCTGTTCCTGGTTCGCTACGTAGGTATCCATGCGTCCTGGGGAGCATCGCTTCCAGAAGCGGAAATTGCTTCTTCCCCTACGCTGTCTACGGTTGAGTTATTTATCTTTGCAGCTTGATATTGAATTATTTCAGTTAGCTCATCGAGCTTTTTCCTAAGTTCGGTTATCTCGATGAGTAGACGGTTGTTTACTTCATCTTTCTTGATGGCGTCTTCTCTCTGCTGACGGATGGTATCCTTAAGTGTCTCGATCACCTCCGCGTAATCCATTGTCCGACACTTAAAGTCACTTGAGTTTTAAAGAAAAACACTTTATTTAAAAGAAACACTTTAATAGTTTTAAAAATTCACTTTGGACTGTAGCGTGGGTTTTCCCCACAATAATGAACGGCTGCCCGGTTTCCGCCGGGCTTCACTTTTGTTGAACTCCGAGTGCAGGTAAAGTGTCGACCTTACCGGACCGAGGTCTAGACAGAACTATCGATGGTTTAGGTAGTGTATTGCAAGAGAATGCGCTAACGGCAAACTTTTGTCCGACTAATTTACTATTATCGTCACTGCTTATTTCATTATCTAATGTAATAAAATATATCCTATAACTTGGCCAGGGAACATATGTACGTTCTCGAGTGATAAGCGCACTAACGGACAAACAGACAGACAGACAGAGAGATGTTGCATTTTATATATATTAAAGAAGATTATAGATAACCTGGCCAGAGAACAAATGTATGAATTAAAAAAAAAACACGTATATCGGATAAGTGGTTCTAGAGTGATAAGAGCACTAACGGACAAATAGACAGACAGATAGCGAGACGTTCCATTTTATATATATTATAGAACATTATAGAGGCCTGGCCAGAGAGCAAATGTATGAAATTTTTTAAAAAAAAAACATGTAAATTAGATAAGTGGTTTTCAAGTCATAAGCGCACTAACGGACAGACAGACAGACACAGAGACGTTGCATTTTATGTATATTATATTCTTTGCTACATGATATTGTTCCATATTTAATGGTTTAAGCAGTGTATTGCAAGGGAACGCGTTAGCGGCAAACTTTGTTCCGACTCGATTCACTATTATCTTTACTGCTAGCCTATAACGTGGCAAGAGAACATATGCATGTTTTTAAAAAAAAGCACGTAAATCGGATAAGTGGTTCTCCAGTGATAAGCGCACTAACGGATAGACAACAGACAGATAGACGTGAACAGAACTTTACGGAATATATTTCAATACTATATAATCCAAAATATATCGGAGGTATTAATAAGGTACGCCTTATTTTAGTTTACAAGTCATCCAACTACTTAAAAATAAGTTAATCTTGCGCAATTAGTGTTCCGTACCGTGATTGCTCCTAAAATAACGTAAAATCCTTGCCTAGGCTAAGTTAATTAGGCTAAGTGGCGGCTCGCCATGGAATTTGGTGGAGGTTCACATACCTCATAAGCATATGTTGTATGTAGCATTATGAGCCAATAAAAGCGTAAAAAAAACACGATTTCCAGATACCTACTTTTAAATTTTATGTATCTATTCATACCTATAGGACATTTTAAAATTTTCTAAGGTCCATGGTCACAAATGAAAATACCTTACTTAATATTAATTGAAAATGATAAATGTCAATAGGTTAAACATAATATCAAATATAAAATCACTTACCAATACAGAAGGTCCAACTATAACAGGCAAATGGGTGCGATGTATTGACACATATGTATAAACGCGAACATAAATAATATACAACACTTGATGAAAGAAAATGCAGTCCATATTAGAAATATAGCAAAATTCATTATTTTGTTTAAAACATCTAACTGTAAGCTGAACATTCTAAACACAATGTTTAAACGAAAGTTCATAAGGCGCTTTTTTAAGTTTGCAAATTTGTCAATCACTAATTGATTAAAATCACTAATATCCTCTATCATTTTCTTTTCTAATGACAACATTCCCAATGCTAAAAGTCTTTCTTCATTAATGGTACTTCTCAAAAACTTCTTTTTAAAGTGGAGAAATTTCTTTCAGCTTCAGCAGTTGTCATCGGAATGGTAATAATTAGCTACAGTAAAGTGTACGTAGCGGAAAATACATTTTGTAAATTATTTTCGATTATAAATCTCAAATAAAGCACTCCTCCTGACAAATTTCTAAAATCTGGCCGTTTATAAATAAGTTCAAGTTCAGTTTGTAATCTAATTTTGTCCAAAAATGGATATGGGAATAGTGCGATGAGAATTTAAACTCCGAGAACTCAGAAGACATAAACAGAAGCGAACTTAGATTACTATTAAGTCAAAACCTTTAATTAATTTGAATTAATATATAATCACATACTTCTTTGCTGCAACTACTTTCGTTAAATACGGATCTTCCTTACGTCTTTTATTCTGAAAATGAACTACATCTTCAATTAAAGTAGGAATTTCTTCAGCATTTTGTCTTTCAGTCGCTTTTTTCAAATATATTAATTGCTGTGACTACCTGTGCAGGATCAGAAGTCAATTTTTGCAATCTCTTATGAAGGATATCGGCGTGTGGCATAATTTTATGAAAAAATGTTAGCCAGAATACAAATTGTACATCGTATAACATTCTACGGATTGCAGAGGCTTGATTAATTGTGGTAGATTGTTTCGAAGTATTTTTACCTTCTGCATACATTCGTTAAGTACTTCTTTGTTCTCAAAAATAATAATTATAGCTCTACTTTTAAAAAGGCCACCGTGTCTTACAACTTCATTTAATATTTCAACCCGCTGAGGAGAATTTGAAAAAAAATTCGTAATATTTATTATATTAGGAAAGAAGATACGTACTTCTGCATTTTGGCTATTTGCATGAGCTAAAATTAAATTTAATTGATGAGCATAACAGTGAATATAATAGCTGTATTTATAATCATCTTGAATAATTCTGTTTACTTCACCATGGCGGCCACTCATAACATTTGCTCCATCATAGTTTTGTGAAATTAATTTATTTGGTGTATCTGTAATTTTGAGCAAAAAGTCTTTAATACAATTTGCTAAACTAGTTGCATTATGATCTTGTGGATCCAAAAAAGCCCAAAATCGTTCCGTTGGGGTACCGCCTTTTAAAATATATCTGAAAACCATTTGAAACTTACAAGAAATATCTGTGGTCTCATCTGCTATAACAGATATGAATTGGGGGTCTGCTATTTCATTCTTTATATATTTGTGGCAAACTTGTAGCATGCAATCTAATAATTCTTTCTGAATTATTTTTGAAGTACCTTTGATGACAGTAGACTTTTGAAAATGCTCTTTTAAAGCCAGAGCCAACTCTGCACTAAAATTGATTAGACCTTTGAAAATGCTTGGATTTTGCGAACCATCCCTTTCATCGTGTCCTCGCAAAGCTAATTCGAAACATCCACAGAACTTTATACGATTTATAATTTTCGACAAAACGTATTTGCTTTTCAATACATTGTGATTATGTTTTTCGATACCTTTTCTGTAGGCACTATCCAGTTGTTGTTTTATATCAACTTTTCCCAAAAGCGAATTTATATGAACCTGCGAACTTTCATGCTTTTTAATTTTTTGTGATAAGTGTTCCAGATCGACTACCCCACTTTTCACCCAACTCGCTTCAGCACTTTCAGAAGCAAATAACAAACATGGAAAACAAAACAAGCCGTTTTTAATATTGCATCCGCATAGCCATTCATGTTTTAAACTCCTTTTGAACTCGCGTTTTTGTCCCTTACTTACTTGAGTAATACTAAGATTCGGAATCGGTTTTCCCGCAGCTTTCACTTTAAATTTGTCTTCTAAAGACAACTTCGAAAAACGTTGTTTTAAATAATTCACTGTATATTAAAAGTTTCTTTTAACGCTTAACAATTTATTACACCCCGGCTGTGCACCCATTTTTTCGTTCATTACGTCAATTATAATAAGTTTACGACTGAACACTAACTTCTTCTAACATCTTTTGTTGCAAAATATTGAGCGCCAAAACCAAATTTAACTACTCTGACTGGAACTGCTTAGAGTAGATGTAAAATATACACGAATCAACACGACGCTTCTATCCCAATCCAAATCTGCAAGATCATCAAGTAAGTGTAAACCATGGAGAGAGAAAAACGACGAGAATTTACATCTTCGTATTAGAGAGAGCCACCGTTTGCCAGAACGCAAAAACGTATAAAACGAAACAGCGCTGTATACCGCTTTGCTTTACATCCATTTCTTGTAGTTTGTGCGCTTAGGGAGCTTTAGTGACAACTCGAGGTTTAACGGTACGTAATGTATTAAAGTTGTTATAAATTGTTCTTGTCCATTTGTAGGGAAGGTTCACTTCTTTAAAAGCGTTTGTATGACTAAGGTATAATACAAAATAATTTGCATTTTGCCTTGTTGTTGACACGGGGGTTCACGTGCTCATATGCTCCTATAGAGGAGCCGCCACTGATTAGGCCTATGACATGTTAAAATCCAATATATATATTTTCTTTGTCAATAATGTATAATAGTCAGAGCATCTTAGCTAACTAACAATCAGTAAATCAATCTAGCTCAATCTAGAATCTAGTTAAAAAATGTAAAGCAAATATTTACTACTTGAAGGTTTGTTTATTTATAAACAAATAAAATAAAATTATGTGTGGGTACAAGAGCGTTACGCCACAGTTATCTCCCACCATATTGTCAAGGAACATAGTTTTCACATCATTTTTTTATACCATATAAATTATCATACGTAATGCACTCGTGATAATTTTTTCTCAGTCTACACTTTATGAAGAATATTCTAGAATTTTTTCAAAATTTTTGATCAGTACTTTTCGAGAGAGGGATTTTTAGCCATGACCATGACCTGAACCTGAACTAACCTGAACTAATACAAAAAAAAGTGTGAACAAGTATTACATCATATATATTTTCAAACTCGTGTTTTCACGGACTTTCATTTGACTCTTCACCAGATGATTTCGTAAATTTCGTTTTTTCACTTCCGATTTCACCCACCCAAAACTAACACAAATTTTAACTTTCAAACCTACACGGCTCTGATTGGGCTAAAGTCCTATATTTGTGTCAAATTTCTACTTTCTATGTCAAATAGTCAAAATCGGGTGTGACGGAGGGACACTGAGGTGATTCCATAAGTGGAACATTAAAAATACTTTAGAAAATCCGAAGGATAAAACACAAAAACGTAATAAAAGTGGAATTTACGAAATAGTAGGGCTAAACTCGAAAACTGAACCGATTCTAAACTTTTTTTTAATGAGCGAGGAGTACTACAAAGTTTATATATTTTGGTTGTATGACCTTTTTTGTAACATTTCGAAAATTGGGCTTAATGAGTCCAAAATACAAAAAAATGCTGAAAATTCTAAAATTATATAAACTCAAAAAATGTATTCATTTTAATGCCGAAATAGTACCTACGGGGGTTTTCGAGGTTGCAAAATATAGATTTGTCATTAAAATTTCAAAATTCAAAATGATCAGTCCAATATGGCCGACCAAAATGTACAAAAAAATGTTCAATTATTGAAGTTAATAAATTTTAATGCCGTAAATAGTACATACGGGGGTTTTCGAGGTCGCTGATCGTAAATTTGTCATTAACATTTCAAATTTTAAAATAAAAATAATTTAAATTTTAAAAAATAGTTATAAATATCAAATGTTATTACTTTTGAAACCATATTATATTACTAATTAATACGTTAATTAAATGTAATATTATTCGAAGGACAAAAATATAAATAATTAAACACTAAATAACCGGTCAAGAGCAAATTGAACTTGCACAATGAGTGTTCCGTACGTTGATTGCTTTTAAAATAAAAAATGTTGTTACAGTGGTATAAAATGATCAGTGACTTCACCAAACACACCCCAAATGAATTTTCAACAAAGTTTGTTTTTCAATCTTTACTGAAAATTGATGACCTTGAATTTTTTTTTTTTTATATACCAGATACCCCCTGGAGAATATTTCAGATTTTTTCAAAATAATACAAAGAAAAGTGTGCCCAAGTATTACATTATATATATATATATATATATATATATATATATATATATATATATATATATATATATATATATATATATATATATATATATATATATATATATATATATATATATATATATATATATATATATATATATATATATATATATATATATATATATATATATATATATATATATATATATATATATATATATATATATATATATATATATATATATATTTAATATATAAATATGATTATCGGGAATCGGTCTGGACTGTAAATAAAACTCTTTTCTTCTTTAAAACTCAATATTTCGTTATCGTTTGATAACTTCTTCAGGAGTAACTACAAAATTAATACACCTATATTAACACATTATTCTCTTTCGTCAAGGCATTAAAATATTGAAATATAAAACAAACAATTAGAAACAAACGAACAATCAATTAAAACACGTACGAAAATGCGAGTTTGTCCTGGAACCCAACATTCAACATCTCGATTTACTACAACAAACTGAGAGTAAATAGCCTCGGTACATATGCACTGCCGTGAATTCCAAACGAAACGGAAAAACAGCAACAGAAAAACGTCTTTAATTTACTTTATACTAAAAGGTGGCAAATATTTATTTGTTATTATTGCTGTAATTGTAAATGATTAATACCTATTAATTATGTTACTATATATAATACTAAGTTGATTAGTGTCTGATTTATAGTTAATTGACTTTGGGTCCCTGTTGATATGGTACATTTCTTTAAAAAGTCTCCCTTTATAGTTGCTGTCATGAGCTAAGATTTTAACGTTGTTATAGTCAAAATTATGACCCGTTTTCAAATTATGTTGCACCACAGCACACGTATTCTTTCCCAATCGGGAGTCACTCCTGTGCTGTGTGAGTCTCTGTTTCAACCACTGACCTGTCTGCCCAATATAACAGGCTTCACATTGTAAACAAGATAATCTATAAACTACAGAGTTATTATATAAAATAGGTGTTCTATCCTTTATTTTTGAAAACAGGTCAGAACCTCGTATGCTGTTATATTTCGCAATTTTTATATTTGGAAAATCTCTGAATAAGGCGACAATTGAGTTTGTGATTGGCTTTATAAATTGTAGCTTCCTGTATATCCTATGCTGCGCAGGCGTCTCGTCAGTAGGGGCATCAACACTATCCGAATTATAAATTAATTTTCGTAAAATGTGTTTAGGGTAGGCATTGTTGACAAAAATGTTGTACAGCTCGTCTAGGTTTCTTTTTCGAAACCTATCATCACTGATGCGTATGACCCTGTTTTTCATTGCTATTACGGTGTTAAATTTTTGATTTTTTGGGTGATTTGAGAAATAATTAATGAATCTGCCTGACGCTGTGGGTTTTTTATACCAGTCAAGTATAATACTGTTGTCACTCGTTCTTATTACTTTAGTGTCCAAAAAAGGAACACTGGAGTCCTGTTCTATTTCGATAGTGAATTGTATATGTGTGTTGAATGCATTAAAATGGTTTAAAATGATTTCTGTATTACCCTTGGGTACAGCGCAAATCAGATCATCAACATACTTGTACAAAAAGGGTAGGTTGAATGGTAATTGAGGAACCACCGTTTCCAAAAGATGGTCCAACACCACCTTGGCCAAAACTGGACTGATAGGAGACCCCATTGGAGTTCCAAAAATTTGTTTGAAAAATTTTTGGTTTTTGAAACTAAAATATGTGTTGTTGAAGATGAATTTAATGAGAATCAAGAAATTATGCTTTGAAATCATGGTTTTTGTTTGAATCAGTTCCCACTTTTTTTCCAGAATAGTTAGGATTAAGTCTAGAGGTATATTTGTAAACAACGATACTACATCCAAAGATATCAATACATACTCTTCTGGTAATGTCACTCCCTTTATTTTGTTGACAAACGAGAAGGTGTCTCTAACATTGTAATCCTTGTCATCCTCAAAAGCAATACTCAAAATTTTAGCTAAGTATTTTGATAGATTGTATGTCGTTGAATTCACTGAACTTATAATTGGTCTCAGAGGAGTGTTTGTTTTGTGAATTTTGGGTAAACAGTATAGTTTGGGAAATGTGGAATTGTAAATTACTAACTTCTTGTACAGTTGTTCATCTATTTCGCCTTTGTTCTTTAAAAATTTTATTAAATCATTAAAGCTTGTTTGTATAGTACTGGTAGGGTCTTTAGATAGTGAAGTGTATGTAGTCTCGTCTTGTAGTAAAGTTTCAGTCTTATGAATATACTCATTTTTGTCCATTGCAACAGTGCACCCCCCCTTGTCCGATTGAAGAATGTAAATCTCCGGATGAGATCTTAGGAATTCTTTTGATTTTTTGAAGATACGAATAAGCCAATGGGGTTTCTCAAATTTGGATTTATAAAAGAATTCCTAAGATCTCATCCGGAGATTTACATTCTTCAATCGGACAAGGGGGGGTGCACTGTTGCAATGGACAAAAATGAGTATATTCATAAGACTGAAACTTTACTACAAGACGAGACTACATACACTTCACTATCTAAAGACCCTACCAGTACTATACAAACAAGCTTTAATGATTTAATAAAATTTTTAAAGAACAAAGGCGAAATAGATGAACAACTGTACAAGAAGTTAGTAATTTACAATTCCACATTTCCCAAACTATACTGTTTACCCAAAATTCACAAAACAAACACTCCTCTGAGACCAATTATAAGTTCAGTGAATTCAACGACATAGAATCTATCAAAATACTTAGCTAAAATTTTGAGTATTGCTTTTGAGGATGACAAGGATTACAATGTTAGAGACACCTTCTCGTTTGTCAACAAAATAAAGGGAGTGACATTACCAGAAGAGTATGTATTGATATCTTTGGATGTAGTATCGTTGTTTACAAATATACCTCTAGACTTAATCCTAACTATTCTGGAAAAAAAGTGGGAACTGATTCAAACAAAAACCATGATTTCAAAGCATAATTTCTTGATTCTCATTAAATTCATCTTCAACAACACATATTTTAGTTTCAACCAAAAAATTTTTCAAACAAATTTTTGGAACTCCAATGGGGTCTCCTATCAGTCCAGTTTTGGCCAAGGTGGTGTTGGACCATCTTTTGGAAACGGTGGTTCCTCAATTACCATTCAACCTACCCTTTTTGTACAAGTATGTTGATGATCTGATTTGCGCTGTACCCAAGGGTAATACAGAAATCATTTTAAACCATTTTAATGCATTCAACACACATATACAATTCACTATCGAAATAGAACAGGACTCCAGTGTTCCTTTTTTGGACACTAAAGTAATAAGAACGAGTGACAACAGTATTATACTTGACTGGTATAAAAAACCCACAGCGTCAGGCAGATTCATTAATTATTTCTCAAATCACCCAAAAAATCAAAAATTTAACACCGTAATAGCAATGAAAAACAGGGTCATACGCATCAGTGATGATAGGTTTCGAAAAAGAAACCTAGACGAGCTGTACAACATTTTTGTCAACAATGCCTACCCTAAACACATTTTACGAAAATTAATTTATAATTCGGATAGTGTTGATGCCCCTACTGACGAGACGCCTGCGCAGCATAGGATATACAGGAAGCTACAATTTATAAAGCCAATCACAAACTCAATTGTCGCCTTATTCAGAGATTTTCCAAATATAAAATTGCGAAATATAACAGCATACGAGGTTCTGACCTGTTTTCAAAAATAAAGGATAGAACACCTATTTTATATAATAACTCTGTAGTTTATAGATTATCTTGTTTACAATGTGAAGCCTGTTATATTGGGCAGACAGGTCAGTGATTGAAACAGAGACTCACACAGCACAGGAGTGACTCCGATTGGGAAAGAATACGTGTGCTGTGGTGCAACATAATTTGAAAACGGGTCATAATTTTGACTATAACAACGTTAAAATCTTAGCTCATGACAGCAACTATAAAGGGAGACTTTTTAAAGAAATGTACCATATCAACAGGGACCCAAAGTCAATTAACTATAAATCAGACACTAATCAACTTAGTATTATATATAGTAACATAATTAATAGGTATTAATCATTTACAATTACAGCAATAATAACAAATAAATATTTGCCACCTCTTAGTATAAAGTAAATTTAAAGACGTTTTTCTGTTGCTGTTTTTCCGTTTCGTTTGGAATTCACGGCAGTGCATATGTACCGAGGCTATTTACTCTCAGTTTGTTGTAGTAAATCGAGATGTTGAATGCTGGTTTCCAGGACAAACTCGCATTTTCGTACGTGTTTTAATTGATTGTTCGTTTGTTTCTAAATTGTTTGTTTTATATTTCAATATTTTAATGCCTTGACGAAAGAGAATAATGTGTTAATATAGGTGTATTAATTTTGTAGTTACTCCTGAAGAAGTTATCAAACGATAACGAAATATTGAGTTTTAAAGAAGAAAAGAGTTTTATTTACAGTCCAGACCGATTCCCGATAATCATATTTATATATCAGATTGATGCACGGTCGATAACATATCACCAAATCTTATATATATTTATTTATTATCAACGGTAACACCATTTCTATAAAAAACATCGACAATATGCAAGAGAAAAAAAACAATGTGAATAAACAATATAATTAAAGCTAAAACTAAAACTATAGGACAGAATGCAGGGTATTATAATCTAAATTAATCACTTTAAAGGTAAACAGTACTTGACATAAATACCAATGGGAAACTACCCAAAAATTAAAGAAACTCTATAGCGAGGTCAGTTGCTTGACCACATTTTTAAATCGGTGTACTGGGCCATCAATTGGCCAATTGTATTTATCAAAATTACGCTGCATTCTAAAGATTGGACTATGCAAGCCATAGTTTCTGGTGGCATTAGCTGGGTAAAATAACGCCCTGGCGCGGGTACGATGTACGGTATGAAAAGATAATTTACTAAGTAAGTACTCACAATCAATATACCCATTTAATAGCTTAAATAAGAAATGTAGATCAGCTTGCATTCATCTGTCCTGAAGACTGCACATATTTAAAAATCTTTGTACCAGGTCATAGTTGGTATGTTAAAGGAATTTTTAGTTTAAAAGAACAGATACGTAAGAATTTTTTTTGGACATTCTCCAGCTGATTAATATGGACATTATAAAAAGGAGACCACACCGGGCTTGCATACTCCAAAATCGGTCAAACGTACGAGCAATATAATAATTTAAACACATTACAAGAAAAATTGGCGCTAAATCTATCAATAAAACCCAAACACCTACCGGCTCGCTGCACCACACTCATTTGATGGCCGATGAAAGATAAAGAACAATCACACATCACACCAAGATCCCTAATCTCATGTACCTGTTTTAAAATGGTTGTATTTATACTATAGTCGAACTGCATAGGACTTTTTAATCTGGGAAATGATATACAGGAGCATTTTTTATCAGTATTCAGACTTAAGCCGTTTAAAGTTGCCCAATGGAAAAATATGTCAACATCCGCTTGCAAAACAAGACTGTCCACAGGATTAGAAATAATTTTGAATAATTTCAGATCATCGGCAAACATGAGAAAAGAAGTATTGGTCAGGAAATCTCTCAAGTCATTTACAAATAAGAGAAACAATAGGGGGCCGCAGTGAGAGCCCTGGGGAACGCCCGAGGGCACTATACTTAGGTTAGAGATATAATTATTTATTCTTACAGTTTGCTGACGGCCCATTAAAAAACTCTCTAGCCAACGAAGAATGTGAATGCCGAACCCAAGCGTGTACTCGTGTTTTCACAAGCTTTCATTTGACACCACACTCGATGACCTACTAAAAAATTTTTTTTTTTCACTTCCGATTTCACCCCCCAAAACTAACCTTTTAAGTCAAAATTTGATTTTCAAAACTACACGGCTTTGATGAGGCCACCAGTTCCTATATTATTACCAAATTTCAACTTTCTATGACAAATAGTTTCGGAGAAAATCGGGTGTGACAGACGGACAGACAGACAGACACCGAAGTCATCTTATAAGTGTAAGGAACACTAAAAATTGTAAAAATAATTAATAATTTAAATATATTATAAATATTCAGTTAACTACATATTTTTTAAAAAAGTGAATCAATTAGTTTTCTTCATTGCATAAAGTTTCTTCGACTGCATTTTCTTCCTTCGGTTCAGGCCTCCTATTAAGACAACTATCCCCAGTGCAACTTACATAAGCGGTGGTGCAGAAGAATTCGTCTATCCTGTAACCACATGCTGTTCCACATCCAGTCTTGCATGTACAGAAACTTATTTTTAAAATTAAAAACATTTTCGGCGCTGGTTGCGTCATCGTTAAAGGAACCAAATGTTCTTTTTTCATCCATCCTTAGTTTTTAGGTCTAATTGTATCATTTCCGTTCCATAATTGAATTTGAAAGCAAACTCTTGTTACATGTTGTTGTGCAGCGTCAGCTGTTAGCGGTAAAGATTGTTATTGGACACAACTATTTTTAGAAATCGCTTTAGTGAAAACTTTAAATCTGTGCTCATTAAGATCTGTACATTTCCACTTAATAGCTGCATTATATTTTTTTTTTTTTCTTCCTGGTTCTCTTCCAAAAAAATGTTTGCCGCGTCTTGTAAATCTGTTTCTTTTTTTTTATGGGTCTAGCATACGTGCTGCAGGGAAGTCTCTAAACCGCTACAGGAGCGATACGTGTGCTGAGAAAGCGATTCACGTTGTTCTTGAATCGCTGTAAACTGTACTCGGTGGGAAACACAGTCCTGGGCAAATTAGTCCAAAGGGATGATGTTCTCCATATAAACGACTGCTTGAAAAGCGTTGTACGAGGAATAACAAGCTGAACCTCATACGGATGTGAAGCAATAGTGTGACTTGTACTTTTAATATGCACCGCTCTGGGAGGAATTAAGCGGGCCAGATCCTTCGAACACTTTCCATGAAAATACTTGTGGAATAGGCTCAAGTCGCCAACCGTTCTTCGATGTTCCAGCGAGTCAAGGTCGCCGGTCAGTTCCAGGTCTCCACTCAGACGAACAGCTCTTCACTGAATAGAATCCAACAAACGCAGTGTATGTTTGAGAGTGGAGCCCCAAACATGGGAGCAGTATTCCATAGTTTTCGAATTTGAGCTTTGTATAGAATTAACAGTTGTTGTGTTGTTTCTGTTTCGAAATAATATTCCCAACTTTTGAGAAGCTCTTCTTGCTATGCCTGCAACATGTTCATGCCAGGACATATTTGCCCCCAAATTGCGCCCAACAAATTGAGTGACGATGTTAGAGGAATGATGTGCCCCGACATAACTATGTCGGGTCCAGCAACGTTAACTTTTTTAGAAAAAACTGCCGCCTGGGTTTTTGTAGCGTTAAATTCCACTTGGTTACTGTCACCCCAAGATATAATTTCTTCCAGGTCTTTGTTAAGTTGAATGACTTTGTGCTGTCTGCGGATATTCGTCTGAGTAGCCGATGTCCGAGCGTTCAAGCTGAATGAAGAGATAAGCATACTGTCATCTGCAAAACTGTAGGTTGGATTCTCGGTCTTTTCCAGCAGATCGTTAATGTAAATGAGAAAGGGAGTAGGAGACAGTATGGAGCCTTGAGGTACACCGGCGTTGATAGTGAAGGTGTTAGAAAGAAATCTATCGACTGCTACTCGTAAAGAACGCTCTCTGAGGAAACATGAGAGCCACAAACGGAACTTTTCAGACATACCATAAGAGCGTAGCTTAGTCAACAGCCCATCGTGCCAAACACTGTCGAATGCCTTGGATATGTCGAGAGCAATCGCTCGAGATTCTCCAAAGTGTTCAATTGCGTTGTTCCAAACGTGTGTTACGTAAGTCAGAAGATCTCCTGTTGATCTATTTTTACGAAAGCCGATCGCTAATAATGTTGAATCCTTTAAGATATTTTGGAAGATGCTGATTGATAGCCCTTTCCATAACTTTCGATATTATTGAAAGCAGTGCGATTGGTCGGTAGTTATTTGGCAAGGTCTTCTTGCCTTTTTTAGGTATCGGCTGAACTGTGGCACATTTCCAGCAGGAAGAAAATATTCCCTTTCTGTAGGATAGGTTGAAAATTCTACAGAAAACTGGTGTTAGTTCCCTCGCACAGTTTTTGAGAACCATGGCAGGTATTCCGTCAGCGCCAGAAGCTTTTTTGGTGTCTAGCTTCATTAAAATATGTTTTATGAAACGCTGTCTGAAGACAATGAATGACAGTGATTGAGAGTGAATGAGACAGTGATTAATAATAAGCAAAAAACACTTTTTTAAGAGCAAATTATAAAAAAAGAGAAAGTTTTTTTTAAAGTTTTTATTGATTCTCTAATACCAAGTAATTGTAACTAAAAAAAAAATTGTCTGACTTTTTTTGACCACTTTGAACGTACTACAGCTGGCAAATTTTTATATTTTAAAACTAAATTTTTAAATAACACAGACCATGTGGATATTTTTAATTATTTTTATATTGAAAATGATATATGCACAGGGATTTTTTTCACTACTATATTTTATTAAATATTTGTAATTTACTGTATGCTAGTTAAAATCATGCAAATAAAAATTTCGTTTTAAGTTTTACAAATTATCAAGCAATAAAAATAAAAACTATTAGTATCATCGGAAAGCTGAAAGTCTCCTCTTCAAAAAGCTATCGTTTAGTTTTTTTTTTACATTCTAAGAACAAGTAATATCGATTAACCTTCGAGCAGTGAGCGGAGACTTCAAATTAACCTGTTTGGCGCGCTACACCTATCCGAATTTTTAATAAATTTTTACACTAATAAAAAAAAAAAAAATCAGGAAAAAATCTATAGGCTGTTTTTTTTGTAAAATATCCCGCTTTTTCACGTGGTGCTATTGGTTTTTCGATATCTTTTTTATTTTTGGAAATATTACCGAAAAAACAAATTTTTTATTTTATTTTGGATTTTGTGAGCATAGCGTACATTAAACTTCAGCGAATTTTTTTTTATCGTATTCTATGTAATCCAAAAAACCACCTGTGTGCCAAAATGCAGCCTGTTAACCTTTAATCATAGCTAATATGTTAATAATAATAATCTTTATTGTCTAACAGATAAATACATCCATTAACAAGACAATGTGACTAAAGCTAAGTTAAATCTAAACGAGTCTGTTTAGGATAAACACATTACAATATTAAGTTTCAGCTTTAACAATATACGCTATAATATTAGTTAATAATATTCCCAAGAAAACGATCCCGTGCAACCTTCAAAAAAACTGAGAATATGTTAGATTGGTAATATCAGTGTCGTTGCAATTCACATTAAAAATCTTCATAGTTTGAAAAAGGGGGTCTTTTAACTGAAAATTGAAAGCATGGAACGATAAGTTGAACACGGGATAATGTCTTAACGCACGAGATGGTATGTTAAAGTTTAGTTTTGACAATAAGTAGGGACAGTTGATAGCTGAGTTGTAAATTTTAAACAAAAACAAAATCAGCATAAAATTGCGACGATCTCGGCCAATGACGATATCTGAAATTTGCGAAGCAGAGTTTCCTGTGGCAAGCCTCGTGGTGGGAAAACACCCTCCATTTTATATACGAGAAATTTTAAAAATTTTCGTTGTACCCCTTCTATTTGGGAAGTTTACTTTGAGTGTATAGGATGCCACACTATTGCAGCGTATTCTAATTTTGATCGAACATATGCAAAGTACAGAGATTTAATTGTATCAATCAAGAAATCACGAGAGTTTCTAAATATGAATCCCAGCATTTTGCATTGCGCTCTTGTAAACCTGATTTATGTGTTCCGAAAACTATAGGTGCTCGTCAAAAACTACGCTAAGGTCCCTGATGGATTTTAAATCTTTCAATATCTCAAGATTTATATAATAGTCAGATTGAGTTAGGGTCTTTTTATTAGCGTACTTTTCGGCATTTAGAGGTAAGTTGTTAGCTGTGCACCAGTTGCTAACTAGTCGTATATCATCTTGCCGTGCAATGCAATCAGGAACGCAATGTATTTATCTGAAATCCTTTAAATCATCCGCAAACAATAGAACATTGCTAGAAACATTTATGCCTATATCGTTAATAAACAGAAAGAATATCACTGGAGCCAATATACTACCCTGAGGAGCTCCACTTGTAGCTTTGAATCTGAAGGAGTGATTACCACGAATATCGACATATTGATACCTGTCACTCAAATAGGAGGCAAACAGTCGAATGAGATTGTCATCGAAACCAAGACACCTTAATTTAAGAAGAAAGACAGAATGATCTACTCGATCGAACGCCTTTGGAAAATCCATATAAACAGCATCAACCTGACCACGAGTATCTAAGATCTGGCTTACAAAATGAGTGAAACTGGCCAGATTCGTGATCGCACTGCGACTTTTATAGAAGTCATGCTGAGATTCAGATACAGAATGTTTTACTTGATTAAACACATCTTCGTGAATCCACCCCTCTAATGCTTTCGCAAATGGCGATAGCATCGATATGGGCCTATAATTAGAGATATTATTTACATTGCCTTTTTTGAAGAGAGAAATTATCCTAGCTTCCTTCCATACCTGAGGAAATGAATGTGTTGTGAGTGCCATGTTATAAATGAAGCTCAATGGCTTCGAGAACGCGGATGCACAGTCTTTGACGATGAAACTGGGAATACTATTAGGACTCATGGACATTTAATTTTTAGATTTTTTCAAGAACCTACTGACTGCTTCTTCTGATACACAATTAAGAGTTACATGACAGCTTATATTAAAATTATTGTTTGGAAGGTGTTGGAAAGCATTACTCTGTGTAGAGTTGTTATAGACCGAAGAAAAAAATTCGCAAAGAGGTTAGCAATTTCAATAGGATTTGAATAATCTTTTCCCCCCTCAGTAAAAAAGCTCGGAAAATAGCTTGAAGACCTTTTCGAGTTAACGAAGGCCTAAAATGTACTGGGATCGCCTTGCACAGAGTTTTCAACCTTGGAGAGATAGTTCTTGTATGCTATGTTTATTCTCCTTTTTATATCCAACCTCAAGTCATGATATTGGTTGCGCCGTAATTCTGTATCAGATATTTTTAGTTTTCTAAAAATTCTATGCTTGCGCTTAATTCATTTAATAATATCCGTTGTAAACCATACTGGAAAGTTTCTTTTATGAATTACCGACGTGGGCACATACAAACCAAATACACTCGCAAATGTTTCATAGAAAAATTTACAGGCTTCGTCAACATTTCTGGCGCCATAAGTATTAGACCAGTTGGCATTCAGCAACCCGCTGTACAACTGTGGAAAATCTGCTCTTCGAAAATTATACCGCGTATGACCTGTGCCGATGGGAAATTGGTGCACCTTAGCAACATCGAGAAGCAATGAAATGTTCAAAGCAGGATGATGAGTATCCTCGGGCACCAGTGGTAGTAGTTCTTTAGATACATCGCATTGGATGTTTGATAGGACTAAGTCTAGAGTCCTATTATTCATGTTAAGAATATCACTGTATTGTTTTAGATGGAATAGGATGCTAAAATTATATAGTGATTCCAGTTTTTGGTCGCCCAGAATGTTGTCATGCAAATTTGGTATATTAAAGTTTCCTAAAATAAAAAACCTTTTTTCCATAGAGATACTAAGTGATTCGATTCCTTCGAAAAGAGACACAAATTCAGCGGATGGTGTATCAGGAGGAACATAAATAACTATTACAAACACATGTTTGTTGCTTAAACAAACTTAGCATCCAATTACTTCCATTCTGGTAATGTTCGTACGGATAGTCTGTAAGTTCAATTATGCCGCATATTTATTTTTCACTGCCAACAACACGCCATCACCCTCGAAACACTCGCAATGACAAGATCTCTGTCAGCACGAAACATCGAGTACCTCCTGTCAATTAGTTCGCTTGATGAAGCGTTAGCTTGAATCCAGGTCTCGATCACTGCAATTAAGTCGCGGTCTGTACTACACTAACAGCTCAAAACTCCTGGCGACTGGGCTATTAGAAATTCAGAGCAAAATAGAGACGGTAATATATTTTTGACTAGGGCATTTAGATACCTAGTACGTCAGTTACGACTAGATATAATTAACAACTATTGTATCGTAAAAGCTACTTAACGATGTTTCCATACAAAGGGTACCATTAAAAAAAATCCCAGTGTTCTATGCAATCTTCTAAACTCAACAAGTGGCAGGTTTTTCGATATTACTATTTGGTTACTAATAAAAAAATGAAATTTTGAGGTGAAAGGTTAGTTATGCCAAATAGTATAAATGTAAATAGAATGAGTTACTAAAAAAAGTCAAGTTTAATTTTTGTGTAGGGCGCAGCCTTTGATTTGGCGGTCCTGAGACAGTAAGGCCGCTCCTTGATTTGCCGGTACGATATCGTTTTTCTCGGTGTGCTCGGTACCGATTTGGTAACGAAAACATGCATTTCAATGAAACCCACCTGACTTGCTCCGCGTCCACACATCCCGCGCAAGTCAGGCACACCGAGAAAAAATTGTACCGCACCGACAAGGCAGGGAGCGGCCTAACCAAAAAAAAATTATTGTTATTCTCTAAGAAAAATAATGAAAAAATTTCTTTGCTTTAGCATAGCATGTATTACACAAAAGCAGCCAGAAAATGGTTTTTGGTATTATGTTAGGGACGCCAGAAGAGGTGAAGCAAATGAAACAGCTAGGGCCCAGACCCTAATTGGTATTGCCTGCAATGAAGGTTACAAACTCTCGACAACCAATGATATACATCTTTCGATATACTGTGACAATGATGGCAGATGGAGCATACCAAAATGGCCTACGTGCCAAAGTAAGTAAAAAAGGCCGAGGTAAGCCCAGTTTTAAAGGCCTACCTGTCCTCTGTCGGGGGCTATTCAAGGCCATATTCCGATAGAGGAGTTGTTCAGCAAGATGTTATTAATTAGCGCTTGGCAGCGCTTTATAAGGTCTACTCCAAGTATATTCCATTTTTCAGCAGTGTTTGACTATTCTCTCATCCATCAATTCATATCAGGATGGGTTTCGCTATATCATGGCTCTTCAGGTGAACTAGGATTGACGGAAAAAGAAAAAAAAAACTCAAAGTTTATTAGTAATAGGGCGCACCTGCCCTCTGTCAGGGGCTGTTCAAGGTTACACACCGATAAAGGAATTGCTCAGCAAGTTGCTAACAATTCCCGCTTGGTAGCGCTCTAAAGTATATAAAAATCGTTATAAACTACTAAAATTAGACAAAGCTCAATTTTCAGGAGATTTTCACTGTTTTCTTATCCGTCAATTCATCTTAGGACACGTTTCGCCTTATCATGGCTCTTCAGCTGAGCTAGGATCGTTAGGAAAAAGAGAATAAAATTTAAAGTACTTATCGCCGTTGAAACTAGGCTTATATCAAATTATTTAAATCTTACCCATTCATTACTGTGTGATAAGTACTTAAGGTTTTGTTCTCTTTTGCCATCGATCCTAGATCAGCTGAAGAGCTGTGGTACGGCGGAATGCGTCCTGAGATGGATTAACGTAGGAGAGAATAGGTAAAAGCTGCTGAGAAATGAATTTGGTATAATTTTCGTAGTTTGTATTGATTTAGATCTACAAAATATTTTCATAAACACGCAGTTCTAAAATAAATATTCAATTTGATGTTCTTTGTCTGAAGATATACGTAATCCAATTAAACCATTACAATGCAAGATTTTTAAATGGTAGGTATTTACTTTACAATACAGACCTTGTTCAGAACACCATTGAAACTAATAAAAATATGAGGATTTTAAAAACAAAATTATCGAGAGGAAGGCTAAAAATAGCAAGACACCAATAAGACGAGATAGTAACAGTAGTGCAAGAGTTTTATAAACAACTATATAGCTCAAAATTCCAAGACATTACACCAGATCTAAAATAAAAAATGTAAGTTCAGAGGAAATCCCAGAAAACAGATAGCTACGAACTAACAACAGCCCTCCAGTACATGAAAACCAATAGAAGTCCTGGTAAAGATCATATTACTACAGAAATGTTAAAAACGGGAGGCGAGAACTTCAGAGAAAGTGTAAGGAGATTACTAAAAAGTCTCTATTGCTGGGTAAAATACCGAAAAAATCGGAAAATGCTGAGCTGTTATTTTATGGAAAAATGGCGATAAAGACAAAATAGAAAATTATCGTCCAATTAGTCTACTGTCCCATTTATATAAATTTCTTACAAAAATAATAACTAACAGATTGACGCTCAAGATGGATTTATATCAACCCGCGGAACAGGCTAGGTTTTGAAAGAGATTCAGCATAATAGACCACCTGCATACACTACGTACGCTCATTGAGAAAGCCGCGGAATATAATATACCCTTATACTTGGCTTTCGTAGGCTACCAGAAAGCCTTTGACTCTATAGAAAATATGGTCAGTTTTTAGAGCCCTAGATAACGCTAGGATAGACACTAGATACTCGACTTT
>CM032455.1:56287891-56405391 GCA_019049505.1 Pachyrhynchus sulphureomaculatus
AAAAAAACCTTAGATTTACATTCCCCAGTTCTGCAGAACTAAATTTTTACAAATTCTGATAATTAGTCACCCCAAATCCTGTTTTCATCCGTTGTGAGGGTGTAAAATCAAAATTTAAGCAGAGAAATAAACCTTGGAAACTCGTAAATATGAATTTTCACAATTTTTTTGAAGTTAATCGTTTTTTGATAGAAGAAAAATACATTTTTTTTGTTGAAAAAATGAGTTTAGCCGGCATATTGAATTTTTTAAAAGACCAGGTAGCTTTTTTGAGCCATTACACATATGTGGGCGTCTCTCTCAGTTCTGGTCACACGGGTATCCTCATTATATATATATATATATATATATATATATATATATATATATATATATATATATATGTTTGTATATATATATATATATATATATATATATACATATACAGTTACACCCCGGTTATCCGAGGTAACGTGAGGGGCACTTGGATAATCCGGATTTGTTTTTTATTTATTCAAAATATATAAACACCAATACTTTAAATCCGATGTATTAACGTTTTTAACATATAAATAGATACATACATTATAAAACAGTGAAATAGGTATCTATGCGCTTCTGTTTCATATTGCATCTTCTTTTTCTCGCTGCAATGTTCCTCCATCTATTAAGAAGAAGCAAATCCGCTGGGGTTGCCTCTGGTTATTGTTCGATATACCTCAAAGCTTTTTCCAAAGAAGCAAAACCTTCTTGATGAGAGATCTTAGTGGGAGACTGTTCATCCACCTCCGCTTCGTCATCGTCATCGTCATCTGATTTTTCAGTTTCCTGAAAGGCCTTCGTTATTTCTTTAATACTCATTTTTTCTTCTAAATCATCTGCTGTATTCCATTCAACATCTTCTCTTGTCACATTTTCGCAACATTTTAATTTTTGCATTAATTCAAATAAACTTTTTTCTTTCTCTTCTATCTCGCTGTCAAAATTTGAACAGGACATTTCTTCATGGCTTCTCAATTTCAAAGCTAATTCATTTAATGGAGTATCATCTTCACTGTCATTATAGTCCTCAAAATCAATAACTTTTGACCAAGATTTTTGAATAGTGGTAGTACGCACAAAATCCCAAGCTTGATTTACCCAGTAAATAACATTTTTTCAGTGTAACCTTTCTCATCCCATTGATAATATCCTCCTTTTCTGTGTATTCTAATAGATGTTCAAGATATAAACGCCTATAATTTTTTTTAATGTTTTCGAGGATGCCTTGATCCATTGGTTGCATTATGCTGGTTACATTTGGAGGAAAAAATTTTACAACAATTTCGCCCACATGAAGTCCTTCTCCAGGGAAAGAGAGGGCATTATCCATTAACAAAATTGCTTTAATAGGAAGACGGTTTCTGTTCAAAAATTTAGTCACAGATGGTACGAACTCTTCTTCAAACTAGTTAGTAAATAAGGTCGCATCCATCCATGCGCTCTTCTGACTTTTGTAATAGACTGGTAGGGCTTTGGGTGGGATGTCTTTTAAAGCTCTTGGACGTGCAGACTTGCCAATCACCATTAGTGGGATTTTGTGCTTGCCAGATGCATTGGAACATACCATTACAGTTAATCTTTCCTTACTTCGTTTGTGCCCAGGAGCTGATTTTTCCTGTCGAGATGCCAGTGTTTTTGATGGAAGCATTTTATAATTCAGACCAGTTTCATCACATTTGTAAATTTGTTCACATGTGTATCCACAATCTTCAATTTGCTTTTTAAAGTTCTGGTTAAACTAGCTAAACTGAATTGATGACACATCAGCAGAAAGTTTTCACCACATACAATCAGTTGTCGTACACCGTACCGTTTTTTTCCAGCGGTCAAGCATCCGGAACTGGCGGTAAACTGATCTAACTCTGAGAATTCTGTTGTAAAATTGGACCTGACAGAGGCATACCTTTTGATCTCTGTTGGTTAAACCACATGAATAAAGCTTCGTTAACCTTTTCATAGTCGCCGGTTTCCATTGATTTTCTTCCTGAGGACGAGGAGGCATGGTTTATGCACCACTCTTCTATTTTTGTGCGGTTTCTTTTCCAATCTCCAACTGTTACCTCACCTACTCCATAATCTCGTGCAACAACTTTAATTGTCTCCCCTGCTTCAATTCTTCTAATGGCTTTCAATTTTTCTTCAGTAGGAACGACGATTCTTTTACGCTTGTTTTGCTCCATTATAATACGACAAACAAAAATTCAAATAGAGCAGTTCGTATTAATTACACTTAACTACCAGAACTCCAACCAAATAAATTATGTGAGTTTACTGGTACTTCTCCGTAGTAAACGCTATAACGCACTGCATTCACGCAAATTTACATGCTGAAAGAGTCCAAAAGCATAAATAGGGGAACCCCTCACACGAGCCAGGGGGATTTCCCGAAAGCCCCGACGATTTTATATGGAAATATGTACGTACATATTTTAGAAGCTCGGTTAATCGCAGCATAGACGCGCGTACCTCTCGGATAATCAGGTTCTTAGATTGGCTCGGTTAATCCGGAGCTAGGATAATCGCGACTCGGTTAATCGGGGTTCTACTGTATATATATATTTATATATATATATATATATAATATATATATAATATATATATATATATATATATTTATATATATATATATATATATATATATATATATATATATATATATATATATATATATATATATATATATATATATATATATATATATATATATATATTTTATTTTTTTTTTATTTATTTATTTGTTTATTTATTTACGGGCAGACCCATTTTATACATAATTTCTATAGAAATTAAAATAATTCAACAATAACAACAATTATAACAATACAACAACAACACCAGCTCCTCACAGAACTCGGTAGACTGACAACACTTCTTGCCAGGAACAGATGCAAAGAAATTATCGACGAAACCAAGGAGGCACACAATCAACGGATTAGAAACAAACTTCTCGCTTGTCCCAACAATTCCAGGTCCTTTTGGTCAGTCGCTAAGCAGTTAGTCAAAATTTCACCAAATCCACCATACCACCACTCACACGGCAACGACACCTGTTGAGAAAGCGAACTGAGTTGGCTGAACTTGTTGCTTCACATTCTACTGTCGATTTCCAAGAAAAACACCACCTAATATTCCCATAGTGCAGTCAAGGATGCCGATATTGTCTTCAGGCAGCGTATCATAAAACGTATTTTGATGAAGCTAGACACCAAAAAGGCTTCTGGCGCTGACGGAATATCTGCCATAGTTCTCAAAAACTGTGCAAGGGAACTAACACCAGTTGTGTGTAGACTTTTCAACCTATCTTACAGAAAGGGAATATTTCCTTCCTGCTGGAAATGTGCCACAGTTCAGCCAATACCTAAAAAAAGGCAAGAAGACCTTGCCAAATAACTACCGACCAATCGCACTGCTGTCAATAATATCGAAAGTTATTGAAAAGGCTATCAATCAGCATCTTCTAAAATATCTTGAAGGATTCAACATTATTAGCGATCACCAATATGGCTTTCGTAAAAATAGGTCAACAGGAGATCTCCTGACTTATGTAACACATATTTGGAACAACGCAATTGAACACTTTGGAGAATCTCGAGCGGTTGCTTTTGACATATCCAAGGCATTCCACCGTGTTTAGCACGATGGGCTGTTGGCTAAGCTACGTTCTTATGGTATGTCTGAAAAGTTCTGTTTGTGGCTCTCATGTTTCCTCAGAGAGCGTTCTTTGCGAGTGGCAGTTCGACGGATTTCTTTCTAACACCTTCACTATCAACGCCGGTGTACCCCAAGGCTCCATACTGTCTCCCACTATCTTTCTCATTTATATTAACGATCTGCTGGAAAAAAACCGAGAATCCAATCTACAGCTTTGCAGATGACAGTACACTTATCTCTTCATTCACTTTGAACGGTCAGACATCGGCTACTCAGACGAATATCCGCAGACAGAGGGAAGTCATTCAACTTAACCTGGAAGAAATTCTATCTTGGGGTGACAGTAACCAAGTGGAATTTAACCCTACAAAAACCCAGGCGGCAGTTTTTTCTAAAAAAGTTAACTTTGCTGAACCCGACATAGTTATGTCAGGGCACTCCATTCCTCTAACATCGTCACTCAATTTGTTGGGCGTTAATTTGGGAGCAAACTATATCCTGGCATGAACATGTTGCAGGCATAGCAAGGAGAGCTTCTCAGAAGTTGGGAATATTATTTCGAACCAGAAAGCTTTACACTTCACAACAACTGTTAATTCTTTACAAAGCTCAAATTCGACCAACTATGGAATATTGCTCCCATGTTTGGGGCTCCGCTCCCAAACATACACTGCATTTGTTGGATTCTATTCAGAGAAGAGCTGTTCGTCTGATTGGAGACCCGGAACTGACAGGTGGCCTTGATTCGCTGAAACATCGAAGAACGGTTGGCGACTTGAGCCTATTCTACAAGTATTTTCATGGATAGTGTTCGAAGGATGTGGCCCGTTTAATTCCTCCCAGAGCGGTACATGTTAGAAGTATACATGTTAGAAGTACACGTCACGCTAATACTTCACATCCGTATGAGGTTCAGCTTGTTACTCCTGTACAACTCTTTTCAAGCAGTCATTTATATGGAGAACATCATCCCTTCGGAATAATTTGCCCAGGACTGTGTTTCCCACCGAGTACAATTTACAGCGATTTAAGAACAACGTGAATCGCTTTCTCCGCACACGTGTTGCTCCTGTAGCTCTTTAGGGACTTCTCTGTAGCACGTGTGCTAGACCCATAAAAAAAAACTTCTTTTTTTAATAGGTTTAAAGAGAGATTAAAAAAATCAAGTTCCGTTTCACCGACGCTATTAGTGATTCTAGTGATCGGCGAGAATAGGCCATAGTTACATCTATGGTACTTCGGGGCGAAGAGTGAGTGGTCCCTTGTTGATCTCTGTGGAACACGGAAATTTATCAAACTCAGAAGATCGGAGCAGTCTATATGACCATTTACAAGTCGAAATAAGAAACAGATTTAGCAACTTTCCTACGTCTTGAAAGCGATTGCAGCTGGAGTCTTCGCAGATGGTCCTCATAGGCAGTGATGTTCCACTTAAATTTGTAAGAAACATATCTAGCATACTTCCTCTGTACCGTTTCAATACCTTCAATATGTATAGCATATGAAGGCAACCATACACATAACAGATACTCTAGAGAAGATCTTATCAAGACCTTATACAAAGTATTCATGCTATCTACGGTCTGGAAATCTGGTATTCCTACAGACGAAGCCAATGAGTTTTAAACATTTGTTAGCAATAAAGCGATAGTGAATATGAAAATCAAGTTTAGTGTCCAAATAAATACCTAAGTCACATAATGAAGAGACTTTTTCCAGAAGACAATTATAGATAGTGTAGTCATATAAAAGCGGAATTTTCACCCAAAAGAACGACATTAACTTGCATTTTTTAATATTAAGATTTATTTTGTTTCTTCTGCACCACTCACTCTCCCTACCCAAGTCTCCCTGTAGTCTCACAGCATCATCAACCGAATGAATTACCATAAACAATTTCAAATTATCTGCAAAAAACAGGGGCCTTGAAAATAGGATCACCTCACGGAGGTCATTAATAAATACATTAAACAGCAACGAGTCCAGGTGACTACCCTGTGGTACATCCGATGTAACAGATACCTCACTCGACACGAAGCCCATTACTTTAACAAACTGTTTCCTATATCTAAGATGACAGGTTAACCAATTCAGTAGTGATCCACAAAAGCCTTCTTAATTTCCTTATCAAGATATCGCGGTTGACAGTGTCGAAGGCCTTGCTGAAATCCGTATAAACCACGTCAACCTGACCACCTACCCCCATTACATCAAGAGTACTTTGAACCAACAGGATCAAGTTTGTAGCTGTCAATCGGCCTCCAAGGAAACCGTGCTGTTCCTGAACTAAAAGAGGTTTTATGAAGTGTTTTAATTTATCACAAATAATTTTTTCGAATAATTTTGGGATAGAACTTAGAATAGAAATAGGTCTATAATTTTTGGCGTCCGACTAGTCGCCGGATTTGAATACTGGAGTAATAAAACTGGTCAGGAAAAACACCGCTCCCCAGGGACAATTTAAAAAGCATATACAGCGGTTTGGCCAAAGCATAGTTAACTAAAAATCATATATATATATATATATATATATATATATATATATATATATATATATATATATATATATATATATATATATATATATACATATATATATATATATATATATATATATATATAATATATATATATATATATATATATATATATACATATATATATATATATATATATATATATATATATATATATATATATATATATATACAGTGGCGAACAAAGATATGGAAACATTTTCTTAATCAAAAAATATAAAATACTACCCTTTAGGAATAAAAAAACTAATCTTGTTTTTGTTGACAATTTCTTTATAGAATTTTATTATTGACTATAAAAACTTTGTTTACCTTTTCTGGTAGGTAAGGTTTTTAAGAAAAGCGTTTTGTTATTATCGAAAGCATTGAAATAATTTTATCATTCTGCTTTAAGAGTACGTTACTGTTGATACGAAGTAATTTAGCAGCATTGTTTAAGAATACGGTTTTTACCAAAATGCCAAAATGCAAATATTACAGTTCAGATCTGAAACATAAAATTATTTCTCTGTATCAAAGTGGAAAGAAGCAATTGAAATAGCAAAATCTTTAAAAATGCATAGGGGCACTGTCAGCAAAATTGTTAAGAAGTTCTCGAGAAGGAATTGTGACATTGTTGATCCGGCATTTAAAATTGGTAGGCCTCGAAAAACAAGTATGAGAATAGATAAAATTATAATTCGAAAAGTGAAAAATGATCCCAAGAAAACTGCTGTTGATATTAATAAAAAACTAAGGCAGGAATATCAGGGTGTATTGGTGTCAGACATGACTATTAGGCGTCGTCTGTTATCTGCAAATATTCATGGTAGGCGTGCTGTTAAAAAGCCACTTCTTACAAAGCGTCACAGAAAAGAGAGATTGAAAGGAACATAAAGACTGGAATCAAAATCAGTGGTCTCTAGTAATCTTTAGTGACGAAAGTAGGTTCAGTATCTTTGGAAGTGATTCTACTTGTTATGTAAGAAGACCAGTTGGTCTAAGATAAGACCCAAAGTACCTTGTACCTACAGTCAAACATGGCGGTGGAAATATCATGGTATGGGGTTGTTTTCGACGGTCTGGTACGGGGCCATTGGCAAAGATAAATGGCAGAATAGATGCTCAAATGTATCTTGAGATATTGAAAAATAAATGCGTTTTATAGCTCAAGAATTTGAGATCATAGTTCTCGATGGTAACAGGTCTTTTCCGAGCGGCTGTTAACAAAATCCAAATTGCCTTAACGATCATGAATATTCGGAACATGTGACGCATCAAAAGAAGAATAAGGGCCTTTTCAAGAGCTTGAAACATCATTTCTGTTAAAATCAAAAAAAAAAAGATATTATAAAAAGATCATTTAAGAAGATATATACGAAGCAACCCGTTTATCCTCTTCCCCCTATCTCATTAACATTTTTTTCATATTTGATCGTTTGGAATTAATGAAAAAAGAACACAATATTCAGATTTCTGCACCTTAATCAATTACAAGTTTGATACATTAAAAATATTGAAAAAATAAGACAATTTTCAGAGTCCTTCATTTCTAGAACGCTGAAAAGGACTTATAATACTATATCTACGAAGTAATTCTCCTAATCTCCTTCCCTGTCTTATTTAACACCTTATATATTTTGACTAATTTAAAATATTAGAACTTTTTATTTTTTAAAAACATGAATAAATTTTCTTTTTGTTGATTAAAAAAAATAACAGATAGATTTGTCGACTACAAGCATCCCGTGATAGATATATAACACAATACATTCGAAGCAACTCCTCTAACCCCATTCTTTCTCTATAATACCTTACATGTTCACCAAGAATTGGTTTTCTGAACAAAAGATTCGGATGATGCGCTGGCCTTCACAATCACCTGATTTGAACCCGACAGAGAATCTTTGGCTCTATCTGGATAAACAAATTAGGAAAATAAATATAAAAAAACCGAGACGAACTTTGGATCGCATTAAAACAAGAATGGGAAAAAATACCACCCGATTTTTGTGCTAGGCTTATTGACTCTATGGGCAGAAGATGTCAAGCAGTGATTGACGCAAAAGGATACCCCACTAAATATTAAATATTTTTGACATCTTATTCGTCTGAAATTTTGATTGTGCATAATTTTTTTACGTTAAAAACTAAACACATTTTTAATAAACAATAGCTGTTTTAGTCTTCAAAATGTTTGTTAACATATACACGATTAATAAATAAATATTGTAACTCTAAACCATTTAAATGTTAAGACTGGAGATGAGAATTCAAATGTTTCCATACTTTTGTTCGCCACTGTACATATATATATATATATATATATATATATATATATATATATATATATATATATATATATATATATATAAATACAACAAATATGTATATTAAGATGGAATTCGGCTGGGCATATCGCAAGGATGAATGATAACAGATGGACCAGCCGTATGGTTAAATGGAGGCCTAGAAAACATAATAGATGCAGAGGTAGACCACAGACAAGATGGACGGACGACATAAAAAGATTAGCGAGACACGATTGGATGCAAAAGGCAAACAACAGAGGTCATTGTAGTAGTAGAAAAAAAAACAGGCCTTACCATAATAGCGATAAGAAAAACGAACTTCAAATAGCCTCTCTTATAAATTTCTAACTAAGGAAAAATGTTTTCCTTAATAAAGGTTTCCCTCATAATACTGCGCAAGCTCCAAACCTGCGGGCGCGTGCTTCAAATAACAATAACTGTTGAGTCCTTATATTCAATTTCTTCCCTTTACTATTGCACATGTTTCAAATAAAGATAGAGACAGTAGCCTGCGCAAAACAAACGTTGCAAAATCTCTCTAAGAGCATTTTAATTTGCAGGTATCGAAAACTCAGTTACCTAAATCTTTTTTGTGGCTTTTACTGAGTATTGCATTAGGTTTGCAAGCCAGTTGCGATCGCATTGGGGTTAAAAATATAAAATTCCAGTAAATGCAGCATGCAGTATGGGAAGGTCTTGAATACCGTACGACTGTCCAAGACAGTAATATAAGACACACAACGCTGCATTATGACAATGAATATAGAGTGTACTGGGCACGCTGTAACAAGAGATTTCAATTCTTTGCTACACGACGTACACTTAATGTCTGCCAGGTCGGTAAACCCGCTACGATACAATAAGGTATTAATCACACCATCCTGACAACCTGGTAAAAATTCTTCGGTCTCTTACTTAACATTTGCTGACCGTAGGAAACTAAATGTCAGTTTTTTCAAAACTGTAGCGAATGGATGTTTCTGTCATATTGAAGTTTTTCTGTATGCCGGCTATGAAATTCCTGTTTTTGCGCTCTTTTAACAACCTTCTTAATTCTAGGCATTTCTAGAAGTAGTAACCTCGCCACTTTGTTGTTCTATAACGCTGCTGAGGCAAAGTTGCTCCGTTGCTCCTTTCGCAGCACTGAATAGAAATGCCACCAGTCGTCTGTTCATGGTCGTATACCATTCCCAGGAGAGAATCAGAACTTTTTACCCACCCTTGTGTATGCAAAAACTCTAATCTCAAAAGTGTTCTTCGACCTTGTTGACATGAAAAGTATGTTCGACGAACAGAATATTAAAGATGGATGTGCAAAATTTTCAGTTTGGTCGCATCCAAATCTCGCAGTTTTTCCTTCCTTCACTTCAGTACTTCAAATGAATAGAAAATTACCGATACAGGCAGCATATTGGTAGGAGACAATTGATAATTATTGACTTGTTCACCCCCCCCTTCGGGGTTGTAGAGGGAGTTCACTCGAACATGTGCCAGTTGGCATAGCCGTCGGTCACCCAGTTATTAAGGGTTGAAATTTAATAAAAATAGCTGTTTTGAAAGGCAGCGAAATCAAATATTTTTAATTCATATGTTTTTTTTTTATGACAAATTACATGTCTTTACTAGAAGCAGTGCTTCAGGACCCCTTTTTAGCGGCAGTTTTGCCCCTTAACCCCTTAAAAAAAATCAACCTTTAAATGAGGTAAATAAAGTTGGCAAAAAATATCTAGGACTTTGCCTCTTAGATCTCGCCAGGAGCTCTGTCCCTGGATCTTGACCGCATCCGGTCCCCTTTCACCCTATATCAACCCTTGATAACTTTTTATGAGGGGTGGCCGACGGCTAACCCTTCCGGTTTTATACCAAGGACACTACGCCCCCTAAAAACCCCCACTACCTGCGAGAGTGGGGTGATCTAGTAAATAATTACAGGCAATTTATTACGTCATGAGTGTTCTGACGACCAGGTATTTTTTAGTCATTTCCTCTACTTGTTGTGGAGTACGGTTATAATCCTTACTGTAACTTGCATACAATGATCTGCTATGCCTAGATAGTCATATGTTTCATCGGTATTTAAATGTTTCATGTTCCCGACTGATAAATGCCCGTCCTGTATGTCCATGATACCGTCCTCTGTCGAGTCTGATGGGGTAAAAATCCAGAAGAATTGAACCTATAAGCTCTGTTTCCTATCAAATATTATTGTTATTATTACTATAGGGTCAACTTTTTCTTCTTCAATATGTATACTATAACATATATATATATATATATATATATATATATATATATATATATACTATATATATATATATATATATATATATATATATATATATATATATATATATATATATATATATATATATATATATATATATATATATATACTTATCAGTTGAATCTGCTTTACTATGTATTTAATATCTCTGTCAGATACTTACTTGCATTCTTGTTTTTGAGCTTGTCTTCCAAATCTTGATAATAAAGTTCTGTTATCGTATTCATAGGATTTAAAATCTAAAGATAAACTTTCGGTACTTTTCCATGAGATATCTACAATAATAAATATGTTAAATATTTAAAGAAACATAAATTTTTTAAGGATTTAACATTTTTTTACTTCCTTTGCTAAATAAATAAAAAAATATTGTATTCGTGAAAAAATCACTCTACGGAGTTATTACATTCTTGCAGGTTTTGGGTTCTCTAGACCACGAAAAATGTGGGATATTGTAAAAACAACTGAAAACAGGCAAAGCCCATATTTCAGCAGTCTACCCACTGTTCTCTTATTCGTCCATCCATCCCGAGACGAGTTTCGCCGTATCACGGCTCATTAGTCGGGCTAGGATCGACAAACAAGAGAACATAATTTCCAGTACTTATTCCAGTTACTTAGGTAACACAATGGTAAGATACAACGAATTGTACTAAATACCTAGTACTCAATCGGAGGCTGACACAGCAGCCACAAGCCGACAGAGTGTTGGCACAGCCAACACTAAAGGCAGGCAGCGCGGATTGCAAGGGAACAACCTCAGATCTTATATGATTTACTGTAAAACAACTGAAACCAGGCAAAACCCATATTTCAACAGTCTACCCACTGTTATCTTATTCATCCATCCATCCCGAGACGCGTTTCGCCGTATCGCGGCTCATCAGTCGGGCTAGGATCGACAAACAAGAGAATAGAATTTCCAGTACTTATTCCGATACTTATGGAACACAATGGTGAGATACAACGAATTGTACCAAATACATAAGGTCTCACAAACCGCGCTGCCGCCTTTAGTGTTGGCTATGTTGTGTGATTGTGTTAGCCTCCGACTGAGTACTAGGTTTGTTTTTTTTTTTATGGGTCTAGCACACGTGCTGCAGGGAAGTCCCTAAAGCGCTCCAGGAGCGGCATGAGTGCGGAAAAAGCGATTCACGTTGTTCTTGAATCGCTGTAAATTGTACTCGGTATGCGTATTTGGTACAATTCGTTTTATCTTATTATACGAAAAATGTACTTCGGCATTTCCGTGGGAGTATTCGTCTGTCTGTCTGAACGATAACTCCTGAACGAAGATATCGATTTAATACATATCGCATCCCAAGTAAGAATGGAACCTATAGTCTTTGAACAATATCGCTTTAAAAAAAGTCGTGAAAAGTCTAGAAACTTTACTTTTTTGCATCATTATGATGGGCCATACACCCCTAAAGGGGTGGAAAGGCATAAAGATTAAGTAAGTAAATATGATGATGAAACTAGAAGCATAATTATTTATATTCATACATATAAGGGATTAAATATATCGTGACGTATCTTTTCGACTTTCGTGGAGTTGAAGATCTAAAAATTGTGTTATTTTTCATTATTTTCAATTAATTATAATCAAAAAAGGGATTAATGAGGTTACTTCATATTGTGATTTACGTCATGTTCCGTGTTCTTGTGGTAGCAAGCTGAAAATTATGCTATTTTTTCGTTATTTTCACTAATTTTTTATCAAGCCGACAAGGGGTAACGGCCGGAGTTAGAGAGATTGCTTTGTGTGTACATCCCTTTTAGAATTCTTGAAATGGATGAAATATTTTCAGTTTTAACAGGATCATGGTATGTAGAAGGCATTTCAATTATAAAGATCCCTGCTTTTTTTTCTGGATAAGCACATATCATTTAAAATATCGACTTGTGGTATTTGGATGAAGTTGTTCTTTAGTGTTACAACGTACTTATTTCATAACTACTTGTTAATAATAGTATTTCTGCGTAATTAAATTTATTGATTTTTTTTTAACTTGGTCATCTTCTAAGTTTTAAAAATAGGCGCCTATTCATATATAACATAGGCGTCATGGGCAAATTTTGACAAAAACTCTCATTAAATGTTAACAGGCTGCATTTTGGCTTACAGATAGTTTTTTGGGCGTAAAATACGATAAAAAAAAAGTTCGCTGCTCTAAAGTGTACGCTAAACCTATAAAACTGAAAATAAAGAAAAAAATCGGTTTTTCGCAAATATCTAGGAAAATAAAAAAGATATCGAAAAACTAATAGCACCACGTAAGAGAATGGAAAAAATTTACCAAAAAATAGTAAATAGATTATTTTTTTCAGTTTTACCGTAATTTAAAAAAATTATGTAAAATGAAATGGCTGGTTTAACCCCTTCAGTCGTAGTCGCAATCAGGCTTCCAACCTCACTTATGATTAAATTAACGTTTCTGTATAGCTAAATAGCGCTAAATATTTTGAAATTGGCTATTAAGGAGTTTCTCTGGGTGCTAATTAAGAATCCGATAAAAGATTTGAAAAATTCAAATGGAGGATCCAACATGACGGCCAAAGAGTACGTAATTCACTTGATTTCTTCGGATAATTTGGAATTTTTGGGTTTCAATAACTGTTTTCTTTGTACCTGGATGTTTAAGTGGAATATGAATAGTTTATACTTAAAGCTTAGACTTTTATCTTTCATTTCCCACCTTTAAATATATATATATTATATAATATATATATATATATATATATATATATATATATATATATATATATAAATATATATATATATATATATATATATATATATATATATATTCCTAAATGACAAAAAATTTACATTTTTATGATAATGAAATTTTCTACGGAGATACAAACATAAACCTTCTAGATAGAAATAGTTTCAATTGTTGGTAATTACAATAACATAGATTCTTTAAACGAAAAGGGTTTTAATTGTATAATTAATCAAGCAACCAGAAAAGATAAAAACGGTGGAACTAGTATAGTTTATACTTAAAGCTTAGACTTTTATCTTTCATTTCCCACCTTTAAATATATATATATATATATATATATATATATATATATATATATATATATATATATATATATATATATATATATATATATATACATATATATATATATATATATATATATATATATATATATATATATATATATATATAGTATACTGAACCGAATTACCAAAAAGAAAATTCCTTGAAATGGTAGCAATCAACAACAATCCGAACAACATGAATAAAAGATCTGACACTGAAGATCTCTCCACGATTTATTGTTATATTTTAAATTTGACAAATAACTCCTTGCCAAACAACTCATTAGACTCCCTTTGAATAATCCTATTTCGCTTATATTCGATCGTAATCTTCAAGTTTTTGCAATTTCCATCCTTCAACATTTTCCACCCTCGCAGTTCCTCGTCTTGATTCAGTGGTCATAATTTCCTGGTATTCTCTTACTTGTTTACGATTCCATTACCTTCAGCCGCATTGCCGTTAAACGCGTTTTAGGAACTGATTAAAAGAAACCTCTTCAATCCTGACGCTTGACATTTCTCACATATAATCCTTTCCTTCCGTTCAATACTATAGATTTCCCGCCATAATACAGAAACAAAATATGATTCTTTCCAGTGGGATTTTTCCTCTTAGTGAACAGGGAAAAATAAAGGATAGAAAACAAGTTTATATTTTCTTTTCTTTAATCAGTTAATTATTCAGAAACTAAATAACAAAATGCTGTGCAGTTTTTTAGTCTTAAGATTCGAAACCATTGTTTAGGGCGACATGTATTACACGATTGAAATCATCGTTTTGTAAGTTTTGTTTACTTTTTTGATTGTAAAATTATACTTATAGGGACAATGTGATTTCAGATATCTTGAGGAAGAATAAAATTCATATTCGAAAGTTTGATATTACACAAAAGTAGTTAATTTTTTGACCAATCCTCCGCGACTGCAACCTCAAAACTCTCCTTTCTTCTATATATATATAATATATATATATATATATATATATATATATATATATATATATATATATATATATATGTATATATATATATATATATATGTTATATATATATATATATATATATATATATATATATATATATATATATATATATATATATATATATATATTCCTAAATGACAAAAATTTACATTTTTTATGTAATGAAATTTTCTGCGGAGATACAAACATAAACCTTCTAGATAAAAATAATTTAATTGTTGGTAATTACAATTACATAGATTCTTTAAACGAAAAGGGTTTTAATTGTATAATTAATCAAGCAACCAGAAAAGATAGAAACTGTGCAACTAGTATAGATCATTTCTTTGTAAAGCACGGGCAGCGGTGTGCAGTCCATGGGGTGATTCTGAACCACGGCTTTAATGATCATTTTCCTATTCATATGAATATAAGTAAGCCAAATGAAAATTTAATGTCTAGAAAGTTTGCTAATAAAATGGACTTTACGACGGTAAAACAAATTTTGGAAGGGGAATATTGGTGGAATGTTTTGAACTGTGAGGATATAAACGAATGTACAGATATTTTTATAAATAAACTAAAGTCTAAAGATCCACACTTCGCAAATATATTGTATGCAATAAGAAACGAATTAAACCTTGGATTACTCAAGGATTGCTCAATTCTATACGTCAGCGTGACAAATTAAAAAGAATATCTTCTCGAGACTCTGAGAATTTTGTAGCTCTTAATATGTATAAAAATCACCGTAAGATGTTGACTAAGCTAATAAATAAAACCAAAGTTGATTATTACACTAATTTATTTCAGCTAAAATTAGGTGACTCTAAAAAATTTGTAATTTAATAAAGTCGGCTAGCAATAGTCAAAAAAAATAATCAGAAAATAGGAGTAATTTCTAATGATAAAGGAATTGAAATTCTAGCAGAAAAAACTCAGAGCAACGAGTTTAATATATTTTTTTCTGAGATAGGAAAGAAATTAGCTAATAGTATAACTGTTCCTAATATAGATGCCATTCCTGATGGTGTCCCTAGAGTACCTGGAACACTTTTTCTGGCCCCGATAATGGATTTTGAAATAATTCAGATTATAAACTCACTTAAAAACGCTTTAAGTGCTGGCGACGACAACCTTAAAGTATATTTTCTAAAACGATGCCACAGATTTATTCTCAAACCCATATCCCATATAGTAAATTTAATTTTTCGAGCTGGATTATTTCCTGACAGTTTAAAAGAATGTACCATAACATATACAGAAGGGTGGCCTATACAGAAATTACGAATTATCATCCCATTGCAATTATCAGCAACCAGAGTAAAATTATTCAGAAATGTATCAAGTTGCGCCTGGACGATTACTTAAATAAAAATAAATTAATATCCGATGCGCAGTATGGTTTTAGACAGAAGTTGGGCACTGAAGATGCTCTTATAACCTATACTATGGCAATACATCACTTTTGATATTCTTGGACCTGACAAAGGCTTTTGACACTGTATCTCACCGCATATTGTTGGAGAAAGTTGAACATATTGGAATTGGAATAACGTATGATCTAATAAAATCATACTGATCGGGCGTACGCAACAAGTAAAAATAGGAGAATCAATGAGCTCATCACTTCCAATTGAGTGCGGTGTGCCGCAGGGTACAGTGCTTGGGCCATTGTTATTTACAATATACATAGATACCCTTTTGCGTATTTTATCTCAAGGATCTATGGTTTCTTATGCCGACGATACTGTCATAATGTTACAGGATAAAATATTGGGCCGGGTCTTTGAGAAAGCAGAACTGGCTATGAGTAAAGTAAAGTCGTGGTTGGATTTAAACTTATTAACCTAAAATATTGATGAGTCAAAATTTATAGCCTTTACGTTTTATAAAAGGCATTATCCCGACAAGAATTTTATAAAAATTCATGAACCTGGCTGTAATAACTTTGCTGCTTGTGATTGCAATCTGAAGATCTGCTCCATCGATAACATTAAGTAGTTGGGTGTATACCTAGATTTCGCATTTAGGATGTATATAAAGCACTTATTCTCACATAGATTATATAACCCAGAAAGGGGTTCTAAAAATAATACTGTTTAAACCGCGAAGATTTCCTACGGACCAACGATACGATGGGGCTAGGGTTTTGTCGCTGAAGCAATTATACATAAAATCGGTGGTAAGAATTTTACTGAATAACAAACACAAGGTAAACAGAGTTGATCACTCTATTCATACTATACGAATTACCCTGAACAATGTGTATGTACCATCTACCCCCTTTAATGCTACTCCGAGGATTTTTAATATAATTTCTCACGAACTGAAAGTGAAGTCATATAGGTTGGTAAAAAATAAATTGACTAACTGGTTGCTTGATAACAAAATAGTTCATTATTGAGAAAATAAATAAAGTATGTATTTAAATAAGATGGTTCTAGTACATTTGTAATAAGCACTAATAGTAGATTATGAAATGGTGATTCACGCACATTCTTCTTTAAGAAAATTGTGCATCCCTTAAAATGTATTATTGCCTTGTAATTTGGTTTTACTGCTAGGGAAATTGTCTTTTCCTGTATTGGTTCTCGTAGTATTAAGTTTAATGTGTAAACAACTATGATTTGTTGGCAGGAATAAATAATTTTTATTTTTATTTTTTTATATATATATATATAATATATATATATATATATTATATTATATTATATTATATATATATATATATATATATATATATATATATATATACTAGCCGTGCCCGCGGCTCCGCTCGCGTGAACTTGATTCACCTTTATCGTCACTGCTTATTCGTTATGTCTATATTATTATATAGCTCAAGGGGCCTTAGAGGCCCATGGCTTGGTTGCATACTTGTCTCCACTTCTTTTTGCCTCCTGTTAGCTTTTCTCAATGCAGGATTCCCATCAACTCCGGATCTTGCTTTACTGCCTGAATCCATGTAGATCGAGGTCTACCCTTGCCTCTTCTTCCAACCACTCCTCTTATTAGGGGTTGCTTTGCCTGTCTTTCCCCCTTCATCCTTGCCACGTGTCCCAACCATCCTAATCGCTGGCTTATTATGATTTGGCTTATAAGGGGTTTCTTATATAGGCATTTTAATTCGTAGTTTGTTCTTCTTCTCTTTCTTTCCTCCGTAGATTTTTCTCAAAGCCCACACCTCCAACGTCTCCTTTTCTTTTGCATTCAGTTTCCACGTTTCACATCTATATGTCACCGTGGGTCTGACAACTGTCGTATATATTCTTTCTTTTGCTTTTCTTGATACATTCTTTAATTTCAATATTGGATTCATTCCCCCAAACATCTCTGTCCTTTCGCTATTGTTTCTTGTATCTCCGTCCTTTCTTGTCCACTCTATGTTATTGTTATTCCCAGATAATTAAATTTGTCTACTTTTTCAAACATACATCTTTTTCCTAAGTTGTTTATTATATCTAAACTTTTGTTGTTTTTAATATCCTTTTCTTTGTAATTTCCATGTATTTTGTTTTTTTCCTCATTTATCTTTAGTCCTCTTATCCTTCCCCTTTCTTCTACTTATGGCTTTTTTTTTGGGGTTCTCTTTTGCTCTTGCAATCACTGCTACATCATCCGCATAGGCCAAGCATTGGCAGGTTTGTTGGTATATCGTTCCATTTGTTTTTATTTCTGACTCCCGGATTATCTTCTCTAGTACCAAATTAAATAGACATGTCGACACTGGTTCCCCCTGTCTTAATCCTCTCTTCACCTTAAACTTGTCTGATACTTTGCCCTCAACCAACACTCTATTTCTGGGTCATTCAAGGGTCATTCTCACCATGCGAATCAATTTACTTGGAATTTTTAGTTCTTCCATTATCTTGTAGAGTCCTTCTCTATTTACAGAGTCATATGCTTCTCTGAAATGAAGACCAAGTGTAGTGCCAAATTTTGTTCTAAGCTATTATCTCGGATTTGCTTAATCGAAAATATCTGGTCTGTAACCGATCTATTTTTTCTGAATCCACACGGGTACTCTCCCAGAATAGACTCGGCTTTCTCTGCTAGTCTGTTTTTGATAGTCAACACTACTATCTTATACACGACATCCAGTAAGGCTATTGGTCTATAATTAGCACATATAGTTTTTTCTCCTTTTTTGTATATTGGACAAATGAGCGACTCTCTCCAGCTCACTGGCATCTTTTCTGTTTCCCATATTTCTTGCACCAACCGGCATATTTCATTTTCCAGATCTACTCCTCCAGCTTTTATCAGTTCTACAATTTCCACCCGGGGCCTTATTTTTTTGGGGTTCTGAGTATTTCTCTTATTTCTTCTTTGCAGGGTTTATTTGTCGCCCCTGCAGTTAATTTTGCTTCCTATTTCTCATTCAACTCCTCATTTTCGTCTCCATTTAATGTTTCTTTAAAGTATTCCGCCCATCTATTCAGACTTTCTGCGAAGCTTACTGCTAAACTTCCAACTTTTTTCCTATATATTAGCATTTTGTCTCTGTTTATTTCCCTTTGTATTTTATAATAAAAAAAACACGTAAATCGGATAAGTGGTTCTTGAGTGCTAAGCGAAGTAATCCATAGACAGACAGGCAGAGAGATGTTACGTTTCATATATATTATAGATTTTTTTTGACATATATTAAATTAAGAATTAAAAAAAAATCACGTAAATCCGATGAGTGGTTCTCGAATGATAAGCACACTAAGGGACAGACAGACAGAGAGACGTTGCTTTTTATATATATTATATACATTATTATTATTATTATATAACCTCTTCAGAGAACATATGTATGAATTTAAAAAATCACGTAAGTGGTTCTCGAGGGATAATCGCACTAACGGACAGACAGAGAGACGTTGCATTTTACATATATTATAGATATAGATTATTATTATTACTATATAACCTGGCCAAAGAATATATGTATGAATTTAAAAAAAAAGACACGTAAATCGGATAAGTGATTCTCGCCTGATAAACGCACTAATGGACAGACAGACAGGCAGAGAGACATTGCTTTTTATATATATTATAGATTAGATTATAGATTATAGATATTCTCTGCTACATAATATTGTTCCAAATTTAATGGTTTAGGCTATGTAGTGCAAGGGAACGCGCTAACGGCAAACTTTTTTCCGAATTCATTCACCATTATCATCACTGCTCATTCCCTATGCTACCTATCGTAACAAAATATAGCCTATAACCTGGCCAGAGAACATATGTATGTTTTAAAAAAAAAGTACGTAAATCGGATAAGTGGTTCTCCAGTGATAAGCGCACTAACGGACAGGCAGAGAGACGTTGCATTTTATATATATTATATATATATATATATATATATATATATATATATATATATATATATATATATATATATATATATTATACATATATATATATATATATATATATATATATATATATATATATATATATATATATATATATATATATATATATATATATATATATATATATATATATATATATATATATATATATATATATATATATATATTATTTTACGCTTAAGTTGTATGATTAATAATGAGCAAGAAATACGTTTATCATGGACACTTTTTTAAAAGAAAAATTACAAAAGAAGAGAAAGTTTTTTAAAGTTTTTAATGATTTCTAATATCAAATATACTTTTAGCTGTAACTAAAAAAAAGTTGTCTGACTTTTTACTATTTCGTACTGCCTTAAAAGTAAAATTGCTGACAGGGCACTACAGCAGGCAAATTTTCATATTTTAAAACTCAATTTTTAAATAACACAGACAATGTGGGTATTTTTTAATTATTCTTATATTGAAACTCAAGCTATAGTAATGATATATGCACAAGAATTCTTTTTTTCAATACTATATTTTATTAAATATTTGTAATTTGTTGTATGCGCGTTAAAATCATGCAAAAAAAAAAAATTTCGTTTTTAAGTTTTACAAATTATAAAGCAACAAAAATAAAAACTATTAGTATCATCGGAAAGCTGAAAGTCTTCTCTTCAAAAAACTATCTTTTAATTTTTTTTTTTACACTCCGAAAACAAGTAATATCGATTAACCTTCGAGTGGTGCGCATAGACTTTCAAATTAACTTGTTTGGCGCGTTACGCTTTTTGAATCACCTATCCGAATTTTTAATAAATTTTCATGCTAATAAAAAAAAGTCTGGAAAAAATCTATATACTTTTTTTGGAAAATTTCCCGCTCTTTCACGTGGCGCTATTTTTTCGATATCTTTTTTATTTTTCGGGATATTACCAAAAATCCGAATTTTTGATTTTATTTTAGATTTTGTGGGCTTAGCTTAGTACATCAAACTTTAGCAAACTTTTTTTATCGTATTCTACGTCCAAGGAACTACCTGTATACCAAAATGCAGCCTGTTAACATTTAATGAGAACTCAAAACTATTGGCGTCTGGGCTATATATATTTATATTAATAAAGTATTGAGGACGCTAGGAAATTCTAAATAATTGTTAAATTGATAATCGTAGAAAAAATTAATTTGAATGTTATGTACCATACTTGACGCTCTGGAATAACCGAAAATGACGTTTTGGTTTTTCATGTACTTAAGGTTTTTCTCGGAACTGCGATGTTTTTAATAATTTCTCGCCGCGAAAATTTCCCTTTTTCTTGACTCACATGTTTTATTTTATAGCAAATCTCTAATTTTATATAACTAAAGTAATTATTCTTTTACTAACGAGTTATAAGCAAATCAGTAATAAACGTATAACCTTACAGTATCCTATAATCAAATATAAAATAAATTGCTAGTCGAAAAAGAATTATATGACGCAGAGCATTTTTAGAATCACTTTTCAATAATTATAATTTATAAATAGTCTTATTCATATGGATAAGCTGTGCATATTTTGAAGGTTTATTTAAATTTTTCTCTATTTATAAAAATTTTTTATTCGGACAAGTACTTCATAAATCATAAATTTATCGTAACCTCATTAGGTTTCACAGTTTTTAATGTTCCGTACGAAACACTTATGGGATCACTTCGGTGTCTGTACGTCTATCCGTCCATCTGTCATACCCAATTTTCTCAGAAACTATTTGACATAGAAAGTTGAAATTTGACACAAATATAGAACTTGATGGCACAGTCAGAGCCTTGTAGTTTTAAAAGTTAAATTTTGTCTTAAGGTGTTATTTTTGCGGGGTGAAAAAATTACCAGGTTATCAAGTAGGGTTTCAACTGAGTTTCTGAAAACACGAGTTCAATATATATATAAAATATATATATATATGATGTAATACTTGAGCACACTTTTCTTTGTATTATTTTTAAAAAATTGACAAAAATCGCTGTCCACCTCCCCTCCCTCCTATCTCGAAAAGTACTGACAAAAAAATTTTCAAAAAATTCTGGAATATTCTCTATAAAGTGTAGATTGAGCGAAAATTATCATTAGGTCTGATAATTTACCTGGTATTAAAAAGAATTATGAAAACTATGTGTATTTGACAGTATGGTGAAGATTTTTGTTAATATACTACATTAGCGTTTGCGTTTCTGTATCGAGACAAAAGAATTATATTTTGTTTGTTTATAATTAAATAAATATTTAGGTAGTAACTATTTGTTTTACACTTTTATTACTAGATTCTACATTGAGCTAGATTGATTTATTGGCTATTAGGTAGCTAAGATGCGATTATATATTATTGACTAAGAAAAACATGAAAATATTGGAACTTAAGATGTCAGGAACCTAATTACCTTAGCCTAGGCAAGGATTTTATTTTATTTTAACAGCAATCCCGGTACGGAACACTAATTGCGCAAGTCAAACTTGCGCTTGATCGATTTTTTTATGACGTAATAGTTGCTTTAGGAAGTCAGCAATAATATTTCAGGAACCGTTTATTATATAGATATAATCTTTTTGACTTGTCGTGTGTCGTTTAAATAAGTGATGTTTCGGCGATCAACCTGACTGCTTCTTTAGGGCTGTACAAAATCATGTAATTCCGCTTACAGATGTCTTTTATATTAGTAGAACGGGGGGACTTCATGGATAATATATGCCTTCGTTGGTGAGAGGTAAAGACCAGTGTCACTATTAAGGTCGTTGGGATGTTTAGGTATTTCGATGGACTTTCCAGTTTTTTTTTTAGGATAAAAAAAAAAGAATTTATTTCAAGGATTTTTGATGGCACAAAGCGAATTTGGTGCTCTATTTTAGGCTGATATTTTGCAAGTAATAAAGTGGAAATATTATGTAGACGTACTGCCCTTTAATATTCTTTAATTCTTGTACATATTTTTCTGCTCGTTTCGCTGATATAGGTTTTATTACGGCTATATAAGATACTGTAGATTTCTGGGCTTTCAAAGGGAATTTTATCTTTGGCAGAAGTTTCGAGAGTTTATCTTATGTTTCCGTAGAATTTTCGAAATGCGATATGCGTCATTTTGAATGTGCAGATGTATGTTTTTGAATTGAGCGGTTTATTTCTGATTAAAGCTTTGGAGCTGAAAAAGTAATACAGCTCTATTGTCAAGAGAGTTGATAACTGAGTGAGCATTTAAACATTTATTTGTATGAGTGGGCTTTCTGTATACTGAGTGGCCCAAAGTCGCATCTGATTTTCGATTACTAAAAATGTCTAGGAAATAGAGAATATTATTATTTTCAATATCAAAGGTAAAGTGGACATTTGGATGTAAAAAGTTGAGACTAATGAGAAAATTTGAAGAGTCTCTTGACCGAAGTGTCATCAGCTGTCAAATATGTGTTTATATATTTCACCATTGTATAGAAAGAAAGTCTTAGACAGGCATTTTTCGACGAGAATTAGAAAATTTGAGGGCAGATTTGGGACATGGACGATGTCTCTCATATTAGTTAAAATATTGAAAACGGAAACTTTGCTGACAAAAGATTCGACATGGCCGCTGACTAAAATATCCTTCAGTTTTTTCATAAGATTAGGCAAATTTTAAACAAATTATCTCTTTTGCGGTGAAAGGTTTTAAGACAAAAGCTAGGTACTTGGCAAGAGAATACATGGGAGAGTCAATGGTACTGACAAGTGGGCGAAAAATGTTGTTTGGTTCATGAACGTTCAGAAGCCCTTCGAGATGCAGAATTCTGGAGTCTTGAGGTGAAACAGGACACCAGATTCTCTTTGTCCAATTTAAAATCCTTACCAAAAATTCATTTTTCTATCGTAGGAAAATTTGAGAGTCCATCGAAATATCTCAACATCCCAACTAACTTAATCATGACACTGATTTTGCTCCATAATTTTCGTGCTAGATTTCGTCAGTTAGTTCGCGATTTTAACTCTAAAAAAGACAGCAGAATGATCGATAAAACGCCAGCATCACTTAGTCAAATAACGCTTGAGAAATCCAGATTAATTACAGCTGTAACCTGTGGAAATTTTCTGGCAAAATAGAAACTGTTTAGTATTTTGTTGATAACTGCTTTAGAAATATCTTTGTATTAGCGTGTGTTCTTATGTAAGCAAGATCTCTATTTTTACCTTATAAATATCAGATTGAGGCTACTAAATGGTTACAAAAATTTCGTGGATTGATCCTTTTATATATAATATTAATAAATATTTTGCTTGGTCACTGGTTTTTCATATTTCAGCCTCCCTCCCTACAGTTTTAGCTATTTTAGTTATAATGAAATACAAACCTCTCTCAATGCTATCATTCCAAGAATCTTAAAAATCCCATCTAAGATGGTATATGAGACTGCCCTCTTAACTCCTGCTTACACCAGCAATTATTTTATTGCTCTACAGTTATTATCAATGCCCGCTAATTGAACCACCGTGGGTAATAAAATGATATTTATAAAATATTTACTTTCATAGCATAGCCAGGGACAAAAAATTTCTTTTTAAAGAAAAGAGAACACTAAAGGTAAAGCTTCTTATAGTTGAGGCACCAATCGACAAATTAAGGGCACCAATCGGCAAATTGTGGGCGTCAATCAACAACCCAACAACACCTCTTCAAAAAAAAACCCCTCTTATACTAAAACTCCTAAAGCTCCGAACCTACCCAACACTGTAAGCTCAAAACAAATAATCGGGCGAGGGGACAGTTTTGAAAAAAAAGAACCTTTTCATACCTCGGAAATTAAAAATTTAACCCAACTTAAAATACGTTGACCAAGAGGCAAATTTTTCAAAATCTATTGCCGGGGAATTTTTAAAAAAGAGAACCTTTCCATACAATAAATCTCCAAACTCTGTCCTGGATAAAAATGCCATGTTTTCAAAACAGCGCTATTTTCTACATTCCTAAGAGTGACAGAGGGAGCATATACCCACCTGCTCCCCTCGGCCACATTAAACTGTAGGGGATGTACTCATTAGTTATAGATGAACGCCAATTATCAATGTATTTCCGGAATTGCTTTTTAGACAAAAAATTATGATCTAAATATACCAAATGATTGTTATTGCCCTCTATAAATATATTGGGATTAGTTCTAATCCCCTTAAATACTGTTTAAATTAAGTTTCATAGTAGCAAAAATACCTTAATTTTTGAATTAACCGATTCTAGAACTCTAAAGAAGATACGCTACGAATCACCCTCATATGAAGACCTCCCCTGTCTTGGAACGAAAGCTTCTACGGTTTTAGTTAAATGAGAAAGCGGTGGTTCCTGAAATTAAACCGTGTTAATTTGAAGTAACTTTCCGAAATATCGTTTACGACTCCACTAGGTACCTTTAAAAATCCTTTTTCTTCGAGATAAGAACACTGATTTTATTGTTACTAATTTATAAGTTTGAAAACTATATTTAAAAAATAGATCATACGGTAGGCAACAGCAAAAGTCAATATAGCCCAGGTTATTAAACCCAACCACGAAATGCATTTACAGCAAAATAAGGTCATAGTAATTTTTTTCAAATGTTAGTCTAAGTTCATATAAAACTCAGAAGATAATATTGTACTTTTAAAACAGAGTTCATTAAAATCAAATAAATTATTTTGAAACTACTCACGCTTAAAATTAGTGTTAAAAATTCATTGCTTTATTCATATGAGCATTTACTTGTATCATTTTATTGTCTATTTTATCAATGTTGTTATTTTGAAATTATCCACTTAGATGCTAACAAATTTGGAAACATTCAGAGAATTCACTGTTTTTTAATATTACCACATTACATTATCTCACTAAACCACTTCATTTTTTAAATTAATTATTTTAATTAATATGTATTAATGAGATTGAAACTTACTCAAAACAAAGGTGAATAAATAAATATTTTTTAATAGAGCGTTCATTTTATAGTGTTAAGCAACAACAAAATTATTTTATCAACATCGTTTAATTGATTAAGATAGAATATACAACAGACTAGTAAGAATCAAATTTAAATCATAACTAATTCGTCTTTTACACGAAAAACCCGTTTCGTTATTAAAATTCTCCAAACTGTTTCTCTATACACTGCTAAAAATGTTCAATTATTACTATACGACTAAAAATATTTTATTTATTTATTCCCATAAACTCTGGAATTTATTAGAAGTAATACAAGCCTAAACTTATTAAAGTATCAGATAAAGCAAAAACCAAATTAAAAACTAAATTTAGTTTTTAAAAATACTTAGGTAAATGTATTGCCTTATTATATATATATATATATATATATATATATATATATATATATATATATATATATATATATATATATATATATATATATATATATATATATATATATATATATATATATATATATATATATATATATATATATATATATATATGGGTTTAACTGTACATATACACAAGTAATATATAACAATTATACAACTAAGTGTTGTGTTCCCATTCGCCTTCTCCAAACCTCTCTATCGTCCGCCATCTCTTCGTCCATTCCTCGTAACCTCAAGGCCTGTCTCATATCTTCATTCCAGGATCTACGTGGTCGTCCTTTTTTGTTTCTTCCCGATGGTCAAGAGCCTTTTGGGCCATCTTGTATCGTTCATTCTGAGTAGGTGTCCAAGCCATTTTAATCCTCTATTTTCTATTCTTTGTATAATTGTTTCTGTTGCTGCTGTTCTGTTACGTATTTCTTGGTTTGTTATGTGTTGGAATTTGGACACTCCGGCGCTTCTTCTCAGGTAATCGATCTCTATAGTCGTTATTTTTCTTTTATCCTCTCCTTTCATTACCCACAGTTCACTACCATAGCTTAAAACAGATTCGACCATTGTTCTTCCAATTCTCTTTTTGTTTTGTGTAGTTATGTTTTGATCCCCCATATTGAGTTAAGAGCTCCTATGATCCTCCTGGCTTTTTGTATTTTATTCTGTATTTCCTTTTTACCTATACCATTTTTGTTGTCAATCAGTACTCCTGGATATTTGAATTCCTTGACTTGTTTGACATGTGTATCGTTGTTAATTAAGACATCAAATTCTGTTTCCGAGTTCACTACCATATACTCCATCTTTTCAAGGCTCACCTCTAGTCCCCATTCCTTGTAGTCTGTGTATAATCTCTTCAATACATATTCCATATCGAATGCATCTTGTGTCATAATTACTTGGTCGTCTGCAAAGTTTAACGATAATAGGTGTTTATCACTAATAGGGATGCCCATGCTTTGACAAGTGCGGTTCCATTTCTTTAGAGCGTTGTCTACAAATATATTAAATAAGATTGGCGAAAGGTAACACCCTTGTCTTAGACCTTTTGTAATGTGGATAGCTTCCGAGAGATAGCGTCCTTGTTTCACATATCCTATATTTTCATTATATAACTCTTTTATTGTTGTTATCATCCCTTCTTTTATCTCTACTGTTTTTCAAGACATGCCAAAGTTTATTTCTCGGTACACTATCGTATGCCTTCTTAAGATCTATAAAGGTCATATGTATTTCGTCATCTTTTTGGATCTTCTTTTCTATCAATTGTTGTAAAGTAAACAAGTTGTCTATACACGACCGGCCCGGAATAAATCCGCTTTGGTTTTCGGATATTTTTCCTTTAATTGTTTCTCTTATTCTATTCTGCAATATTTTACCGTACAGTCTGCTCCAGTGCTTGTAACGCATATACCTCTATAATTATTAGGGTCTTTTCTATTTCCTTTCTTAGAGATTGATGAAACGTAACTTTTTTTCCATTCGGTAGGTATTCTTCCTTGTGATATACAATAATTAATTAAGCTAGTTATTGTTCTCCACATGGTTATATCTCCATTTTTAATCATTTCTACAGAGATATCACCTGGTCCGGCCGCTCTTCCATTCTTCATCGTTTTTAGATTTGCTTGTACTTCCTCCATGGTTATTTCATCCCAGTCCTTTCTCTCTGTGTCTTCTGATTCATTGTCCTCTATACTAAGGAATTCTTGTCTGTTTTTAGTTAGTAATATTTCGCAATAATTTTTCCATTCTTCCAGGGGTATTAAATTTACGGCCCTCTCTTTGTTGTTAGTTTTCATATTTTTGACGGTTTGCCACACTTCTGTCAATTGTGCTCCTCCAATATACGTGTTAATCTGTGCACATTTCCGTTCCCAGTATTCATTTTTTTCTTTTTTATTTTTCTACGTATCTCTCTATTTTTTTCTTTGTATTCTGCCCGGGTAGCTTCTGACTTGTATGTTAAATATTTTTGGTGTAATCTATTTTTTTTTCCTCTATTAGTTCTTTTAATTCTTCTGTTATGTAATATCTGCATGTTTTTTTTTTTCTTCCGACTTATACTCTCCTAAAGTTTCTTGTGCCACCTTGTGGATCACTTTTAATGAGTTCATATTCTTGCTCTATATCTTCGGTTGGTTCAAGTGTAAGTAATTCATTGTGTAATCTTCTTTGATAAAGCCCTTTAATACTTTCGTATTGAAATAGATAAGTTTTGTATCTTTTCATTTTTATTTCTATCTTGTCTTCGTTTGTAAGTTTGTAAATTTTTATTGTTTTTTGATGAAAAAGGATACACTATTTTAGTAGTCAATAGATGGTGATCTGTGTCACAGTTGGCTCCTCTCTTAACTCTGGTGTGGATTGAACTTTAGTTATAATATAATCTATTATGGATTTCTGATTTAATGATGGTCTCTCCCAAGTAAAGCGATGAATATCCTTGTCGGGGAAGAAAGTATTTGTTAATTTCAGATCAAATTGCTTACACAGTTCTAGGACCCTCTCTCCATTATCATTTTCTACGTCTTCTACGTAGTTTCCTACTGTTACGTTATTTGTTCGGCTTTTAACTCTCGCATTTAGGTCCCCTGCGATTATCACGTCATAAGAGGGATTGATGTTATTCATAGTTTTGGTAAGGTTTTCATAAAACTGATCGTTTGTTTGATTGTTCTCTGAATCCACTAGTGCATATACTCCAATAACATTTAGGTTGTAACCGTACATTTTTAATTTCAGGAGAATTATTCTGTCTGTGATGTATTGGTAATCTTTTATATATATCTTTAATTTATTGTGAATTAATATCGATACTCCTGACCTAGCTCTTTGTGATTTGTCTACTCCAGACCATATGTGATTGTAATTACCTAAGCTTTAATTTCTACTTCCCTTTTTCTTAGTTTCCGTTAACACTGTGATATCTAGGTTATATCTTTCTACTTCTTTCATTATTTCTCCTAGTTTATTTCCTATTCCACGTATATTCCATGTAGCCATAATCGTCATCCTTTTCCTTACCAATCGTCGTCGTCTATAATTTCCATCCTGTTTCCGACGCTTGTTTTAAGCGTTTTTAGCGGTTAAGCGTTTTTTTACAGGTATTGAGTTGCTAGCTCAATGCCCCAACCCCCTTCCGGAAGACCAGATTTTTCTGTGTTTCTGTTACATTATTATTATACTTTTATCTAATGGGAATATATTACTTCGTTGTTTTACTTGATTATCATAAGAGAAGGCTTTTCAAAAAAATTAAAGCTAATTGAATCATAAATTTAGCTTATGTTTACTATTACTATGAATATGGTTCATAACATCTGTTGATCTGTTGTATCATCAGAAAATAGTATTCACGTCGACGTAAATTATTCATTATTCATATATGTTTTCCCTTGATGTTATATTATAAAAATATTGTGGCTTACAGTGTCAAAAACTTTACATAAATCTAATAATACAAACACTTTTATTTTTGTCATCATTTTAGTAATTTTTATCTTTCATTTATTTGTTCAAATATTTTTTAAAATATAGATAAAATAGGTATGTTTGTCGCAAATAGGTAGTGTTGTCGCACCTACTTTCTGAGCCAGATATAAATGCTGTTCAAACTTTAGCAACTTTTAATTCGTAAGTAAAAATATCTTTTTAATGAAATTTTATTGAAATAAATTTGAAAGAAGAGAGTTCTGTGATAATACTTACTCTTAATTTTGACTGATATGATAAGACATCCACTTGGTTTTATTGTACCAAATTTAAAATTTAAAACATTTTCTATATATTGTAGAAGTAAAGAAATATTTGGTATATTTAAAACAAAAATGTTTTTTCAGCCAAGTTGACCATTGGTACAGATGAAATTATGCTGACTAAAGACAAAGCGATATTAGTAGTCGTTCTTTGATATTTACGATGAATTCACTTAGGACATCCCCAACCACTTCTTCGGCTCTTCACACACAATTTTGATTATTATTCTCGAGAAAGGATTTAACTGAACATAGTATTTTCTGACTCATTTTTGGCTTTCTTTTTAATTGTCATATGATTCGTTGGTTCGAAACCTTTTAAACTAATTTGTTCTCTACTGTAGACGTGTTACGGTTATTATTAATTATGGAGGGGATACGAGAGTCAGCACGTCAGGATAGTCCAGGAAAATTAGAATGCGGATATGGCCGACCATATTCTATATTTATCAGAATAAAATTTTAGACGGTAGTGACCTTTCGTTCCTGCCAGTACACTCGAAGCTAGCGGTGGAAGCAGTAAGATCACAGTGTCGAGTTGCAGCAGCAGCGGGAGCACTTGAAAATGCCAAATAAGATTTTGGCGAAACGTCGTGCAAATTCATTGTTAGACGAACGGATTGAAACCCGGAATTTTAATGTATTACATTCCACCATCCGTGAAATATTATAACATATATATATATATATATATATATATATATATATATATATATATATATATATATATATATATATATATATATATATATATATATATCTAGAGCTGAAGCACAATGACCATCCGCTGCGTTATCGCTTCTCTGTGTGGGCTCTAAATCAGTTGAAATCGATCTTGCTTGCAAAATTATCTTTATGGACGAAACTCATGTTCATCTTAGAGGACATATATAGTAAACAAGCAAAACTGTAAAATTTGGGATTCTAAAAATCGACACGTAGCTGTATAAAAGCCAATGCATCCTCGACGAGTAACTTTTTGTTGTGGTTTTTAGGAGTGGTGGCATTATTGGCTTTCTTCTTTGAAGAGGAAAGCGGCAACAACGTTTCGGAGAATGAAGTGCCTCACAGAGATATGATAATGAATTATTTGTGGCTGCGATTGGACGACTTATGTTACAGTTCACGAAGCTTTGGTTCCAGCAGAATGGTGCAACATACCACACCAGCCGTGAAACAATCGATTTTTTGCTCAGTATATATATATATATATATATATATATATATATATATATATATATATATATATATATAAAGAGTATTCCATTTGGGACTTGACAACTTTGAAATTTCACTGTGAACGCACCCTTAAACCAATCACCGAACTGTCAACGTCAAAACATTCAGTAAAGTCAACATTTTCATCATGGTGAAGTATACGAACGAACAACGTTTACAAATAATTAAAATTTACTACCAAAATTTGGAGTTGGTGACTGCAACTTTAAGAGCGTTAACGCCAATTTTTGGTCGTAATTCTCGTCCCAGTAGACAAGCAATTCATAGTCTAGTGAAAAAATTTGAATTAACATATTCGCTGCTGGATGTTCCCGTGCCAGTGAGACAACGGGTTGGTCGAAGTGGCCAGAATATTGCTGCCGTTCAAACGAACCAAAACAGTCGATTTCACGGCGTTCTCAAGAATTGGGCATCGCTCAGACCACACTATGGCGAATTTTGCGAAAGGATCTTGGCCTGCACCCTTATAAGTTGAAGTTAACTCAAGAACTAAAGCCACTCGATAATATGAAGCGACGTACCTTCTCGAATTGGGCTCTAGAAATGTTGGAAGAAGATGACCAATTTCATCGCAAAATCATCTTTAGTGATAAAGCGCATTTTTGGATAAACAGCTTCGTCAACAAACAGAATATGCGTTATTGGTCAGGTGAAAACCCTCATGTGCTTGAAGAAACATCACTTCATCCACACAAAATTACTGTTTGGTGCGGTTTTCATGCCGGTGGTGTCATTGGGCCGTTCTTTTTCGTTGATGAAAATAACCGTCAAGTTACAGTCAATGGAGATCGCTACAGAGGCATGTTGCAACGTTATTTCTTTGATCAATTGCATGGGCTAGACATTAATGATATGTGGTTTCAACAAGACGGCGCCACAAGCCACACAGCGGGTGTAACAATCGACTTACTGCAATCTAAATTCGGTGAACGTGTTATATCGAGAAATGGTCCCGTCGAATGGCCGCCTAGATCGTGTGATTTAACACCTCTAGACTTCTTTTTATGGGGGTACGTTAAATCATTGGTCTATGCTAACAAGCCTGCGTCGTTAGAGGAGCTCAGAGCCAATATTGAAAGAGAGTAGCGGCCGTTTCCGTCGAAATGTATGGCCGAGTCATCGAAAATTGGGTTCAACGAATCGACCGCTGCAAACGTGCCCGTGGTGGACATATGAATGAAGTCGAATTCCATACATAAATGTTTTGATTGTACTTCAAGCCGATAGTAAAATTTTCGAAATGTCTCAAATGGGTTGAGTTTTTTTTCAAAAAAAAGTTGTCAAGTCCTTAACGGAAGACCCGATATATATATATATATATATATATATATATATATATATATATATATATATATATATATATATATATATATATATATATATATATATATATATATATATATATATATATATATATATATATATATATATATATATATATATATATATATATATATATATATATATATATATATATATATATATATATATATATATATATATATATATATATATATATATATATATATATATATATATATATATATATATATATATATATATATATATATATATATATATATATATATATATATATATATATATATATTGCCACTGTAGATCCTATTCACCACTCTCTGTAAACAGTATGTAAGACAACTTTCACGTACATATAAAAAAATGGAATTATTAACTATTCAAGCAATACCTTTAAGATAACATAAGCATTGTACTCTACGGCTGCGAAGCATGGCAGTTAACCAAGAATTTATAAAAGAAACTTCTTTCTCTCCAAATGGGCTACTGGCGAAAATCGGCTGGAGTATCAAGAATGGATAGAATCAAAAATGAAAGAATAAGAGAAATTATGAAGATGATAAGAACAATACTGGACGATATCGAGCAAAAACAGTTGGTCTGCTACGGACACATAGAAAGAATGACAGAGCAGCGCATCCCAAAACTAGTTCTAAAATGGACACCTCTAGAAAGAGAAAAAGGGGAAGGCCGCAAAATAACCTGAATTGGCGGAATCCGGAATGCCAATCAGGAGACTGGGAAAATCGAAGAGGTGAGCGACTGGGAACCGGAACGCCTAGGACTCTATGAAACCGAAACCGGATACGATAATGAAGCAATACCTTTATGATAACTAATTTTGTACAAGTTTCTAAAATATCTATCAATAGTATAAATACTTATGCTTCCCAGAGCTAATCATGATCTCGAAGATATTAAATTCAGTTGTAGGTGAAACGTCGAAAAGCAACTCCAATTTGACATTATTTAATCCCAAAAACTTCATTTAACTAAAGCCGTGGAAGTTTCCGTCCCATGTTCAAAAGACATCATTTAGTTAGCTTAACTTTTCACTATAAAAACAAGGAAGAATATATAATATATAATAACTAATAACATATTATTTTTAACAGTGTAAGAAATGAATTGTTATAATAGAATTTATTCCGAAGCAGTTTTACTTGTTTTTCAAGCCTCCGTAACTTCTAGCAATATAAGCGGTCAGGTTAGTGCATGTTAGTTGTTTTTTTTTCTGCAGGCTGATAAGTTGTAAATTTTATCTCTTCAATATAAATCTTATTCATGATATAGATCGTGCAATAATATATTTTGATAATATTTGTCCAAAATATCTTTTGGAATTTTGTTAAAAAATGGACTATCTAGTAAAACAGTTCTTTTTTGTGATCTTTATTTTAAGTAAGTTTTTAATCTATGTTTTAAATAATCAACAAAATAAGTTACGCAATAAATAAAGTGAATAAGTGGGCTTAGACTACGTGATAATAGTAAAAAATTAGAAAACTTTCGGTATTTGTTAACAAAAATGGATAACTTTCAATGGAAAGTGATAAAATTATGTATGTTTATCCACATTAAAGAATTTTTCATTACTAGTTTTATTTGAAAATCAACTTGGGCTGTACCCCTTCCTAGTAAAAAATTACCTAGTAGTACCTACATGTGACTTCCGCTACCTGTCAAAATTTATATATCAAGAAAAGACGCCAAAAATATATTTCTTAACCTAGCGAAAAGATTTGCTGTACCCTTGCAAGTAAGAGTACAGAATTTCACCCGCTAATTTTTCCCACGTTTTAATTTTCTGAAAAATTTCAACAACTCATAAATGCAAAATTTACGGAAAATACATGTAATATATAAAAAAAAAACCGGTCAAGTGCAAGTTGAACTTGCGCAATTAGTGTTCCGTACGTTGATTGCTTTTAAAATAAAAAATTTTGTTACTGATGTATAAAATGATCAGTGACTTCACAAAACACACCCCAAATGAGTTTTCAACAAAGTTTGTTTCCAATCTTTACTGAAATCCGATGACCTTGAAATTTTTGTTTTTTTTAAATACCAGAAAAATTATTTAAGGTAATGCACTCGTGATAATTTTCGTTCAATCTATACCCCGTCGAGAATATTCCGGAATTTTTTCAAAATGTTTTGATAATTACTTTTCGAGATAAGGCGCGGGACAGCGATTTTTCGCGATTTTTTAAAAATAATACAATGAAAAGTGCGCGCAAGTATTACATTATATATACATTTTTTTACTCGTGTTTTCACAAGCTTTCATTTGACACCACACTCGATTACCTAGTAAAAAAAATTGATGACCTTGATATTTCTGTTTTTTTTTTATATACCAGATAAATTATTACAGGTAATGCATTCGTGATAATTTTCGTTCAATCTACACCCGGTGGAGAATATTCCAGAATTTTTTCAAAATTTTTTGTTAAGTACTTTTCGAGATAAGGCGGGTGGACAGCGATTTTTCGCGATTTTTTAAAAATAATACTAAGAAAAGTGCGCGCAAGTATTACATTATTTATATATTTTTTACTCGTGTTTTCACAAGCTTTCATTTGACACCACGCTCGATTACCTAGTAAAAAAAATTTTTTTTTTCACTTCCGATTTCACCCCCCAAAACTAACCCCTTAAGTCAAAATTTAACTCTTAAAACTATATGGCTCTGATGAGGCCATCAATTCCTATATTATTACCAAATTTCAACTTTCTATGTCAAATAGTTTCGGAGAAAATCGGGTGTGACAGACAGACAGACACCGAAGTGATCTTATAAGTGTTCCGTACGGAACACAAAAAAAAAAAAAAAAAAACGGTCAAGCGCAAGTTGAACTTGCGCAATTAGTGTTCCGTAAGTTGATTGCTTCTAAAGTAAAAAAAAAAATGTAACGAAAGTATAAAATGATCAGTGATTTCAGAACACACCCCAAATGAGTTTTCGACAAAGTTTGTTTCCTATCTTTAATGAGAACTGATGACCATCATTTTTTTTTATATACCAGATAAATTATTAAAGGTAATGCATTCGTGATAATTTTCGTTCAATCTACACTCCGTGGAGAATATTCTAGAATTTTTTCAAAATTTTTTGAACAGTACTTTTCGAGATAAAGGGGGGGACAGCGATTTTTCACAGTTTTTTAACAGTAATACAAAGAAAAGTGCGCGCATGTATTACATTATACATATGTTTGAACTCGTGTTTTTACAAGCTTTCATTTGGCACCCGACTCGAATAGCTAGTAAAAAAAAAATTTTTGAACTTCCGATTTCATATCCCCTAAAACTAACCCCATAAGTCAAAATTTAACTTTAAAAACTACACGGCTCTGATAAGGCCATCGATTCCTATATTAGTACCAAATTTCAACTTTCTATGTCAAATAGTTTCGGAGAAAATCGGGGGTGTGGCAGACGGACAGAAGGACAGACAGACATCGAAGTGATCTTATAAGTGTTCCGAACACTAAAAACGACCAAATGTAAGTCAGGCTTGCGCAATTAGTGTTCTGTACGTCGATTGCTTTTAAAATACGCGGATGTTTTGAAAAGTTCGCGGCCTCACCAAAAAATAATTATAATATTTTTATTATAGTACCCTCAATAGGTTTTGGTTGTCACAGTGTAAAATTTTGTTGCTGTAAAATTTGTGGTTTTTAGGTTAGAACGAGTTTAGTGAGACCAAGTGCAGCGTTTTTGGAAAAATAAAAAATTCAACAACGTGCGGTCATCAAGTACCTGTTTAAAAAAAGATTAATACCAAAGGAGATCCACAACGATATGAAAACAACACTAAGGGAATCTGCTCCGTCATATACCACTGTGGAAAAATGGGTTGCAGAATTTAAACGTGGACGAGAGAGCATCGAAAATGACCCTCGCTACGGCCGGCCTACGATTGAAGAAAACATCGGCAAAGTATGTGACCTCATATGGAAAGACCGTAACTATCGGGGAGATTGCAGACACTATAGGCATCGCATATGAACGAACACAAAACATCATTGCCAACGAATTCAGATTTTCTAAGGTTTCCGCTAGGTGGGTCCCCAGATTGCTTCTATTTGAATAAAAACGAATTCGACTCTGGTGAACCGAACCCAAAGAAAGCGAAGGCAATTCTGTCGACTGGAAAAGTGATGGCGTCAGTTTTTTTGGGACGCTAAAGGTATTTTATGGTGGACTACATTCCGAAAGGCGAAACAATAAACTCGACGTACTACTGCACCCTTTTGCGTCATTTACGTCAAGAAATTAAAGAGAAACGCCCAGGATTACTGAGAAAGAAAGTTTTGTTCCATCAGAACAACGCTCGCGTTCACACGTCTGTTGAGTCTATTGTTCAAATTCGTGATTGTCGTTTCGAATTGCTGCCCCATCCGGCTTATTCTTCTGATTTGGCACCTTCGGATTTTCATCTGTTTCCAAACCTAAAAAAACACCTCGGTGGCCAGAAAATCAAATCATCATCAAATGAAGAAGTCGAAGCTGCAGTTAACCAGTACTTTGAAGACCTTGAGGAATCTTTTTTTCAAACACGTGTGGAAGCTTTGAAAAGCAGGTGGAAGAAGTGCATAGAGCTAGGTGGAGATTATGTCGAAAAATAAAAATATTTTTGTACGTATTTTATTTTGTTTTCTTGAATAGGCCGCGAACTTTTCAATCCATCCTCGTAAAAATTTTTGTTATGGAGGTATAAAATGATCAATGACTTCACAAAACACGCCTAAAATGAGTGTTCAACAAAGTTCTTTTCCGATCTTTGTTGAAAACTGATGACCTTGCAATTTTTGTTTTTTTTTACATACCAAATAAATTATCAAGGCTCTCGTGATAATTTTCGTTCAATCTACACACTGTGTAGAATATTCCAGAATGATCTCAACATTTTTCAATCAGTACTTTTCGAGATAAGGGGAGGACAGCGATTTTTCGCAATTTTTTAAAAATAATACAAAGAAAAGTGTGCGCGAGTATTAATCATATATATTTTTGCAAGCTTTCATTTGACACCCTACTCGATGACCTACACGGCTCTGATGGAGCCATCAGTTCCTATATTACTGCCCAATTTCAACTTTCTATGCAAATAGTTTCAGAGAAAATCGGGTGTGAAGTGATCTTATAAGTGTCTCGTACGTAACACTAATTAAAAATACTGGTTGTAGGTTATCTCATAGTGCCAAGGTTATTTACACAACAGAAAATAGACAAGTCATATTTAAATTTGTAATTGAAGCTCTATAATATATATATATATATATATATATATATATATATATATATATATATATATATATATATATATATATACATATATATACATATATATACATATATATATATATATATATATATATATATATATATATATATATATATATATATTATATAATATATATATATATGTATATATATATATATATATATATATATATATATATATATATACGTATATATATATATAATATATATATATATATATATATATATATATATATATATATATATATATATATATATACGTATATATATATATATATATATATATATATATATATATATATATATATATATATATATATATATATATATATATCTATTATAGAGCTTCAATTACAAATTTAAATATGTAAATCAAATCGTACCAATATCGGGAAATTTAATAAAACAAAAGGCTTGCTTTATTAAATTTCCCCATATTGGTATGTTTTGATGTGTACGGGCCACTTGAAACCATCGTAAAACTGCATTTTGGTCTTTCACTATATAGAGAGTCGACTGTATATAGAGAGAGAGAGAGAAAGAGAGAGCTATTTAGAAGTTCTTTTTTTGTGAAATTTCTACATTGGGTTTAAATTTTTAAAGGTTATTGTATGAAAGGGTTCTTTTTTGAATAACACCATTTGGCATTTTGAAAAATCTTCAAAGAGTATTCGATGATCTTTCAATTTATGAATAAGGTTCGATTGTTGAAATTTGAAAAAAAAGTAGCATATCAGTTTCGATGTTGAATCACTAGGACATTTATTAATTTGTAAATTATTTAAAATTAATATTAAAGGTGTATTATGGAAATGTGATGAAAGCTACTCTCTAAATTTTAAATCCATTGAATACGTTAACGGATCTTTATTACCAAGATTTAGAAGACAATCTCAAGGGTCAAAATCTAATTGGTAAGTAATCAGAATACTCTATTAATTACTATATTCATTACTGATGCACTATTTCGGCCGATTATTAATTTATTCTATGTCTATTTTTCTTTTACAAATTATCTGTATTATATATACTTTGTTTATTTCGGACCATAGTCCATCTTTGTGACTATTGTCCCTATAGTTTTTTTTTTTCGAATTTTCTGAATCACATTGAACTTCATTTAATTCGACACAAAAAATAGCATAAAATTTAAATGAAGTCTGCATTTATTGCTCGACCCTGTAATAAATTTGATCAAGCGTGAGGTTAAGTTGACTTTGTCCTTTCCATGTATGTAATACTCTTATATAGCTAGCGCAATATCTTCACCTGTAAAGCGGCCCATAGACGGTCAATATTAATGCGCAATAATTGGGTTTGTGCAATATAATTGAACGTGTGTAGACAGTATTGAAAGGTTGTGCAATATATTGTACGAAATCACAATTTGTTGAAATATATGGCGCAACCTGGAAAATACTGTGCCGTCTGTGGGCAGGATTGTGCAATATCCCGTCAGTCGGTAACAACAGGTGGTAGAGAACGCGTCGTGATGGCGGATAAAAAATTGGATAAACAGTTCATTTTGGAATATATCGAAGTTTACCATGGACTTCCGGCTTTATGGGATGTTAAATGCAAAGATTATACTAATCGCGTTAAAAAAGGTGAGCAATATGACGTGCTGGTAGAGAAATATCGCGAAAAAGACCCAGATGCCGAGGAGCAAGATGTTGTCAAAGCAGGAATAGCATCACGCATGGCAGTGCCCTGTTTCTCGATTTTAGGAATAACCAAAGCAAGGAGTTTATCGAATAATTCTCCGTCCATGCGTAAAAAGTTGTGAAAATCGTTCGGTTCACACATTCTGAATTCATTGAGTAATTTTTCGTGGGTGTACTTCTCCCTATCAATAAACCACTGTTTGGCTCATTTCCTTCGTGTCTTCTTTTTTTTTTTTTTCGCACTAATAACGCCCACAGCAATTAAGCAACAGAGTTCAGTGTCACACAACATGACTTCACTTCACAATACCGGCGGGGACTGACAATATTGCCAAGCACATTGTACGTCTGTACTGGTGATTGCGCAAAATATTGCACAACCATATGATTATATGTATTGTACAATTTTGATATTGTGCAATAATATTGAACGTCTGTGGGCAGCTGTCAAAATATTGTGCAATCCATATTGCACAATAATATTTGACCGTCTATGGGCCGCTTAAGCGAAGTGAGTGCCAGTAAAAAGAGAAGCAAGAAGAGAGCAGATTGTTAACGCTCATGCGCGCCTGTTGCATACACTATACAATATATAATGCATTCGTTCCGTGCATAAAGAAAAAAAGTGCACGGAAAGTTTTCATGAATTAATATAACAAATTACACTGGTCCACACCGAAATTTTTTTCCTAAAATTTTATATATTATAGGGTATACCTGAAGCTCTGCTTTTTTTTATATGAAATTACAATTTTCTTCAAAAATAGAACAAAAATACATTTTTTCTATGTTTGATATAATTACACACTGTAAAATGCTCTTTTATTACGATTTCCTTGAGGATCATCCCTTTGCAAACTCCAACAGTAATCGGCACTGATTACAGAAAAAATACTGGTTTAATGCTATCAGCTCTACTTTTTATTTATATGAAATTACAATTATTTTAAAAATCGAACAAAAATACAACATTTTTTCTATGTTTGAGATTATTACACACTATGGAACGTTCTTTTATACGATTTTCTTGAATGTACGGCTTGAGGATCATCTCTTTGCAAACTCCAACAGTAATCGGCCATCATATGGATGTCCCACCTTCCTTGATAACGCTCTTCCATTGTGCGTATATCTTGGTGAACTCTTTCACCCTGCTCTTCACTGAAATCGCCAAGATTTTCTGGGAATCGATCTAAATGAGATTGTAATTAATGAATCTTGATACTCATGTTGTAGCCCAGATCTTTCAAATTGGATAACAAGCACTCAACTAACTCAGAATACTTCCCGGACTTATTGTTTCCGAGAAAATTTTTAATCACCACAACAAACGATTTCCAAGCTTTAGACTGTACTTCATTTATTGAATTCACAAAGTCTAAATAATTTTCTCTAGAAAAATATGGTCACAAATTCTTTTCTCAGGTTCAATATAAAGTCAGTCTCGTTCCTGGTGCAAGTAAATTCTTTTCTTTTAAACGAGATGCAAAAATTTCAGAAGCTTCTTTAGACAAATTTAGGTCCCTTACTAAGTCATTCAATTCCTTTTGATTAAAAGGTTGAGGATCTGATGACTGACTACATGTGAAATCCGAATCAGTATTGCCCATTGTATTGCCTTCAATTTCCATAAGACCTGGCTCTTCAGAGCATTTAGTTGATTGTCCTTGTATCTCACCAGAGTATAGAAGAGGTCCTTGAGCTAAGGGTAAGTTAGGATATGACAATTTATTTCGATTTCCAGAATTTATGCCGTTAATATTTACGACACAAAAATAGCAGTCGTCATGGTGATTTTGAGATTCTTGCCAAATCATTGGTGTTTTAAATTCAGTAGCAATTCTTTTTCCATTTGACCATTGCCGCAGACACACAATACAGTTCTGGCATACAATATGAGGTACCCATTGCTTGTCTTGATTGCAGAAAGTTATTTGAAAATAGTTAAAACAACTAGTTTTAACGAAATCCGAGACAGGTTTCGAATATTTTTCAAAGATGGATTCGCCACAAACATAGCAAAAAACAATCTGGATTGTGTAAACAACGTGTACGTGTTGAAGCCATATCTCACAAAAAAAAAATTATTCTGAGTCGGGTAGATCTTAAAAAACTGCGAGTGTTAGATAGACCGAAAATGTTAGAAAACATAGGTGTTTTTAGATGTTTTTTTTTTTTGTAACCGGTTAACTTTTATGTTCTTATGTTTCAATTTTGTTTTATGGTTTGTAATGATGTTTATTACTTCTGCTCTAATAGCATCCTTTTCGTCAGACTCAATGGACGCAACATATTCGGTTACTAGTAAGTCTTGTTCATTTGTAATATCGACCGCAAAATTAGGACCAAACGACAAAACTTTAGAAATATCTTTGGGTATAAGAGTATCAGAAGTATTTTCTGTCCATTGTAATGTTGTATCATTTGTAGTGTGTTTTAATTTAATCTTACTCTGGAGAGACTGATATTTTTTATTTTCTCAGTTATAAAATTTATTTGTAATATTAATTGATAAAAATTGGTCTACATATTCTCTCTTTTGATTAATTAACTTATTTAGGTTTACAATGTTTTGAGTCGTTTATTTTAAAGTAGATTTAGGATGATTTTTTGTGTCTTCATTATTATATTGGTTAATTTTCTTTCAAGGTACGTACCTGTAAAATCTAGATGTGAAAACGAACCAAACCGCGAAGAATTCTTACCTCTTCCTTATATCAAAGACCTTTCCGAAAAACTGAAAAGGGTTTTAAAAAGCATAACATTGTTGTGTGCCATAAAACTCACAACAAATTAAATTCAGTATTTACCAACTTAAAAAGTCATGTTCCCAAGATGAACCAATCAAATGGTGTGTATTTAATACCGTGCAACGACTATCCAAAAAAGTATATCGGAATGACTTGTCAGCTATTCAAAAACAGACTGAAAGGACACAAATATACCAAAAAATGCGTCCACTACGCTCAGCAAACAAGAACCTGAATATAAGCACAGTTTTAATTTTAATGACTAAGATCTTAAACAAAGACCGGAATTATGCCAAGCTGCAGATCAAAGAAATGATTGAAATCAAAAAAGATATGAACGTAGTGAATGATAGGACTGACGTAAGAAGAGTCAGTCACATTTACACAAATTTAATTAAGAAGTTAATGTACAAAAAAAAATAAAAATAAACATCCTCTTAATGGTGGGAATTGATATATATATATATATATATATATATATATATATATATATATATATATATATATATATATATATATATATATATATATATATATATATATATATATATATATATATATATATATATATATATATATATATGTATATGTATATTATATATATATATATATATATATATATATATATATATATATATATATATATATATATGCTTACTATTTTAAATAAATACACCATGTACACATAATAAAAAAAAAAAAGTAAAAACCAAAAAAAGAATGCGATTATTGATAAGAACCATAAAATAAAATTCACTGGTGCACCGACAACGAAACTTTCAAGGTACTGTTATTATTTTATTGTATTTGTATTCAATTTTAAGGGTCTTAAATAAATATATTACATAGTATGATGACTGTAAGATAATTATATGTATTATATATATTAAATAAATTTCTTTATGGTTTTACCCAGGTGTACAAGTATAAAATGAGGATTTGTTTTCTAAAAAAAAACATGTTGAATTCGGAAGAAGAATGATAAAAAGTGCTTTATTTAAAGTATGCTCCATCGCTTGTTATACATTTTTCCCATCTTTCGGGCAATTTGTGAATACCACGCCAGTAAAAATCTTCCCCTTTTGCTGCGAACCATTCATCGAGCCATTTTTTCACATCTTCGTACGAACCAAAACACTGCTCAGCAAGTGCGTGACCCATCGATGCAAACAAGTAGTAATCGGAAGGAGCCAAGTCTGGTGAGTAAGCCGCACTTCCCAGCTGAGTGCTTCCAACGTGTCGCGAACTGGTTTTACCGTATGTGATGGAGCATTGTCATGAAGAAAACTGACTTTGTGTTGCCTCTTTCGGTATTCTGACCTTTTTTCAAGCAGCGAACGGTTCAAATCGATCAATTGTTGTTGGTAACGTTTAGTTAGTATTAACCGTTTCTTCTCCAGGTTTTTAACAGCTCATAATATGCGCATCATCTTCGTCCAACAATGCTTGCAATTTGCACTTTTGAAACGCCGAAACCATCGTTCACACGTACCTTGCGATGGAGCTTGTTCACCGAAGTATACGGTATGATTCGACAGCAGTTTTCTTCAAATGAAAACAAAAAATTAATGCTGTCCGCGAATGCTCTTTGGTCGGTATAAATTTCGACATATTGAAGACAAGAACACAACACTATACACACACTTTTCCAATTTATCACTCGTGCGCGTCTGACACTTGTTAATGACACAACAAAATGGCGCAGTGTCAAATCTTTATAGCACAAACCATCTGTCGTCTGAACTCCGCATTTCATACTTGTACACCTTGTACACCAAATTTTAAGAAGAACCTAATACCCAAGAAAATATACATACATAAGTTTATAATAGTCAAAGGTTCAATAAAAAGAATATATATATATATATATATATATATATATATATATATATATATATATATATATATATATATATGTATATATATATATATATATATATATATATATATATATATATATATAAACAAAACATTGTGTGTTCTCAGATTCCGTATCCCCATATAGTTTTTTTAGAAAACATTTGCAACGGCCGAATGTTTTTTACTACATTCACAAGATATTCTGAATCTTAGTACGATGTAGGAAATTTTGATCCAAGCGTTTCTTTATGAATAACGCAATGGATCCACAGTGTATCAGGAGCATTGCAGTTATCTAGAAAAAAACTTGAGCCTTAACAACAGCAGTAATATTTTTACAAAGGAAAAGGTTTTCTATACTGTTATTACCGTTGTTATAAGCCATCCATAGCAAAACGAAGGAAGCAACAGTTATTATTTATGCTCTCATCCAGTTGCAAGTCAAATGCCTTTTTATTTTTTCAACTGATTTATAATTATTAAGGTCGTCTGCTATGTGCTGCAACGAATGGTGGACAAAAAACACTTATGAAAGCAGTTTCCCAGCAGACTTGCCTATTCTAATGTTCACCATATCTTCAGCAGCAAGAAAAATGAATACTTCAATAATAGTACAAAGCTGGTTTGATATTGACGGCTGCTTATTTAAAACTGCATTCTCATTGATTTCACTTTTTTATCTTTCTGGTAAAGTAGTCATGATTATTTCAGCTTAGTCGGAATCAAGCAATCTGATGCCAAAATTTTCGTATATCATACACACTGCAGCCCCTTTTCCCCACTGATTTCTGTTGACGTAAAACCAAAATCCAAATAACTGTCATATTTTCTACATTTACGCTTCTTTACAGTGTTGCATTATTTGATGGTGTGCTCTCTTCATGTTCAATCTGCTTAGGCTTATTACTATTTAATAAAAACCGAGAGATATTCTCTTTTTTAAAAAATACTTTAAGAAAAACGTCGAAAACCTAACTTGACTTAAGTACATTATTATTCAGTTGACACAATCTTCGACACGTAATTCAATACTAAAACAATCCGAAACCGCCAGCTATTTATATACGAACACAAAGTACTAAAATAATTCAAAGAGTTACTTGCTAAATGACACATCTTATAGTCTGATCAATGGATCTTTGCAGTCTTGTGATTAACGCGATGTCAAGAATATTCATATGATTTAATTGGCTGTCAATTCAGTGTCGGCAGTCTGAGTTTTAAATGACAATTTTAAAAGCCAAAATAGAATTTAAAATTTTTCATCCGGTTTGGTAATTAATAAAAACTACGGATATATTAAATGTGTATGATGTGTAAAACACTCTAGTTCTTACTTGTGAAGGATATTTACCTCTCTGCATAAATCCAACGTCTAATATCACCTATTTTTATTTTTCAGGTTGTTATTAGACTATTTCGTGAGTAAATTTACTTTATGAAACGCTTACAATTGTTATCTGTTATTTGAAGTTTGTGTAATGTTTGTAATGTATGAATTCACACTTAACACAGCTTTATCAAATTTACATATAAAGCATTATAAAAACTGTAAAAAGTTGCACCGTAAAACTCATTAAAATAAAATTTTAAAATAGGGACCTGAAATATAATACTTTTAAAAACAGAAAGATATTTCGTGACGAAGGTATAAAGTATGAATAGGAGATATAAATTGCATAATCCAATTTTAATATGATTTATCAAATCAAACTAATAGATGGACAGATAAGTCTATATTTGTCCTGCAAAATTTGCAATGAATGTTGCCCAAAGGGCTTAGAACGTGTCAATAAGTAATATTTAAATTATTAATTGGATATTGACACTAATCGCTAGAAGTAAATTCTTCGCTCTCGCTTTCATCATTCCCAACACACACAATAATGATTTCTGGAATCTCTTCTAATATTACCTCACGATCATAACACTGTTGAATCAGCTTTTCTGTATGTTGTACGCTGTCATGCCATACCTCTGATGTACAGTTTTCTAAGGCTCTATTCCACATCTGAAGTATCTGTTTATCTCCATATCCCTCTTCACCAATGTGCTTATTATAAAGTGTTTTTGCATTTGTCCAACTCAGCTCGATTACATTAAATTGACAGTGATATGGAGGTAATCTCAACACTTCATGCCCTTGCTCTTGAAGAGTTTTATCAGTTTGATATTCCTTTGATTTTTTATGAGCTTTTGCAATATCTAACAATTCTGTCTTAAACATCTGTTTGTTATGAGGTAAACTATTCTTCTGTAACCACTCGAGAATTTCTTCTTTTTTCCATGCTGAAAGTGGCTGTTTTTCTACTTCAACTGAATGGTATGAAGCAGGATCCATTATAATTAGAGATGGTTCTTCTAAATTAGGAATCAACTGGTTTCTGACCCATTTCGTAAACATTTCACTATTCATTTGTCTATAAGAATCAAGTGACTTTGACTTGCTAGCAAATAGTAAATTGGCATTTTCCACAAAACCTCCACTGTGTCCAGCATGTAAAGCAATAAACCTTTTACCATCAAATCCCTCAGGCTTACGAACACTTTTAATGTTGTCATCCTGCGATGATTTCCTTTGACTGCCTTTTGAAAAAATCCATGTTTCGTCTATGAAAACAAGCGGACGGGCACTGTGTGCATTTTTGTTTTCCATATACTTTCTAAGAAAAGCTGCCTTCATTGAATAAATTCTTGGTGTCTCCATTAATGCTCGTCTGTTGTCTTCTTAAATTTGAAAACCAAATCCAGAAGTAATGTTCGATGAGTTCCATAACGGACATTAATTATCTCTTTTTGTCGCATTTCTTTACGTAAGTCGTTAATAGTAACATGTTTCTCTAAAAGTACAATATGATTTACTTTCGATTTCACTTAAACCGATAGATACTAATAGCTACTTACTTTGTGCATACATATCATGTATTACGAACAACCATTTTAGAACTTTCACTCAGATTATGGGTCTTAGCTTATTTCCTTGGTGGTGATTTTCCAGGTGTTGAAAGTAATTCATTTTTATCATTACGAATATTGATGCTCGCTACAGTTCTCGTACTACCACAAATTTCCCCACACAAAACGTGGACGGTGCGAATTTTTATTATGTCAACGTCCAATGAACCATGCATTAGACACTTCCAAAAATTAAACAATAAGATGACGTAACCTCAATCTGTCAAAGAATTATCGATTATTTTTATTGGCTATAAAGTCGGCGGTACTAGCTTCTAAAACATGAAGCTACACCCAAATTCCAAGTTGTTCGCTGTCTTTCTTATATATGTACAAATAACCGAGACAGATAATAGAGCAAATGTCGTAAATAACTTCAGATGACAGAAGACCTACGTTTTTAAGTTTTTAAATATACTTAACACGGTGACAAGAAGAATAATATAGACGGATGTTTACACTATATTCAGATATTTATGACGTGCATGCAAAGAATCATTGATCGAACTATACCACACTGAATTAAAAATGGAAATAAAATTAAGAAAATTTTATAAATATTTCATTCGTCCGTGTAAGGAAGTCGCTATTCCCTAAGATGAGAATTTGGGAATCACTGATCTAAGTAGTTAGAACAAGCTTTCAATATTAGATTTTTTTTATTTTAGCTGTGTTACACCTGAACAACCACATTATGGTCGATGGGTATATTACCATAATAGTACAGAGGGTGAAGCAAACCTAGAAGTTGATGTTAACAGCGTTATTAAGTTTTCATGCCTTGAAGGTTACAAATTATCATCGACCGATGATTCTAACTATCTTATATTTTGTAGCAGTGATGGATCTTGGAACGTACCAGAGATGCCCACTTGCCAAAGTAAGTAAAACAAAAAAAAACAGTATATTCGAAACAAGAGAAATAACATTGACCAGTTGAAGAAAATCAATTTATGGGCATAAATTGATTTAAATTAGAAAATTCAACTATGGACTCGAATCGACATTAATCATTAATTGTTCGTGCCAGGAACAGATGCAAAGAAATTATCGACGAAACCAAGGAGGCACACAATCAACGGATTAGAAATAAACTTCTCGCTTGTCCCAACAATTCCAGGTCCTTTTGGTCAGTCGCTAAGGCAGTTAGTCAAAATTTCACCAAATCCACCATACCACCACTCATACTGCCAGATAATTATATTGCAACGACACCTGTTGAGAAAGCGAACTTGTTGGCTGAACTCTGCTTCACATTCTACTGTCGATTTCCAAGGACAAGCACCACCTACTATTCTCATAGTGCAGCCAAGGCTGCCTGATATTGTCTTCAGACAGCGTATCATAAAACGTATTTTTTAATAAAGCTAGACACCAAAAACGCTTCTGGCGCTAATAGAATACCTGCGATAGTTCTCAAAAACTGTGCGAGGGAACTAACACCAGTTTTCTGTAGATTTTTCAACCTATCCTACAGAAAGGAAATATTTCCTTTCTGCTGGAAATGTGCTACGGTTCAGTCTGTACCTAAAAAAGGCAAGAAGACCTTGCCAAATGAGTACCGACCAATGGCACTGCTTCCAATAATATCGAAAGTCTTGGAAAAGGCTATCAATCAGCATCTTCTAAAATATCTTGAAGGATTCAACATTATTAGCGATCACCAATATGGCTTTCGTAAAAATAGATCAACAGGAGATCTTCTGACTTATGTAACACATGTTTGGAACAACGCAATTGAACACTTTGAAAAATCTCGAGCGGGTGCTCTTGACATATCCGAGGCATTCGACCGTGTTTGGCACGATGGGCTGTTGACTAAGCTACGTTCTTATGGTATGTCGGAAAAGTTCTGTTTGTGGCTCACATGTTTCCTCAGAGAGCGTTTTTTTTACGAGTGGTAGTCGACGGATTACTTTCTAACACCTTCACTATCAACGCCGGTGTACCCCAAGGCTCCATACTGTCTCCTACTATCTTTCTCATTTATATTAACGATCTGCTGGAAAAGACCGAGAATCCAATCTACAGCTTTACAGATGACAGTACACTTATCTCTTCAATCACTTTGAACGCTCAGACATCGGCTACTCAGACGAATATCCGCAGACAGCAGGAAGTCATTCAACTTAACAAAGAAAGGAAGAAATTCTATCTTGAGATGACGGTAACCAAGTGGAATTTAATGCTACAAAAACCCAGGCAGCAGTTTTTTCTAAAAAAGTTAACGTTGCTGAATCCGACATAGTTATGTCGGGGCACTCCATTCCTCTAACATCGTCACCCAATTGTTGGGCGTTGCATTTGTTGGATTCTATTCATAGAAGAGCTGTTCGTCTAATTGGAGACCCGGAACTGACCGGCGGCCTTGATTCGCTGGAACATCGAACAACGGTTGGCGACTTGAGCCTATTCTACAAGTATTTTCATGGAAAGTGTTCGAAGGATGTGGCCCGCTTAATTCCTCCCAGAGCAGTGCATGTTAGAAGTACACGTCGCGCTAATACTTCACATCCGTATGAGGTTCAGCTTGTTACTCCTCGTATAACGCTTTTCAAGCAGTCTTTTATATGGAGAACATCATCTCTTTAAAATAATTTGCCCAGGACTGTGTTTCCGACCGACTACAATTTGCAGCGATTCAAGAACAACGTGAATCGCTTTCTCCGCACACGTGTCGCTCCTGTAGCGCTTTAGGGACTTCCCTGTAGCACCCATAAAAAAAAACTTGACAATTTGGTACCCAAATCTCCAGATCCGATCCGAATTGTAAAATTTGAGTATGACTTTAGTGCACATTTTGAAGCTTCGATTGGTAAATCAGATAATATTATATAAGTTAAGCCCTAGCATATTATATTAGTGTATTTATATAAAAAATATTATTTAAATTAAAAGAAAATTAATTGAAGAACAACGGAAAGTTAGTATTACAATTTTGAGATAAATTAAAACAAAACGGCCAAGTGCAAATCAGACTTGGATAAAATAAAATCCTTACTTAGGCTAAGTTAATTAAGTCGGCGACATTTTTATATACCTTAAAATTCAATATGTATTTTCACCTTTTTTCTTAGTCAATAATGTATAATAGTTATTATAGCTTCTTAACTAATAGCCGATAAATCAATCTAGCTCTATCTAGAATCCAGTAATAAAAGTTTAAAACAAATATTTACTACCTAAATATTTTGTTAATTACCCTGGTCAACACCGAAATTTTTTCCTGAAATTTTATATTTATTATAGGGTATATATGAGGCACTGATTACAGAAAAAATACTGGTTTAATGCTATCAGCTCTACTTTTTATTTATATGAAATTACAATTATTTTAAAAATCGAACAAAAATACGACATTTTTTCTATGTTTGAGATTATTACACACTATGGAACTTTCTTTTATACGATTTTCTTGAATGTACGGCTTGAGGATCATCTCTTTGCAAACTCCAACAGTAATCGGCCATCATATGGATGTCCGACCTTCCTTGATAGCGCTCTTCCATTGTACATATATCTTGGTAAAATCTTTCACCCTGCTCTTCACTGAAGTCGCCAAGATTTTCTGGGAATCGATCTAAATGAGAATGTAAGTAATGAATCTTAATACTCATGTTGCAGCCCAGAACTTTCAAATTGGTTAACATGCACTCAACTAACTCAGTATAGTTATCGGACTTCTTGTTTCCGAGAAAATTTTTAGTCACCACAACAAATGATTTCCAAGCTTTAGACTCGACTTCATTCATTGAATTCACAAAGTTTAGGTCTTTCACAAGTTGTCTGATTTGTGACTCATCAAAAATACCCTCTTTCAGTTTTTCTGTGCTTAATTCTGGAAACTCGCCTAAAAGAAAAGCAAAACATTCGCCATTTTTGTCAAGGGCTTTTACAAACTGTTTCATAATGCCCAGTTTGATATGAAGTGGTGGCAGTATAATGTGATCTCGATTTACTAAGGGCGAATTGATAACATTTTTGGTACCAACCATCAGTTCCTCTCGTACTGACCACTTTTTTTATGACCAATGACGTTGTTTGTCGCGGCTATCCCACGGATACATAGAACATGAGTGTTTCGTGTATCCACCCTGTTGTCCGATACTTAATTTTTTCCATTTTCCTTTCATAGTAATAGAGTGTGCAATGGGTATAAAACCATACTTGTTGCCGTTATGAAGTAGCACACACTTTAAGCGTCTCTTGCTACTGTCTATAAAAAGACGCCAATTATTTGGTTGGTATCGTTGTGAGCTCTTCTTCTCCAAAATACCTCTGATATCATTACAAAGAACTAAATCATTTTCTCTAAAAAAGTATGGTAACAAATTCTTTTCTCGGATCCAATATAAAGTAATTCTGGTTCCTTTTGACAAATTTAGATCCCTTACTAAGTCATTCAATTCCTTTTGATTAAAAGGTTGAGGATCTGATGACTGACTACGTGTGAAATCCGAATCAGGATTGCCCATTGTGTTGTATTCAATTTCCAGAAGATCTGGTTCTTCAGAGCATTTAGATGATGCTCCTTGTATCTCACCAGAGTACAGAAGAGGTCGTTAAGTCGTAAATTAAGATATGACCGTTTTTTTTTCAATTTCCAAAATTTATGCCGTTAATATTTACGACGCAAAAATAACAGTCGTCATGGTAATTTTGAGGTCCCTGCCAAATCATCGGTATTTTAAATTTGATAGCACTTCTTTGTCCATTTGGCCATTGCCGTAGATACACAGTACAGTTCTGGCACACAATATGAGGTAGCCATTGATTGTCTTGATTGCACACTGTTATTTGAAAGTAATTAAAATAGGTAGTTTTAACGAAATCCAAACCAGTACCGAACAGATATCCCCATAAGGACCCCTATAAATTACTCAATGTCAAGAACTATCTATTTTCGAACGTTGGTCCCATGAGAACTTTTGATCAGGAGGTCAAAATCTACAACATATTCAATTTCTGACCTATTTGACCTAAAACCAATTTCAGTAAGAAATGTGCGGGGTCCTTTCATCTTTCTATGTCCAATAGTTTCTGAGAAAATCGGATATGACAGACGAACACCGACGTGATCCCACAAGTGTTCCATACGGAACACTAAAAACGGTGAATTGACTTACGCAATAATATATATATATATATATATATATATATATATATATATATATATATATATTTATATATATATATATATATATATATATATATATATATATATATATATATATATATATATATATATATATATTGTAACATTCATTTTTTTTTCCTAGATTTTAAGACCATGTAATGTTACTGATTTTTCACTTCAAATTGTACTTATTTTCATTTTTGTATCGAACGGTGTATTAAACAGAGATTCCAAGACGTTCGGTATATAGTGTGTTGTGCGGGTTCCTGACCGAATCTACCGCTACGCCGCGCGATTGGTGGAAAGTTTGTATCCGCAGTTTTGGTTCCGGCGTCGCCATATTACCGGCAGAGTTGGGATGGATTATTTAAGGGCCTGAAGACCGAAAACCGAGGCTGTTTTCCATCGAGCCGCAGCCGGGCTATTTTCCATCTAGTCGCCAAGTAGGCGTCCTACGACTGAGCTACAAAAACAAAGCTCAGAACAACCATCATGCGAGCTAAGTAAAAGTAGCAGTTTCTTAACTAAAAGCCGTAGTGGGCTTTCAAAGTGTTAGCTAGAAAAAGTGTGAAATCGGTCGAATGCCATCAAAGCAGTAATAAGAACAGTAAGTTACCCAAACTTCCTTCAATAGACTTATTCCAGAGCAGTGCATTAACAACAATTTAAAACAGACTAAAAGTGAAGTGTAAAACACGACTTTTCGTCTTCGGGGGTTATAATAGTTTAAAAGTTTAAATGTAACAACAACTAGTTAGGCTAGAATTTTTTTGGTAAAACGGCAAACGTTAGAACTTTTTAATTTAAAAAAAAAAAAATACATGAATAAATTCTCTTTTTTTGTTGATTAAAGCTAGTGTCTCACTGAATACCTATCCTACTTTTCAGGGCAAGAACGGCTGTACCAAACTGATTTTTTTGTTTTACCTACAATACTTTCCTTCAGCATTTTTCCATTTTTTTTAGCTGAAGTTAGATCCTTTCTATTTTAAAAATGGATGGTGCCCAAAAATTTGGTACAGCTAAAGCCTTTAAAAAACAAAAATAGAAATTAATTCCAAAAAAGACGTAAGAAAATTATCTCTTACCCATATCTCTCTACCAAAGAAAACTGAGCTAGTGTGTGTTTAATTTCTTTAGTTCTTTTAAAATCGGGGTTCACTCAATTCAGTATCAGAAATTAAAGCGGGGCTGCAAGAAAATTGTGCTCAAGCTTGGGGTGTCCAATATTCGAACGGTACAAAATGACGCAGTGTACGTGGGGCGCAATTAAACACCTTTTCATAAGTTACAAAATGACACCACAACGTGCGGGCAAGTTCCAATGTTACAAAATTGCGCTCAAGCGTGGGACAAACAACTTCTCACAGGGTACAAAAAAAGATGCCTCAAACTGAGGACAGTTCACACCTTACAAAATAGCGCTGTCAACGCGGGGCTTTTGGAATTTTATTTTTTAAAGGGTTCAGTGTACTAGCTTTCGAACAAAATAAAAGCTCTAACTTTGCAGATATTTTTATTTCATAACATTTATTAAACGAAACTACACAATAGCAGTAGGACAAAAGCAGGAAATTTGTAGAATTTTTTTTATTTCAATTTATCTGATATAGATATTTGAATTTAGTTGTTGACTCTAAGATAAGCGATTCCTACTTTTTTCTTAAAAGCTAGCTTTATAGTTCAGATTAGCAGATGTGCTGGTTTACTTTAATTTTTTTTAGTGTTAGATTTATTTTACGGTAAACCGAACAAAAAACTGTTCTTTTTTCTCACCTATATTTTGCATGAATATTAAAAATACTTTGCTGATACGAAACGGTATTTGGAGATTTTTTTATAGGAAATTCTTAAGATATTAGTAAAAGAATTTTAATAGAAGGCAATACTTAGAAATTTTTTTTGAAATTGTCGAAGATTTTTTAAATATTTGATAAAGAAGTTTACATATTTTAAGTGCCTTTACGTAATTTTTATTTAGACTATTGGGAGCACAGGAGAAATATTTTTACGATTTTTTTAAAACAGTTCTTTTAAATTTTATTCATTTATCATGGAAGCCTTCAATTTTAAAGTCAATCACCTACTGGAATATGAGTTAGACTATGAACTGAAAATCCGTCGTACTTTCTCAGAACGTCCGGTCGCGGATAAAAGAAAGATTCTAACGAGGATCTTAAGTAAAGAAATATTCCAATAGATCAGATTGGACTAAATAGTTACAAAAAGTTTCTGATTTTTTTTAAGTCTAATAAAAATTCTCCGTTCTCAAGTTAAAACTCCTGCTTCTCCAAATGGTCACATGTCTCCTTTATTCGTGCATAAATATTCAGATAACAGACCGCATAGCGAGATAAATCTATTAGGTGCCCATTTCTCGGCTTTACTTGACTCTGGTGCAAATGCCTCCGTTTTAGGTCAGAATGGTATTAAAATTTTAAGTCGTTTAAGTATAAAAATATGCCACGTCAAAAATAGATGTGTTACCACTGCAGATGGCAGCCGTCTAAAAGTTTTAGGTACGGTTGAGTTGCCGCTAGTCTGCAATGGTCATTATTTAGTAATTTCTGCTCTAGTAGTACCTTCTCTATCACATACTTTGGTTTTAGGATGTGATTTTGCACAAAAAATTCGGAATTTTAGTAAATTTTTAAAGATAATTCGTGGTATCCACAGTCCCTAGAAGTCAACTCTCAAACAAGTTTTAAAGATTGTTATTCAGAAAGTTCTTTAGAAAACCTTTTCTCGCGTCTATGTACCCTAGATGATCTCTCGGGGACGGAACGCGTAAAGGCAGAAAAAGTAATAAGCTCTTTCAAAGAAATAAGTAGTAAAGATAGGTTAGGCCGAACGAATAAAATCAACATGTCTATAGATACGGCCGATGCCAGTCCTGTAAAGACAAGGCCCATCGCCATGTCTCCGTACATGTCAAAAGTATTAAATAAGGAGTTAGACGAAATGTTGAAACTCGGAGTGATATCGTCTATGCTTTGACGGAAGAAAGCTCAACGAGGTCAGCAAATTTGATAACTATCCATTACCGAACATCGACAGAATTTTGTAAGGAGTTAGACGAAATGTTGAAACTCGGAGTGATATCGTCTATGCTTTGACGGTAGAAAGCTCAACGAAGTCAGCAAATTTGATAACTATCCATTACCGAACATCGACAGAATTTTGACATCACTCAGGAATGCTAAGTATGTATCCTCGATAGACCTTAGAAAGGCCTTCTGGCAAATTCCTCTAGACAAATCCTCTAAGGAAAAGACCGCTTTTGCAGTAGTAGGCCGAAGTCTATTTCAGTTCGTCACTATGCCGTTTGGTCTAAAGAACGCTGCTCAAACTCAGCAACGTTTAGTGGACGGTATATTTGGTCCGAAATATGAGCCACATATTTTCACCTATCTCGATGATATTTTAGTAACATCGGAAGACTTCGAATCGCATATTCGCTTATTTAAAGAAGTAAAAGATAAATTGAAAGAGGCCGGACTGACGATAAATTTGAGCAAATGTGATTTTTTTAAAACTTCTCTAAAGTTTTTGGGCTATATTGTAGGCTCAAATTCCTTGCGTACCGATCCGGATAAAGTAGCAAGCATGGTTAACTATGCGAGACCTACTAATACTACGGAAGTTAAGCGCTTCGTAGGAATGTGTTCATGGTACAGACGTTTTATCGAGAATTTTTCTACCTTGTTGTCGCCTATTAATGATCTTTTGAAAGGACGAAAAAAAGGACAATCGATAGATTGGACAAAGGCAGCCGAAGAATCTTTTATACAGATTAAAGAGCTATTGGTTTCAGCTTCCATTTTATCCCAACCAGACTTTTCCCAACAGTTTTATATTTCTAGTGATGCTTCTAATACCGGTTTAGGGGGCGTCCTAACACAGAAAATCAATGGTGAGGAAAGAGTGATAGCGTATGCCAGTAGAACTTTATCAAAGGCTGAACGTAACTATTCGGTTGTTGAAAAAGAATGTTTAGCAGTACTCTTTAACATCGAAAAGTTTCGACCTTACATAGAAGGTGTTCCTTTCACGGTCATAACAGATCATTATAGTTTATTGTGGCTTAATTCTATTAAAAACCCTAGTGGCAAACTAGCGCGTTGGGCGATTAGGCTGAGACAACATACGTTTAATTTAATTCATAGAAAAGGAGTCCACAATGTTATTCCTGACGCTTTGTCAAGAATCCCAGATCATACAGTGGACGAAAACAGTCTTAATGCACAGATTGGCGTAAGAATTGATACAGTTGATATAGATCGTATAGATGGCCAAAAATGCGTTTTGATATCTTAAAGTTTGTGAGGACTTGTGAAGTATGTGGAGCGCAGAAATCTCCAAATGCACTACCTATGGGACTGATGGGAAAAGAGAAAACGGTTAATTACCCTTTCCAAGTCATAGCAGCTGATCTAGTAGGCCCATTTCCACGTTCAAAAAAGGGAAATAAATGACTTTTCGTAATTTCTTGCTGGTTAACAAAGTATACCGTGTTATTTCCTTTGAAAAGCTCTAAAGCCGAATGCTTTTTGAAAATTTTAGAAAACGATATTTTTCTAATCCACGGAGTTTCATCGCTTTCGATATGCGATAACGGTACTCAGTTTACTTCTGAGTGTCTTAAGAGCTTAAGTGAGACATATAGTTTTAACATACGTTTCAATCCCGTGTGCCCTCTACAATATAATTTCGTTCAAAATAATATTCGTTGATTCACGTGATAATTCGGGATAAAGGAGTTTCAAAGATTCAAACACGAAGTAACAGGGTTCACTCCGTCTTTCTTAGTTTACGGCAGACATATACCTCTATCTGGATCATATTATAAAAACCTAGATTTGGATGTCAATGTTGACAGCGAAATAATTCCGGGTAACAGGGGTGAGTACGCCGAAAATTTAAAGGGTTTAAAAGATATTTTCACCGACGTGCGTAGTAGGATACATAAGGCTTATGAACGGAACAGTAAGTCTTACAACCTTAGGAAAAGGGATTTTGCCTTTAAAATAGGTGATCACGTTTGGCGAAAAAAAAATAAAATTCTTTCCAGTGCAGCAGATAAATTCACATCTAAGTTGGTACCTAAGTATGTGCATTGCGTGATTAGAGAAAAGATTTCAGATTTAGTTTATGGTTTAGTTAATTTAGATGGGACTAAAATAGGACGATGGCATATTAAAGACTTAAAACCATTCAATGAACCTAACCCTAATGAAAGTTTGTCAGAAGAAGAATAGGTTATATTTACATCATCTTAATTGCTTTACCTTATTTTTTTTGATGTTGCTCTGTAGAGGTGACGACCTCGTCTTTTTGACTGTTATAAAAGTTGAGCAGAGAATAGCTTACTTTTATTGTTTAAAGCTAAGGTTTTGGGTATTGGCCATATCCCAAACTTAGGTTGATGGTAGTTGATGTTTAGCATCGACTCAGCTGTTGCGAGCTTGCGAAAGAGTCACACTCAGGATATATCATAAGACTGGTATGTCGGTGGTCGCGGGATTTGATTTGCTTATGACCCCAAATAATATCCAGTTCTTGACACTTGGAAGCGAAATTTTGATTAGAGGTAATCCAAGGTGATCTTGAGTTAGGACAAGCGCAAGAGGTAGCTCGCGTGGTATGATGTAGAGTCAAAATTTTTATGAGCAACTTCAAAATTTGTTACCCGAGGGGGTGTATTTCTATTACCTTAGTGGTATATGTTGGGTGCAATTAAGAGTAAATTGATTTTGGTTTATCCAGTAAGTCTAAGACTTAGATTATTTTGATTTAGATCTTCTTCTGAGTTGACAAACTGAGGGTATTTTTCTATTTTTTTTCAGAGCCGTTTAAACGTTACCTTTGAGTCACTATTTTTTTTTTAATTTTTTTTGCATGGACTCATAGGCGTATGTTGAGTTTTTTCGGTTTACTATCAGATGGATAGAAAATTGAAGTTCTGCAGGAGAACTAAAGGCTGATCATTTACAGGAGATGAGAGCAGAGTAAGACAGTCGTTTCACAAAGAAATGATCAAAATCTGATACCGAGATGAGAACCTTGTCAAGAGAGGCTAAGCGCAGTGAAGGAAGATTCCTAACCGAATTTTTAGATTTCCAAGAGGTAATCTAGAAGTTTGGGCTGACAGAAAACGGTTATGCCTGATACCTGTAGCAGTTTCTTCTAGAGGCTATTGTCTAGGGAGACGATTAACACCATGATCGAATATTTTAGCTGTCAACGATGTTTTCTTCTTGTTTCTGATTAAGCTGGAAAAGCTCTTGTCGTCTTCAAAAGTTTTGTTGCGTTGCCACCGAAAATTTGAGAAATTTTTGCTTCATGTAGCTTTTTAAGCTCATTTTCGTTTTTTAAAAAAAATTTCGTTAGAAGCTTGGTTAAGTCAACCTTGTAAACCTTTTAGGTTGTATCCCATGAGTTATTTGTTTTTACAGGCTGTGATGCACCGGGTGCTAACAGATGCCGTTACGACGTTTGGCAGGGAGTTAGTCTTCCTGAGGAACAGACTGATTGGAAGGGTAGTCTATGGGGGGTGAACGTTTGACCTTTGGGACCTTTAAAGGTTTTGTTACTCAATGGTTATTTCTATTTGAACCAAAGGAGAGCCTAGCTACTGTAGTCGACCTCAGCTCCAATTAGCCTATTAGTGGTGACAGGCTGTTGGCAGTAGTGTGTTTCGGAACACCCTATTGATTAATTTTTTTTTTTTTTGACTTATGGTGGTGTGGTAGACACCGTTTCAGTTTAGTGGATGCTATAATCTACTCCCTTTTGTTGGTGGACACCAGGGTCACCAATTCTGTATTTTATTGTCTCCACCTTTCAGTATATCGTGGTGAGGTGTTTGTCTCCTGTTATGTGGGATGGATTGAATGTTTTTCGTTGTTGTTCTAGGGCGAGACCAGTACACGAGGGTTCTTCATGCAACTTGGAGAAGCGCAATGCTGGTTAAGTTTTATATCTCTGTGTAGCCACCCTGAAGAATGAGAATTGGGATTTGAACTCCTGTATATATTTCTGTACATATTTCAGTATATATTTCGGTGTATGTTGGTTGCCTGAGGGCATGTGCTCAAAATGCGAGATTTTGAGTCGTTTTGCTTATGGACTCCTATATTTAGGATTATGACTTTAGGGAGGTCCTATTTCGAGACTTGCTGTCTCATATAGTTATGTTAGGAATGTTTCCTTGAATGTTAGTTGCGCGCGGACTAATCATTCTGTTCTTAGTGAACATTGCTTTTGAAGCAGGATCATTCAGTTTGGTGAATTTTAGCTTTTATAGCTATTCACTGTGTTTAGAGTGAATTTTAGCGTTTGTAGCTATTCACTGTGCCTATAGTGATTTTGTTAGCTTTTATAGCTGCTCACTGTGTTAATGGCGAGATTGTTCTTTTAGAACGCAGACTTTGTGTAGTCAAGGACTATTTACAGCGTGTTTTCTTGGCGAGGAGCCGAGGTTTTTTCTGGCGAAATACCAGAGTGTTTTCTTGGCGAGGAGCCGAGGTTTTTTCTGGCGAAATACCAGAGTGTTTTCTTGGCGAGGAGCCGAGGTTTTTTCTGGCGATATACCAGAGTGTTTTCTTGGCGAGGAGCCGAGTTTTTTTCTGGTGATATACCAGAGTGTTTTGTTGGCGATGAGCTGACGTGTTTTCTGGCGATCAACCAGAGCGTTTTCCCTGGCGATTTTAGCATGTCTAGATGTCTTAGGACGTCGACATTGCGTTATAGAGTGCGATTATTCTCTGAGTGCGACTAGTAGTGATACTAGATTTAGAATGTTCTCTTAGTGATGAGCTAGAGCATGGATAGCGATTTTTCCCGAGCGTTTGTCTGGATATTTATCCAGATAATTTTTTTTTGGCCTAGTGCTAAATGGTCTGACAAGACTTTTCCTTTTTTTGTGTAAGTGTTTGCACTAGAATCATTTTTTTATTTTTTTCTTTATTTAAGAATTTTTATAAATTTCTTTTGCTGAAATAAAAAATTTTCAGACAATCCTTAAAAGATTTTAAGGGGGGTGTTCATACTTTATTTCAGTTCACTTTTTTGATTTAGACAAGAGTCTAGACAAAGTCATATTTTTTGTTTTAGTAACAATAACAGAGCTGATTCTTTTAAATAAGAAGACCGCGATTGTTACTTTGAACAGGTATTTCTTATGTTCATGCAAGGATTTTTATTTACTTTTTGATGTACTCAACCTTAGTGCTTAATTAAGTTAAGTCTAGTTATAAGATTCTTGTGTACTTGCAAAGATTTTCATTTGGTTTTCATTGTACTTCATATTAGTGCTTAATTAAGTTAAGTCTAGTAGTAAGGTCCGAAGTTTGCTCCCACCCCCCCCCCCACCCCCCCCCCCCCCCCCCCCCCCCCCCCCCACCCCCCCCCCCCCCCCCATTTACTTTTGTTTTAAGTTCTGACCTCAGTATTAAGTGATAGTGTACCACTTTGTACCTTTTCATAAGTAGCCTAAGTTTAATAGACTAGTGTAGTCTATTTCTTTTTGGAAGGGGGTAAATGTAACATTCATTTTTTCCTAGATTTTAAGACCATGTAATGTTACTGATTTTTCACTTCAAATTGTACTTATTTTCATTTTTGTATCGAACGGTGTATTAAACAGAGATTCCAAGACGTTCGGTATATAGTGTGTTGTGCGGGTTCCTGACCGAATCTACCGCTACGCCGCGATTGGTGGAAAGTTTGTATCCGCAGTTTTGGTTCCGGCGTCGCCATATTACCGGCAGAGTTGGGATGGATTATTTAAGGGCCTGAAGACCGAAAACCGAGGCTGTTTTCCATCGAGCCGCAGCCGGGCTATTTTCCATCTAGTCGCCAAGTAGGCTTCCTACGACTGAGCTACAAAAACAAAGCTCAGAACAACCATCATGCGAGCTAAGTAAAAGTAGCAGTTTCTTAACTAAAAGCCGTAGTGGGCTTTCAAAGTGTTAGCTAGAAAAAGTGTGAAATCGGTCGAATGCCATCAAAGCAGTAATAAGAACAGTAAGTTACCCAAACTTCCTTCAATAGACTTATTCCAGAGCAGTGCATTAACAACAATTTAAAACAGACTAAAAGTGAAGTGTAAAACACGACTTTTCGTCTTCGGGGGTTATAATAGTTTAAAAGTTTAAATGTAACAACAACTAGTTAGGCTAGAATTTTTTTGGTAAAACGGCAAACGTTAGAACTTTTCAATTTAAAAAAAAAAAAAATACATGAATAAATTCTCTTTTTTTGTTGATTAAAGCTAGTGTCTCACTGAATACCTATCCTACTTTTCAGGGCAAGAACGGCTGTACCAAACTGATTTTTTTTTGTTTTACCTACAATACTTTCCTTCAGCATTTTTCCATTTTTTTAGCTGAAGTTAGATCCTTTCTATTTTAAAATGGATGGTGCCCAAAAATTTGGTACAGCTAAAGCCTTTAAAAAAAAAATAGAAATTAATTCCAAAAAGACGTAAGAAAATTATCTCTTACCCATATCTCTCTACCAAAGAAAACTGAGCTAGTGTGTGTTTAATTTCTTTAGTTCTTTTAAAATCGGGGTTCACTCAATTCAGTATCAGAAATTAAAGCGGGGCTGCAAGAAAATTGTGCTCAAGCTTGGGGTGTCCAATATTCGAACGGTACAAAATGACGCAGTGTACGTGGGGCGCAATTAAACACCTTTTCATAAGTTACAAAATGACACCACAACGTGCGGGCAAGTCCCAATGTTACAAAATTGCGCTCAAGCGTGGGACAAACAACTTCTCACAGGGTACAAAAAAAGATGCCTCAAACTGAGGACAGTTCACACCTTACATATATGTATATATATATATATATATATATATATATATATATATATATATATATATATATATGTGTGTATATATATATATATATATATATATATATATATATATATATATATATATATATATATATATATATACCAAGTGTACAAGTACAAAATGCAGATTTTTTTTTAAAAAAAAAAAACATGTTAAATGCGGAAAAAAATTATAAAAAGTGCTTTATTTAAGGTATGCTCCATGGCTTGTTATACATTTTTCCCATCTTTCGGGCAATTTGTGAATACTACGCCAGTAAAAATCTTCCCTTTTTGCTGCGAACCATTCATCGAGCCATTTTTTCACATCTTCGTACGAACCAAAGCGCTGCTCAACAAGTGCGTGACCCATCGATACAAACAAGTGGTAATCGGAAGGGGCCAAGTCTGGTGAGTAAGCCGCATGGGGTAGAACTTCCCAGCTGAGTGCTTCTAACGTGTCGCGAACTGGTTTTGCCGTATGTGGTGGAGCAATGTCATGAAGAAAAATGACTTTGTGTTGCCTCTTTCGGTATTCTGGCCTTTTTTTAAGCGGCGAACGGTTCAAATCGGTCAATTGTTGGTAACGTTTAGTATTAACTGTTTCCCCAGGTTTTAACAGCTCCTCCGGTCCCACCAAACACAGAGCATCGTCTTTCTGCCAAAGCGGTTCGGTCTTGCGGTCGACGTGGATGATGCGCCTGGGTCTACCCATGATTTTTTGCGCTTGGGATTTTCAAAATAAATCCACTTTTCATCCCTTGTAACTATAAGATGCAAAAACGACTTCCTTTTGTACCGAGCGAGCAAAATGTCACACGCTTTTTTGCGCTTTTCCATTTGCCTGTCGTTCAACTCATGTGGTACCCATCTACCGGTCTTCTGAATCTTTCCCATTTTTCGTAGCCTATTGGAAACAGCTTGTTGACTAACGCCCAATTGCTCGCCGAGTTGTTTTTGTATTTGTGAATCATCTTCGTCCAACAATGCTTGCAATTCCGTTTTCCACGTTCCTTGTCTGCAACATCGAAGTCACCACTTTTGAAACGCCGAAACCATCGTTCACACGTATCTTGCGATGGAGCATATTCACCATAAACTTCTCGAAGTAATCAGTATGATTCAAAAGCAGTTTTCTTCAAATGAAAACAAAAAATTAATGCTGTCCGCGAATGCTCTTTGTTCGGTATAATTTTCGTCATATTGAACACAACAACACAACACTATGCACACACTTTGCCAATTTATCACTCGCGCGCGTCTGACAGTTATTGATGACACAACAAAATGGGGCAGTGGAAAATCTTTATAGCACAAACTGCATTGGTGCACCATCTGTTGTCTGAAATCCGCATTTCAACACCATATATATACATACATATATATATATATATATATATATATATATATATATATATATATATATATAATGGTACAATAGAGGTTTTCACGGATGGTGGAATGTAATACATGAAAATTCCGGGTTTCAATCCGTTCGTCTAACAATGAACTTGCACGAGGTTTCACGAAAATCTCATTTGGCATTTTCAAGTGTTCTTGCTGCTGCTGCTACTCGATACTGTGACCCTGCTGCTGCTGCCGCTCGAGGCTAACTTTAGCTTAGAGAGTTAGCTTGGCGAAACGTCGTGCAAGTTCATTGTTAGACGAACGGATTGAAACCAGGAATTTTCATATATGTATATATATATATATATATATATATATATATATATATATATATATATATATATATATATATATATATATATATATATATATATATATATATATATATATATATATATATATATATATATAATGCGACGCGATATTTACATGATAGGTACTTTCATGAAAGATATACCAAAAAAAAAAAATTTAAAGTCCCTCATGGGATTTTGGACCGTGATGTTGGAACCAGGCTCTCACCCATGTATTTTTGAAATTTCCTTTTTTTTCGGGCTTCTGTGTGCTTACTATTAAATTTCTTCTATTGAAAGCCCAGTATCTTTTAACATTTTTTTTTCGTAGATGGAGGTACGAAATCCACATTATTTTCCATTAGCAAGTTTACTCTGGCTTGGGCGTAATGAGCCAATCCTAAATCAAACCATGACAATGTTGAACCATGCTGTTTTAGTAAAAAGGGCAGCAGATATTTTTATGCACATTTCTTTACACATCTCGCCAATATATGCCCGTTGTTACGAAAAAGCAAAGTTTCCTATTCGTAGAGAATCTCTCCTTTAAACGCAGGATAAAATTGCTTACCGGATAACGTCGAAAAGTCTGCCTTAACATAAGTTTTTCGTCGAAAACCAGGCGTGCGTTCTTCCTAATCAAGTCGTACAACTCTCTAAATCTTTTTCTAATTGTTTTTTGCCCGAGGACTGAAACTTTTAGTTTTTGATATGTTTTTAAATTAGCAATTTTTTTGACCGTTGTGTACTCAAAGTGGTTTTCCATTTTTTCGCATTATTATGAACTGACATCTTTTGATTGAGTGTGATAAAATTCGCATTGTTCTGATACAGCTGCGGATCACCAGAACCACTTTTTGCATCAGTATGGCGTTTGCGATCAGTTGTTCAAGTCGTTGCGCTTAATAACAGACGCGACGCGACGGTAGATTCATCAAAAATTTCAGCTTCTGTACAATAAAATACTTTAACATATTTGAATAGTCAAGTAGTTTATCAATTTTTTTTTTTGCTCTTCTTGTTTCATTTTTAAGCGCAGTTGATAAACTTTTCAACAATCGATGATAGCGGTTTAGAATTTAAAAAATTGGCATTTCTAAATAACAGCAATTAAGGCAGTGTTTTGTGACGCAAAGAAACAATTTTTTTTTTTTGGATGGAATGAAGCAACTAGAGAATCGCTCGAAAAGTTTTTTTAATTCTAGTTCTTCTTTTAGCATTTATGTATTATAATACGACGTTTAAAATGATAAATGGTTAAAGTAATATAACATAACTTTGATTGATTACCCCTATCAAATAAAAATTACTTTGTAAATAAATTTTGAAGTATATATATATATATATTATATATATATATATATATATATATATATATATATATATATATATATATATATATATATATATTGTAACATTCATTTTTTCCTAGATTTTAAGATCATATTATGTTACTGTTTTTCTCCTTATAATTTACATTTTTTTCCATTTTTATATTTATCGCAGTGTTTACTAACTTTTAAGAAGTGTAGTTCACTCGAATTTTTGAGCCGTTTATATTACAGTGTGCAGTGCGCGTTGTCTGCTGGGTATATTAAATTCGTTTCTAATACGTCGATTGGTTAGATGTTTGTATCCGGGAAGTAGCCATCTTGAAGATGTGATTTATACGGAAGGGAGAATGATATTTAAGGGTCCGGATGGCATGAATCTAGATTCTTTTTTCTCAGCCAAAGTAAAGGCTTTTTTTTTAGAAAGCCGCCCAGTAGGCTTTGACTATCAAATAGCCGTACTGATATATTAGTGATGGAGTAGTGTGAAAACGGTTTTAATGTACAATTCAAGGCCTTTTTCTTTGAATCCTGCTTATTCCCAGACCTTTAGGGGCCAAAAAAAGGTTTAGTAGCCCAAATGGAACTAAAGTAACCAAGGGGGAGACATCTATGTTTTGAACATCCCACCAGGACGGGCCTAAAAGCTCGTAGAAAAACCGTAAATCATTAGAAAATTCATCCGTAGACCTACTTTCCCGCTGATAAGTGCATTTCACATCGTATAGAACTGATAGCTCGTGAAGTGAACCTCACGAATCTTCAACTCCGGGTGTAGCAAACTTTTAATTAAAAAATCCTGGTTTAAAGACTCTATCTAGCAATACCACCTATTAGGCTAAGGTTTTTTTGTAATACAGGATAATAACAGAACCGCAAAGTTATAACTTTTAATTCAGTCATTAATAAACTTTTTTTTCTTGTTTAAGGCTAGTGTTTCACTGTACCACCTATTTCATTTTTCAGGACAAAAGGGTTGTACCATATCAAAATTTTCCTTAACAATTACATAACCCTTCAGTGCTTTTTCATTTTTTTAGCTGAAGCTAGATCCTTTTTATTTTAAAATGAATGGTGCCCAAAATTTGTACAACCAAAAACTTTAAAAAACTATAGAGACTATTTTCCAAAAGACGTACAAAAATTATCTCTTGCCCATATTACTCTACCAAGAAAAACTGTGTATGTTTAATTTCTTTAGTTCTTTTAATATTAATACTCACTCAATCCATTCTCAGAAATTATAAAAAAAAGTATAGAAAGGAGGGGCTACAAAAATAGCGCCTCAATGTGCGAGCGAAATGAACAGGCCACAATATATATATATATATATATATATATATATATATATATATATATATATATATATATATATATATATATATATATATACAGTAATACCCCGCTTTACGCGAGGGATACGTTCCGAAAAAAATCGCGTTAACTGAAATTCGCGTATATCGAGGTTTATGATTAAACATAGTCAAAATTTAATACAAAAAAATACAAATCATTTTAATCAATCACTTTAATTCTAAGAACACTTTATGCAATACATACTCTTATTTTTTACGGAAAAATACATCTATTGTCTTTTGGGTAACGTTTTGTTTACGTTCTTGTAAAATACGTTCATAACACCCAACACTGTTTTTAATTGTTTGACACACGGTCAAGACACGGTCATCATTATTGTCTATACTCTGCAATATGTCCAAACCTGAATAAATTTTTGAAAGTGCATTTTGTATTTCCCCTGAAGATAAAACTTTCTCTTCTACTTGTTCTTCCTCATCGTAGATAGGATTATTCTGTAACTCGATCAGATCTTCATTGCTAATAGGATCGTCGTGCGTTGCTACAAGTTCTACGAGATCTTCTACCGTGACATCTTCAAGTTCAGACCCCTCAATCATTGCAGCAATGTCTTCAAGCACTTGTCTCTGCATCTGGACAATTCTTCTAGGTGCTTCCACTACATCTGGCCAAAGATTACGCCACACCCCATTCATACAACTCATTTTAACTTCCTTCCAAGCCTCTTCTATGTTGTGAATAGACTTCATAATGTTATATGACTTCCACCACTCTCGCATAGACTGTCTTCCTTCCCCGTCAGTTTCATGAATTAGTTGGCTAAAAGTGCGGCGATGGTAATAAGCTTTGAAGTTTGCTATTGCTCCCTGGTCCATAGGTTGTAATATTGACGTAGTGTTTGGTGGAAGGAACTTTACGTACACTTTTAAGTCTCTGGGCGTATCAAGTGAGGTTGGATGTCCTGGGGCATTGTCTAAGAGTAATATAACTTTAGGTTCAAGCCCATTTCTGTCACAGTATGATTTGACTGATGGGCAAAAACTATTAGAATACCATTCTTGAAAAATTTCCCGTGTAACCCACGCCTTTCTGTTTGATCGCCACACAACTGGTAGACTTGTCTTGTCTGTGCCTCGCATTGCACGGGGTGTTTCTGAATGGTACACTAGTAAAGGTTTCAGTTTGAAATCACCAGTGGCATTACCACCCAGCAGAAGTGTTAGTCGATCTTTCGCAGCTTTGAAACCACTGGCTTGACGTTCTTCCTTAGAAATGAATGTTCGAGATGGCATTGAAGATGAGACAAGCAGGAATTTTCTCTCGTCTAACGAAGTCTTGAAACTTGTCTGGAAACTCAGCTGCAGCTTGAATGTCCGCGCTGGCCGCCTCGCCTGTTATGTGGATATTGTGAAGATTAGAACGCTGCTTGAACCGATGGAACCAGCCTCTGCTGGCAGCAAAAGTCGGAGTGGCACTCCCTTCTCTTTCTTTTGTTTTCAGCATCTCATCAACATTGAAGATGAGACAAGCAGGAATTTTCTCTCGTCTAACGAAGTCTTGAAACTTGTCTGGAAACTCAGCTGCAGCTTGAATGTCCGCGCTGGCCGCCTCGCCTGTTATGTGGATATTGTGAAGATTAGAACGCTGCTTGAACCGATGGAACCAGCCTCTGCTGGCAGCAAAAGTCGGAGTGGCACTCCCTTCTCCTTCTTTTGTTTTCAGCATCTCATACAAAGATTTTGCTTTTGTGCATATGAGATCTTGACTTAGTGGTGTGTTCTTCTTATTCAAATCTTCGATCCAGACTGACAGTAATTTCTCCATTCTTTCTAAGATAGATGATCTCGAACGAGAAAGTTTTGTTGCACTTATAGGTGTTGAACCTTCGCTGGAGATTTTAATTTTTTCCCGATTTTTATAAATCGTTCTCACAGTCGATTCTGAGAGTCCAAAATCTCTCCCAACAATTGTTGCTTTGCCTCCATTTTCCATTCTTCTTAACACTTTCATCTTCAATTCCAAAGTGACGCTTTTACGCTCTTTTTTCTTTACAGGCGGCATTTTTAACGTAGGGTTAAATTATGTATGTATGTATCTCCAATAAATATTAAAACAAAACTGCCAGCCGACCGAACTAACATTACGGAACAAATGAACACACGAAACGAACGAGGAAATCCCCATAGAACAAAGTCGAAGGACAGGGAATTCCCAATTCTTCAAAGAGAATATTCAGAGAAAGCGGGGATCCCCCCGCGACCATAGAGAAGGTAATGACTACATGAGCGCGAAATTTGAAATTCGCGTTATAGTGAAACCGCGCGTAACGGGGTCGCGCTAAGCGGGGTATTACTGTATATATATATATATATATATATATATATATATATATATATATATATATATATATATATATATATATATATATATATATATATATATATATATATATATATATATATATATATATATATATATATATATATATATATATAAATATATATATATATATATATATATATATATATATATATATATATATATGTATTAATATTTATGGGTCTAGCACACGTGCTGCAGGGAAATCCCTAAAGCGCTACAGGACTGGGTTTTTGTAGCGTTAAATTCCACTTGGTTACTGTCACCTAAAGATAGAATTTCTTTCAGGTCTTTGTTAAGTTGAATGACTTTCTGCTGTCTGCAGATATTCGTCTGAGTAGCCGATGTCCGAGCGTAGTTTAGCCAACAGCCCCTCGTGCCAAACACGGTCGAATGCCTTGGATATGTCAAGAGCAACCGCTCGAGATTCTCCAAAGTTTTCAATTTCGTTGTTCCAAACGTGTGCTACATAAGTCAGAAGATCTCCTGTTAATCTATTTTTACGAAAGCCATATTGATGATCGCTAATAATGTTGAATCCTTCAAGATATTTTAGAATATGCTGATTGATAGCCTTTTCCATGACTTTCGATATTATTGAAAGCAGTGCGATTGGTCGGTAGTTATTTGGCAAGGTCTTCTTGCCTTTTTTAGGTATCGGCACATTTCCAGCAGGAAGGAAATATTCCCTTTCTGTAGGATAGGTAAGAAACATCTATCAATTACCCCTGCTTTCCAATAGTAATCCATAACAGAAAGGACATATGTAATTCTTTATTAACTCTTTCTATTTTTTCTGTAGAATAAATTAGATAGTTAACAAAATCATTTCCAGCTGCTCCGGTGAGCAAAAAATCAAACACAAAAATCTACTCAAACGATTTTACTTCATTTAACACCGATTCTTGAATTTAATTTTCAAACAGTGGTATTAATTTTCGTACATTAGAATGCCGATACCATTTGGATTTCTAAAAAGTTTTACTGATTAATAGGGTTTTTACTCAATAATGCCGTTTTTACTCGCTTAGCACATACTCGTTGCGCGCCGTGTATCCCTATAAAAACACATGCAACTGCATTTTCCTATCATTTCTTTATCGAAACTTGAACCGTCAACATCTCTGCTATAGCTGCTTACTAATTACGTCATCGAAAAATAGATACCACCCCGGACAAAGTCATTGCCCTATTGCAAGAAGCGCATACCTAACGTGTTGTCGCTGCGCAACTGCACCTGACATCAGATGTCTCCAGAGTCTACAGACCTTACCAAGAGACTGGCGTCTTTACTCGGAGACCAAGATCAGGAAGAAGAAGGTGTACCTCGGAACGAAACGACGGCTTCATTATCAACACAACTCTAAAAAATCGTCACTTGACTGGCGTTGAGGTCCAGCAGGAGCTCCGACAAGGTCGTGGTGGGGCTGTCAATCATTGGACAGTCTCAAGAAGACTTAAAGAAGCTAACCTAACTCCGAAAAGACCAGCTAACGGATCCAAATTGACAGCAGTCTATCGAGAAGAGCGATTCAGATTTTCCCGAGAACATGTCGACTAGACCTTAGAGCAATCACGCTCCGTTTTATTCTCTGACGAATCCTGAATGGAAGAAGACGAGTCTGTCGGAGGTCTGGGGAGTGCTACGCGTAGTGTTGCTTTACTGAAACAGTCGCCTACGGAAGAGGTTCTATCATGGTGTGGGGAGGAATCTCACTGGATGGGAAAACCGATTTGGTTTTCGTAACTGATGAGATTCGTAGCGGTGGATTAACTGCTCACTGGCACATTGAGGAGATTCTGCAGGAACACGTCGTTCCTTACGCTGGGTTTGTTGGCGATAACTTTGTGCTAATGCACGACAATGCGAGGCCACATGCCGCTGCATCGGTGCGGCAATACCTGGCGGGAGTGGGAATATCGACATTAGACTGGCCTGCGCGGAGTCCTGACCTCAATCCAATTGGAGCACATCATAGCTCAAATAAAGGGTTCGAGCCAGAATTCCAGCCCCTGCATCGCTGATGGACCTAAAGATTGCGATGGCGGAAGTGTGGGGAAGAATCCCACAGACAGTGGTAAGAAGCTCACCGGCTCCTTGAAAAACCGGGGAAGCAGTAATAAGGGCTAAGGGGATAATACAAACTGTTGATTTTGGTTTTTATCAATAAATTTAATTGTTAAATTTAAAATTTGTTTAATTTTTCCCTTTTCTTACCCCTATTTTCAATCTTTATTCTTCTTGTTTCCCCTTTCAATCATTTTAATCAGTAAAAAGCATGAGGTATGCTATGGAATTTGGTACCATTAGAAAGAGAATAGAATGGCCTTTCAAATGATATTAAAATCCTTAAAAACGAAGACTTCTAGGATCCGTGTTAAATGAAACCAGATAGTTTGAGTCGATTTTTTTGCTCACCAGTTAGTTATATTAACTAATGCTTTTTTGTCATTAACATAACTTAGATTAAAAAAGACACTTAAAGCAGAAATAGAGGTTTTTATCGATTTTTTCTAGTTTTGCCGATAAAATCAGATCAAAAGTAGAATCTTTATATTAAATTAATTATATATATATATATATATATATATATATATATATATATATATATATATATATATATATATATATATATATCTCTTTATAAAATTTTTAACGAGATAATATCTCTATTTATTTCAAGTTCTTATTGTATAGCTCGAGGGGCCTTAGAGGCCCATGGCTTGGTTGTATACTTGTCTCCACTTCTTGTTGTCTCCTGTTAGCTTTTCCTATTGCGGGATTCCCATCAACTCCAGATCTTGCTTTATTGTCTAAATCCATGTAGTTCGAGGTCTACCCTTGCCGTCTACTTGGGTTATATTACTTCTTTGCTGCCTTGTTTTTTGTAACGCCATAATATCTAACTGGTATTTTTCCATTATCCGGATGAGATTAAAGATCGCTCCTTGTTCGTATGTTGTCCTCACATTCCATTTCGCCAGGTATATGTATCCCTTCCTGTCTCTGCTTCTGCCTTTATCTTGAGATCCGTTTGCTCCGTTTAATTTTCCATCTCCGTCTTTCAAGTCCTGCGCTCTATAGACTACCATTAATTATTAATTTATTGTATCTTAACTGCGCATTCAGTCCTTGTTCTCTTGGTCTCTTTAGGTATGGGATTAACCATTTTCTCTCAGTCTGAACCTCTCTAGTGACGTCTTGATCGATCCATATCTCTGTTCCCTTCAAATACTTGGCCTTGCTGAGGATCTCCCTCCACTTTTGCTCCGTCATTAGTTTTACCATTATTGGTCTACACCTGTCAATCTTATTGGCCAATTTTTCTGACGTCCTCTATATCAGATACCGCATTCGTAGGTGCCTCTATTTCATGCAGTACTTTCATTATTTTGTTTTTTGTTTCTTGTCCAGATTCTTGTTCGTCGTCTACAATATCTTTAACCACCAGATTTTTCTTTCTTACTTCTCTTTCTAGGTGTTCTACTCTGCTTTCTTGTTTAGTTACCCTTTCTTGCAGCAATACATTTTCTTGATTGACTGTCTTCACTTCTTGGATTAGGGACCCAAATTTGTTGTCCATCTCCTGTAATATGTTGGTTATTTCTTTAAACATCCGTTCAATTTTTTCCATTTTATTTTATTGCTAGAATCTTTCCATAAATTTCCTCTTGTCGTCCAGTTTACATTCGTATTGTATTTGATAGATGCATATTTATTTATTTACTCGTTAGTGTTTCTTATCAGTATATCACCGCGCAAAAACATCACAGGCCAGTCGACCCGTCGGACCTTGACCTTTATCGGTGTCTCTCTTGTCGTATTTTAATAACTGCCTATGTTTATTAATTTATTCAAATTAGACAAATCTTACCCGTTGTGATGGAAATCTTTAATTCGTTTCTATAACACTTTGGATACACTTTGCATACATCTGTTCGATTTATTAACTCGCTATTTCCCGATATATCGAGATTTATTGCGAAGCACAAATCAAACGCACACACTCTGCTGATAGTCGGACTACCCCTATTTTCAATCCTTGTTTTCCTTGCTCCCCCTTTCAATCATTTTAATCAGTAGAAAGCATGACGTATGCTATGGAATTTAGTTTCATTAAAAAGAGAATAGAATGGACTTTGAAATGATATTAAAATCCGTAAAAATATACGAACACTAAATTCTAGGATCCGTGTTAAATGAAACCAAATAATTCGAGTCGATTTTTTTGCTCACCAGTTAGTTATATTAAGTAATGCTTTTTTATCATTAACATTAAAAGACACTTAAAACAGAAATAGAGGTTTTTATCAATTTTTTTCTAGTTTTACCGATAAAATCAGATCAATAGTAGAATCGTTATATTAAATTAATTATATCTATCTTTGTAAAATTTTTAACGAGGTAATATTTCTATTTATTTCAAGTAATTTTGTCAAATTTCAGAAATATGTCAACCTCTATACAACACTCTCCGTCTAACTTTAACATGCAATAAAGAAGACGGTTCTAGGATTCCTTGCGATAAAGCCACTGATAAAACAATTTTAAGATATAAATGCGCTCCTTATTATGAACCAGCTGATGGTAGAACAGACAGCATCCTTTGCTACCATAATGGTGAATGGGAACGGATTCCTGAATGTGTTCCAGGTATTTTTACAACGTTTTTTTACATTTATAAGATTCATAATGAATATTAACACATCAGGTTAATAGTACGACGGTAGAGGGGCAAAAAATTAAATCAGGATAAGGATAAATAAGGATTTTGAAGCTCGGTAATAGCCTAATGTTTTACATCCTCTATTATTACTTAGTTAGGGAAATCCCTAAAGCTCTACAAGAGCAGCGCGTGTGCGCGGAAAAAGAAAAAGCGAGTCACGTTGGTATTGAATTGCTGTAAATTATTTATGTCTCCTGGTTTTCGCAAAAAAATCCTTCCCTTCGCTTCTCCCTTGAAATCTGACCATCTCACAACACCACTGCTAAATCTTAATACTAGGCCCAGTTTGAAACTTCCGTACAATATGTCTAAAAATTAAACCGGAAAACCCTAAAGATAGTGAAAGAAATCCTTATTGGACATTGTCACCTGAATAGCAACTAACTCGCGTCAGATTCAATGATGATGCAGAATAAAGATGGTAATGTAGAGAAGAAAAAACAGCTCTTCATTTGATTATGTCTTGCCCTGCACACGAACAAGACAAACTGACCTGAGATCGCTAATAATTTTGGACCAGGAGTGTGTTAAGGGGATTTAACCTGGAAGTCTGCTATCCTTAAATAGGATCTCTCACAATCCTGTATGTATTCTTTCATATATCTGCCTATCTATCTTTAGAGATTCTCATTATGTCAGTAATAACGATAAAATTATGCCATCTGTGACTTCGACAAAAAATCAAACGCGCTCTGGGTCTGTGTTGATTCACGCATTCTACCTAGGTGAAGAAAAAGTGAAACAATATCTTCATAATTGCATTAAAATAAAAATAGTGTAATATTCATATATACTAGAAAATTGTTTTGAATATTAGCGCAACTTTTTTATGTCATAAAAGACGTCTGTTGTGTTCCACGATAAAATATTTCACGGGTGAACATTGGTGCTGTATGCAATTTTTTACCTATTTACACCATATCTACAAGGGAACCTTTTTGCTATAATAACGGCCTTTTGGGAAGATAATTTGATTTTTCTGTGGTTTTATGATTCTACAAAGGTGCTAATTGCTGCATCTAATCGCGCCGTGTTGCGTTACGTTCAAAAACCTTAGTTGAATATAATTCCTATTCGATATAACAAATTTTATGAAGCTACTCGTATTTTATTCGAAGTATCGCTAACCCAACTGCACCTTTTTTTAGTGTGTGGAGAAATAGGAGTTTCTGCAAGTGATGTAAAAGTAAATGGACAAATAGTAGAAAGAGGAGACTATCCTTGGGTGGTGGCGATATATAGTAACAAAGATACAAGTCCGAACTTCATAAATATATGTAGTGGATCTCTCCTTAAACCTGATGTCGTTCTTTCTGGTAAGTAAGGTGCATACAGGGTGTGCCTTGTAAGCGGACCGATTACATTTGCACCTTTATTATCAAGGTAGGGAAAACATTAATAACTAGATTTTTCAATGGGATTAACTAAAAGAAGTTAAATTCAATACCACAGATATATGCCTTAAATCCCCTAAACTTTATTTCAATGAGCAAAGTTCTGTAAGCGTAAATCTATCGATTAATCAAATTAATTTTAAACATGTACAATATACATATATATACATATATATAAATATATATATATATATATATATATATATATATATATATATAAATGATGAATAAATGTGGCATAAATATTTTTTCACTCCGCCTCGGGGGAACCATACATCTCCATCTACAGTGTTGTCAGATTTAGCTAAATATTTCCGAATAAATTTAATAACAAAAAATATATAAAAATATTGAATATATTAATCTTTAAAGAACCACTGTAAAAATTCTATCCGAAGATAATCACTTGCTAAAAATTTTAACCCATTTATCCCAAAACGGTTTCTTATTGTAAGAATAACTACTATTACAAAACTATAATCTGTCTAAATCAAGCCATAGGAGAATCTAATGCACTAAAATTTCTTATAAGATAATTTCCAATTATTCAAGAAACTTAAAAAAAAAATTAATTAATAAAAAAATATATAAAAAATTTTCCTTTTAAAATTCTTCGTAACACCAACAAATTAATTATACAAGTTTTGAAGGAACACTGTCATTTTATTGAACCATCACTTAAGACATAAAAATTTTAACACTTGTAATGCAATAAAATTTAATTTCTTTATGCTTTATTTAAGACAATATCTTCTTCTTCTTTTCCCATACCTTCTCCTAATGGAGCTTGATGACTACTTCCCTAAATGTTTCTCTCCTCTCCCTCGCAACATGAAACAACTCCCCTACATTCATGCTGGTCCATTCTCTCATGTTTCTCAGCCAAGACTTTATCTTTCTTCCGACACCCTTCCTATTGTCAACTCTTTCCTGCATGATAGTTTGTACATGACCTAAGTAGGATGTTTTTCGTACTTTTATGATTGTCAAGAGTTTTGTGCCTTGGCCTATCCTTTGTAGAACTTCCTCATTAGTACTCTTGGCTGTCCAAGAGATTTTTAATATTCTTCAATAGAACTACATTTTAAATCCTTTTAGCTTCTTAGTAGTGTATTGCTTCAGCGTCCTTATCTCGACTCCATACAAAAGTTGAGACAACACTTCGTTCCCATAATGCTTCCTTGAAGATAACTTGGGAATATAAGTTGACAGTACACAGCCTTTCCTGACCCCTCGCTGAATCGGTATTTGATCTGTTACTATTTCATTTACTTGTACTACAGCAGTCTGCCAGTTGTTATGGTTAAAGTTGGCCCTCGATAAAAAAATAAAATATTCGAATATTTTTAATTAAGGCATAAATTGAAATACCATTTTTTAGGTATTCTGATTTGCTATTTTGTTGTGTTTTTCTTTTTTGCATAATAATTTAGAAGGTCTTCAGTTGGAAAGTCAGTTCAGGTTAATTCTACTAACTTGGACAAAATTATGTCTGCCTTTTAATTTTTAAAATAATCCTAATGAATAGTACTTGCAAATTTTTTTATTTTTTTTATTTATTTTTTAATAAAAACCTATTTTTTATGAAAAAATTATAAATTTTTCCTAAAATAGACATCTGGTTAGTTACGGATCTTGTACAATTACGTGGACATGAAAATTTCCAAAATGTCATAAAAATGGTTGTTAGAACTGGTAAGTTTAGAAAAAATTATTGAAGGAAATCTACCGTCGCTATTGTACATATCACACCTTAAATATCTTACTAGTTTTAACAGTCAGCTAAATAAAGCCATTTTTGCTTTAAAATAAGTAAAAAAAGTGGTTAATACTTAAAAATAAAAATTCATATTGAGTAAAGCATTAGAAAAGAATATTCTAAATTATAACTTATCTTATGAGTATTTGTCGTTTACCACCCAACAAATATCTAAAAAAATTGCTATTTTCGGCCAAAGTATTTATCCAAAATATGAATTAATTATCGCTAGGCTGCCAGATGTATCAACATAAATCAGTAATTTTTCACGAAAAGTCATTTCTAGCAGAACACACATGACTTCAACAACTCGAGCTCTGGCCGATGACTTAACAGTACTCTTTTGGGCTGTTTTTCTTCTGATTTTGAATCTTAGCTATCAGAACATATCTGTGGCATCAGAATAAGGAGCATAATGATTCATTTCAATACATTGAACTATTTTGATAACACCACCCTGTATATGATATTTTTAGCGGCTCAGTGTGTGACAAATTCAGAAACTGGAAAAGCGTATTTTCCAAGATATTACCGAGTGACTGCTGGAAAATATTACTACATGTATGGGGATTCCAGAGATTTCGATACTGCTCAATATGTTCAGGTAAGTCACCGTGATATTTTTTTGCAATTACGCAGATGTTTTTGAAGACGCGTATTAATTAATAGTCAGATAAATCCAAAATATAGGTTTGCGAGAAGGGACCCATCAACGAATATGAAAATTTAACTTTATAACCGCTAAGACGTTTGTCCATATTTATTACACAGTGCAAAAGCAAACCAGCACGCGCATGAATATTTCAAGGGCGTATCCACGATTTCGCAAAAAGTGTTATTAAATATTTGTCCAGTCACTTTATACAAAAAAATGACCAATCTTCTGAAAAATATCCAAGTGAAGATTTTCCTTTAGTATTTTCTTTGTTTCGGTATTAGAAATATTGTATCAAAAGTCCATTGCGAAATCGTGTCGGAAAAAAAAAGTTGTCAAAGGTCGCAAAAATCAGTTTTTCTCAAATATCTCGTAAAGTATTGGTTGGTTGGAAATTTGTTCACCACCAAAATCTGCATAAAAAAGATTTTATACAAAATTTACATGAGACTAATAGTTCTCGACATATGAGGCTGAAAATACTTGGGCATTACGATGCATTCGTTTCCGCACCAACTTTGAGGTAGAATGCAAGGCGCGTTTTTTTTACATGGTTTCTCCTGTAAGCCTAATCCATGGGTCACAGATCATTACAATGTTTTATTGATTATGAGTCGTGCATAAAGCATATCGCGAAAACAAATAGTTGTCATCGATTTAGATTTGGAAGTAATGAGATATCATGACAATATCGTTCAATCGATTTAGATATTAGTGAATTGACAATCATCATTATTTTCTGTATAATAAAAAGATTCATTCATGGTGTTGATTTGATACTTTACAGCTCTCCCATAACTGTTGTTACGAGTGTTTGCTGCTCGTAGTACAGTATCCTTGAATGATAATGTACTTACATGTCGGATACCTCCTAAATTTTTGTTATCCTTTTTTTGCTCTACTTTCTCACTGGCTTGTTCACCTTAAAAAATACACAACGTATTAAAGTTAAATGAGGTTGATCCATGCTTACGAGGAGAGCATTGAGACGTTGAAGGAGAACCACTCATACGAGAGTATAGTTTTTACGGCACTCAACATGCACACACAGTATTTACTCTTTGTAAATAATCGATATGTTCATCAGCCCTCTCAACACTCGCATTTCTAATTGTTTCTAAACCGCGAACAACTGTCACGATCACACCACTCGACAAAGTTCCATTACAAATGAAACAAGTGTTATCAGCCATTGTAATAGAATTACAATATATTTCGATATGAATAAATCGTACGAATTCTACGATATGTAGCGTTAAACTGACTTTTAAAAGGGACAAAATGCTTCGTCAAATATTTCCAGGTATACATCGACGAGATTACCATGGAATTCTAGACAGCTGCAACGCAATGTCGTTATTATCACTATTATGAAGAAGGGTCCACTTCAAGGATACCTCAGAGAGGAAGAAATATGGGTGTGTGTGTGTGTGTATTAAACAGCTTTTCTACGCATAAATGCGTCATACTGTCTGTATACACCACTACACGTAACGTATAGTGTAGTATGTGCCTTTCTCCAAAATTTTTTAACCTGATATCTCGAGAACTATTAGTGCCACTTTTTTGCCTTTAGACTTCAGTTACACCACTAAAAAAACATTTTCTGCGAAAATAAGATGACATATATCATTTTTGTAAAATTTCAAAACATTCGAATGAGGCAAAATCGACATATCTTTCAGATTTCTAAAATATTCAATATCGAATCAATTAAAATATATAATTTTAACAAAACTGTAGAATATTTTACGTAAACCCTAGATAATTCTATTAAGAAATCAAAATAAAACAATAATGAAATATCGTTTATAAATTTTGTACAACCTATACAGCGATATCACTATACGGCAAGCGGGGTGACAAAGGTGGAAGTAAATTTTGTATATTTTTAAAGCCATAATAAACAAGGGTCAAGCATAGTTACTTATAATCAAACATACAAAGGGTCTTAGAGTTGAAAAGAAATTGCTTCTTACATATCGTATTTTCCAGAGTTCTTGGAATATGGAAATTTAAAATATATAATATTTTTTCCATTACCTTCATTCAAGCATATAAAGGGTTAATCTAGGGGAGTAAGACATCACTGAATATATATTATATTATTCAAGAGAACTACTTTGTAAATTACTTATATATATATATATATATATATATATATATATATATATATATATATATATATATATATATATATATATATATATATTCACATTTCATTTATTGACAAATTAGCTAGTTACTAAAAACTATAACTAACATACAATGAGTAGAGTAAGCATGATTACAATTTGGATCTTAAGATATATACATGGCAGGGACCTAACTAACTTAGCCTAGGTATCGACAAACTTAAGATATTTCAACTTAAAATATTTCATGAACATAGACTTAAAATTAAACTTAATTAGAATTAATTAATCCGGAGGCATAGGGTCGCTGGGTCTTTGCAGACGGTGGCGGGCATGGCGTGGAAGCGGGCGGTAGGCGGTCCTGACTGTGGGGTGGGGTGGTTTTGTCCAGGAATTTCAGCTGGGTGCTGCTGATGAATTCCCGGAATGTTGGCATCTGGAGGTCTCTGTGGAGGTAAGTGTTGCGGACAAACCATGGGGCGTTGGCGATAATACGGAGGACCTTATTCTGGATGGTCTGGAGGGTGGATCTACGAGTGCGTGATATTTGACACCACGCAGGGCTGGAGTAGGGTATTCCAGCTCGGATGATCATCTTGTAGATTGTCAACTTGTTGCGCGTTGACAATTTTCTGAACTTTAGAAGGGGGTAGAGTTTACCGAGGAGTTGTTTGACTTTCTTTGCAGAGGTCCTTCCATACTAGCTGCTTGTCATAGTGGATTCCCAGGTACTTGACGCTGTTGGACCATGGGAGTCGGGTTCCTTGGAGGGTGAGGCTTTCTAGCGGTGGAAAGCGGGGCTTTAAGACCATGGTGGCTTGGGTCTTCGCTGGGTTGAGATGGATTCTCCAGTGTTCGAACCAAGGGACTAGCATGTTGAGGTGGCGTTGGAGGCGGCTGGTGATGATCCTCGTCGACTTGGTTGTGGCAGTAATGGCGGTGTCGTCGGCGTACATGAAAAGAGAAGTGTGATCTGATTTGGGTATGTCTGCTGTGTATATGTTAAGTAAATGAGGTGAGAAGACGGAGTCTTGCGGGACTCCAGCTCGGATGAGCGTGACTTCGGAAATAGTCTGATCGACACAAACTTGGAATGTGCAGTCCCAAAGGAAGGACTGGACAGTCGCGTAATATTTGTGGGGAAGTTGTGGCGGATGAACTTGAGGATGAGTCCTTCGTGCCAGATTCGATCGAAGGCTTTGGATATGTCGAGGAAGACAGCTGTAACCTTGTGTTTGAGATTGCAGCTGTTTACGATGTGTTGGGAGAGAGCTGACATGTGATGAATGGTGTCGTGAGAGGGACGAAAACCGAGCTGTTTTTTGGCATGATTCTGAGCCCTGACGTCTTTGCTCGGATGATTTCGAGGATAACTTTCTCGGCTACTTTGCCTAGGCAAGGAAGTAGGCTAATTAGCCGATAACTGCTAGCCTCGTGAGGGGCGTGCCGGGTTTCCTGACTAGGACGATCTCAGCTTTCTTCCAGAATCGAGGGAAGTAACTGAGTCTCAGGATTCCGCTTATTATGTTTGTGATTTCTGTGACCTGCTTTTTTGGGAGTTTTTTCAGGGCTTTGACGATGATTTTGTCGTGCCCTGGGGCTTTGCGAATTGAATATGAGTTTATGATGGTTTGGGTGGCGGAGGGGATGATGAAATAAGTGTTAGGTGGAGGTTGGTTCTGTTTGAAAATCTAGATAGTGGAGGCCACCCTTTGGTCTCGGGCAGGATTTGGGCGGGCATACGGGTCTGGGCGAAACTAGTCTTCTAGCATTTCTGCTAAAAGATCAGCTTTTTCTTGAGGGGTAACAGCAGTGGTTCCAGCATGAAAAATTGTAGGCATTGATTGTGGCGTGTCGTTCGAAAAGGCAAGCGCCATTTTCCAAAGGGAGTTCTCTTGGGTATTGAGGGATTCAAGCTTGGAATTCCACCTGCTGTTGTGGTACTCGAACAAAGTTTGTCTAACTTGAGCTGTGGCACGGTTTACCAGCCTTTTGAGGTAGGGGTCGCCAGCTCTTGCAAAAAAAACCTAAACAGTAATTCTGTCGCCCACACGAGCAGAGCCGCGGACCCAGCTAGTTTTAGTAGTAGTTTCTGTTGAAATAAAAATGTTCTATTTTAGCGGGAAATACTAGAAGATTAATATTAATTGCCCTGATTTTTATGACCATACTCTACCTTTCATAAAACGTTTTACATTAAAGAAAAAATCTTTTCATAAAATTACTCTTATTAAATTAAACAGTACTTAATAATTATTTTCTTCTATTCTTGTTTTTCTTCATATACTACCGTCGGAAAGTATTTGCCCACCTAGTTATTTCAGTCCCAAGACAACAAAAACCCAGATAATACATATTTTTTTAATTTTAATGAATTATTATTTATTTTCACGTTATCTACAGTCTAGAAAATCAGAAAAATATTCATGATTTTCCAGGATGTTTCCCATCTATATGACCTCCTTTGTTTTTAATTACCGCTTTACAGAGTTTCGGCATTCTGTCCAGTAGTTTCTTCAGAGTTTCTTTGGTTATTTTAAACCATTCTGCTTGTAAAAGTTCCCACAAGTGATTTTCTGGTGTTGGATTGAGTTTTCGAACACACCTGTCCAAATGGTCCCACAGCAATTCGATGGGGTTCAATTCGGGTGATTATGGAGGTCAAGTCATCACTTTCAGGACGTCATCGGATTTCCATTGGTCCAAAGGTTCTTTAATTTGTTTAGCAGAATGTTTAGGGTCATTTTCATGCTGAAAAATAAATTTCCCCTGAAAAATATCTCTTCCAGAAGGTAGCATTTGAGTTAGCAAAATTTCTTGATACTGTTCTTTTCGCATGATTCCTTCTATCCTAAAGATTTTTCCAACTTTACCGTTGCCAAAACAACCCTAAACCATTACTGAACCTCCACCATGGTAGGTAGGCAACTGACAGACTTCCAACATCCTCTATCTAGCTGCCGCCCCACGTAAACTGGTCGATTTGAACCGAAAATTTCGAATTCGGACGGAATTCCATTGTTCTGATGTCCAAGTTTCATGTTCTCGGGCCGATTCGTTTGCGTTTATTCACTTGCCTAAGAAGTGGTTTCCTCACTGCAACTCTCCCGTGTAGTCCACCTTCTGCTAACCTGTTCTTCACGGTTGTCACGCTGACAGGGATGAGCCGCTCAGGTCTACTTGAGCCGTGATTTCTGGTGAGGTTAGGCGGCGATTACGTCTGCTGGACATTGTTATAGCTCTGTCTTCAGGGGGAGTCGTTTTTCGAGGCCTTCATGAACATTTTTGGTTAAGAATTCCATGTCAAGCAGAATTTTTTTTTTTACGATGTAATCCACAGTTCTCCTTGGCATCCGCATATCACTCGCAGTTTGTCGACTCGAGTGACCATTTTGATGTCTCGCAATTATCAGAGCCCGATTTTCAACGGAAACTTCTTCCGTTTTTGGCATTTTCACTAAACAATTGAGCCTGTATCAATGACAAAGTACTGTTTGCGAATGGTTAATTTCCAAAAGGGAAATGGTATTTATAGCATAATTTTTATCGTAAAATGTCACTAGGAATTTCCATAATCCCTAGAAACTTAAAATGAGTTCTTACTTCAACTGGAATTCTCAGAAATCGCCTCAAAACGATTATCATGCAAAACTTGGAAATTTGTTCTAATTGGTTTTTAATTTGTGATTTCACCAAAAAAGCTTATCTAAACAATTTTATGATGGACACTTGTTAAGAGCAATTAAATTTACCTTATATAATAAAAGGGTTTATTTAGGTATTAAATTTTGGTAGTTACATTGGAATTTCTAGGTGGGCAAATTCTTTCTGACGGTAGTGTATATATCAGAATTAAAACGTTTATTCAGTGTAAAATAAATATGTAATTAAATCATTTCAGTAACCCCTGTTTATGCTCTGGTAATTAGATTAGACTAACACGTACTACAATGTTGCTTTATTCTGAAATTTCTATCCAGCGCATCTATCATAACTTATGTCAGCAAATTGACTCCTTGTTGCTAAAATAAATTGTCGAAATACTTTCTAGATATTTTCCAATTAGTTCCTATAATAATTTTAGGTTGCAGAAATTAAAATAAGCAACGAATATAGTGGAGACGTCCAAAACTTCCGTGGAGATATTGCCCTATTAAGACTAAAAACGGCATTTGGCGTTTCTAAACTGATTCAGCCCATTTGTTACTTAAATTTGCCAGAGTCAATACCAAGAACGTTGGGATTGGTAAGATTTAGATTATTTAGTACCACATAAAAAATGTTGGTATATTTTCAACAAACCCATAGAGCATAAACTGTAACGTATGCTTTAAATAATGATTGTATAATACGAAGGACGATCGATAAGTTATTTACATAGGTCCCTTATACTATTTTTGACTACAAATAGGGATGTGTACCAGCTTGCAGTAGATGCAGGTACAAATTAATCAGCCGTATGCGCTTAAATTGATAGGGTAGCAAGTACCATGTAGGTCAACAGTAAAAGTGAATCATTCGTCTCGTAATAAGTATAAAGAAATCCAAATCAGCTTTTTCGTTTTTAGGTTTCTCAAAGACACATATTTCATGACAGAGAGCCGTATTTCTAGAAATTTTCGGGAAAGTACACAACGAATTTTATACGAGTTAAACACGCAAAGGGTAATACAAATAACAGAAAGATTTTTCTTTCATCAAAAATGTACCTTTTGTATTTGTGAAAAGTAAAGTATCCCATAAGTAAAATCAAATAAAAAATAGTGAATGAATAAATCTACACACGAGTACAACTCACCCTTGATCAATTTTTTTAATTTACAAAACCACACTAAGAAATAACTCAAAAAATGTGAGGGCTCAACGGTTTCAGTCATTCCAACCTTATTTCAGTGATTTAATTTCAACGCTTTGAAAAAATAGTCGATCACCCGTTGGTACCCTAAAATGTAAGCCAAACCTTAAATCATTTTCTTTTTTTTATGGGTCTAGCACACGTGCTGCAGGGAAGTCCCTAAAGCGCTACCAGACCGACATGTGTGCGGAAAAAGCGATTCACGTTGTTCTTGAATCGCTGTAAATTATACTCGGTGGGAAACACAGTCCTGGGCAAATTATTCCAAAGGAATGATGTTCTCCATATCAACTGTTTCTAAAGCGTTGTACGAGGAGTAATAAGCTGAACCTCATACGGATGTGAAGTATTAGCGCGATGTGTATTTCTAACATGGACCGCTCTCGAAGGAATTAAATGAGCTACATTCTTCGAACACTTTCCATGAAAATACTTGTAGGCTCAAGTCGCTAACCGTTCTTCGATGTTCCAGCGAATTAAGGCCGCCGGTCAGTTCCGGATCTCCAATCAGACGAACAGCTCTTCTCTGAATAGAATCCAACAAATGCAATGTAAGTTTGCGAGCGGAGCCTCAAACATGGGAGCAATATTCCATAGTTGATCGACTTTGAGCTTTGTAAAGAATTAACAGTTGTGGAGTGTAAAGCTTTCTGGTTCGAAATAATATTCCCAACTTTTGAGAAGCTCTCCTTGCTATAACTGCAACATGTTCAGGCCAGGACATATTTGCTCCCAGTGACGATGTTAGAGGAATGGAGTGCCCCGACATAACTATGTCGAGTTCAGCAACGTTAACTTTTTTAGAAAAAATTTCCGCCTGGGTTTTTGTAGTATTAAATTCCACTTGGTTACTATCGCCCCAAGACAGAAGATAGTTAAAGTGTTAGAAAGAAATCCGTCGACTGCCACTCGTAAAGAACGCTCTCTGAGGAAACATGAGAGCCACAAACAGAAGTTTTCAGACATACCATAAGAGTGTAGCTTAGTCAACAATCCATCGTGCCAAACACAGTCGAATGCCTTGGATATGTCAAGAGCAACCGCTTCAGATTCTCCAAAGTGTTCAATTGCGTTGTTCCAAACATGTGTTACATAAGTCAGAAGATCTCCTGTTGATCTATGTTTACGAAAGCCATATTGGTGATCGCTAATAATGTTCAATCCTTCAAAATATTTTAGAAGATGCTGATTGATAACCTTTTCCATGACTTTCAATATTATTGAAAACAGTACGACTGGTCGGTAGTTATTTGGCAAGGTCTTCTTGCCTTTATTTAGGTATCGGCTGAACCGTGGCACATTTCCAGCAGGAGGAAAACATTTCCTTTTTGTAGGATAGGTTGAAAAATCTACTGAAAACTGGTGTTAGTTCCCTCGCACAGTGTTTGAGAACTATCGCAGGTATTCCATCAGCGCCAGAAGCTTTTTTGGTCTCTAGCTTTATTAAAATAAAAAAAATGATAGGCTGTCTGAAGACAATATCAGGCATCCTTGACTGCACTATGAGAATGGTGCTTGCCCTTGGAAATCGACAGTAGAATGTGAAGCAGAGTTCAGCCAACAAGTTCGCTTTCTCGACAGGTGTCATTGCAATTGCATCTGGCCGTATGAGTGGTGGTATGGTGGATTTGGTGAAATTTTGACTATCTGCCTTAGCGACTGACCGAAAGGACCTGGAATTGTTGGACAAGCGCGAAGTTTCTTTCTAATGCTTTGATTGTGTGCGTCCTTGGTTTCGTAGATAATTTCTTAGCATCTCTTTCGGGGACGAACAAATGTGTTAAGATTTATGATGTAAGGATTTTCACGCCATTGTCGGTAGGCAAAATGTTTAGAAGCAATAGCTTCTTTGCATTTTCGGTCAAACCAAGGCTTGCCGTTGGAAGGACATTTCTTCGAAAAAGGGAGGTAAGCTTCCATACCAGCCAAAATAACATCGGAAACCTCCCTGGCGCAGTCAGATGGGTCGTCGGAACTAAAACAAACGTCTAACCAATGGAAAGTTCGAAAATATTCCAAGAGATCTTGCCATTTAGCAGATTTGTAGTGCCAAATCTTGCGCGGTTTAGGCGCCTGTCACTGATTGGTAGGATACCGTGTGTAGGTGACCGTGTAAATCTCCGGATTGGTGGTTAGAAACAGATCAAGTGCCAACTCCCCATCTCGAACAGGGTTGGTTCGTCAATAAGCTGAGTTAAGCCACAACTAATAAAGAATGTTTCAGCTTCAGTTGATGTTGTGGACATTAAATTCTTATATTATCACTGAATTTATTCAAGGTTCTTATGTCAAAGAATAAAGATCCTTGACGATGTGTCGTGCAACGTAGGTGAAATGTCAGAAAATTTACTACATTGTAATCCTTAAAACGACGATTTTTCATCTAATCAAAACCATAAAGGCTTCCGCTCCACTAATTTGAGGTGGTTTTTAGGTAACAGGATGGGGATGCACAACTTCAAGTGAAAATCCTTCTGATGTATTAAAATCTAATAAAGTGCCATATACTGTAAAAGATCAATGTAAAAGTGAACTAGATGAAGAATTTGCACAGAGACATTTGACTTATGATAAATTTTGCGCGGGTTTTTATAATGGAAGTAAGTATTTTTTCCTTTAGCCTTAAAACCCCAAAATAAGCAAAAAAAAAAGGCATATAGAAGACGAGACAGGTCCTTACAGAGAATCTTCTGCTACAATGAATCTGATACATAGTTTTATATTCTTTATTTGCACACATTTCCTTTTTTAACTTAATTTTTTATCGCAATTTGTATTTCAAACAACAAGAAACACTTAATACACATAAATCTAGCCAAAAAATAAAACAAATAGTTTCAAAAATCTTAAAAAATGTATTTATTAATAAAAGATATATAAAAGAAATACTTTTTGTCCCTACCTATTTCTACAGACTCCATATATCGAATAATTTTCTTCTTGAGGCTGAGATTGACTCATTACTTTCTTACAATCGCCGCTTTTATAGCCACTTTTTCTACAGCCACGGCCATAAAAAAATATACTTACAATAAAATAATAAATGTTTTATGTATATTGATTTATTTATTTAATGTACAGGGTGAGTCAACGATAGAGTAAAGTTCGTTATCTCATTTGTTTCGGGAATGACAAAAAAATGTTAAATACAATAGTTTTAGGGAATATTAAGGTGTATAGTTTAAAATTATTTTTGAGTGGTGGTACTTCAAAAAAGTGTGGCCGATATAACATGCTTTTTTAAATGGAACATCCTATTTTCTAATTTATTTTTAAATTTTGCGTAAAATTTTATAACTTTTTTATCAATATTGTTATATACCTAAACCTACTAGTGTTTCTAATATTTCAATTTAAAAAAAAAATACTAGTTTTCAATTTTGTAAATAATTGACAGTAGCGCCATTGTTTCTGAAGGTAAAATACTCATAATTCGTACGAGCGTTCTATAGAGATGAAAAACGATATATATGTAAAGAAATTTGCTGCTACAGGGTGTTCAAAATAAATTTATGCATTTCGACCATTTTAAACTGAAAAATCTCAAATTTTTTAAATGGCACACCTTGTATATTATTATTTTTTCTGATAGATTTTACAAAATCCTCCAACTTTTATTAAGCATGTCATATACCTATTTCTAATAGTTTTCGATTTATTTTGAATTTTACAATTTTTACCCTTGTTTTTAATATACTTACGCTATAACATCATAGTTGCCAAGACAAAATAAAAGTGTAGGCATTATCAAATTTTGACATGTCTATTAAGCAAGTAAAAACAGTTTAACTTGTTATAGTAAGTGACATATAAAGGTAATAGTTATAGATTTTCCTAAAAATCAATTGATATAGTTTATATACTAGGATAGGTGGGAAAAAATTGTCTTTTCGCAGTAAGGCTTTACGGAGCGAAGTACTTTAATAGACGTATACTATCTAGAAAATCTTTTCAGTGCTTAATGGAACGCTTTGATGGTAATGGTAGCGTTGAGTATACGAAACGGAAAGTAGTAAACCAGGATGCTACCAATGAGCAAAAAGAAATGAAGATTTTACTTCATGTTGAAGATAATCTCCAAGTCAGCAGCCGTCAATTAGCTGACTTATCGGACACATCCCAATCTATGGCTAATCGCACCACGAGAAAATACAAGTATCATCCCTTTCATATAGAACTACACCAAGAACTTCAAGACCGTGATTTTGAACGACGAGTAAACTTTTGTACTACCATGAATGGAACAATAGAGGCCGATCCAACTTTTTTATCCAAAATAATGTTTTCTGATGAAGCTACTTTTCCCAGTAATGGAGCAATTAACAGCCATAACATGCATTATTATTCAACAGTTAATCCATTTTGGGTCCGGGAAGTTCAAAACCAAAACCATTGGTCGCTTAATGTATGGTGTGGAATATTAAATTTTCGAATTATTGGTCCATATTTTTTTCGCGAACCGCTTAACGGGCCTATATATCTAAATTTTTTGCAAAACGAATTACCCCAGCTTTTTGAGGAAATTGATAACTTTGAAAGGAAACAAATGTGGATTCAATAAGACGGAGCTCCTGCTCATTACCACCGAGAAGTTCGGGAATTTTTAAACAATCGTTACCCACAAAAATGGATCGGTAGGAATGAATTCATTCTGAGGCCTCCTCGATCATGTGACTTAACACCTTTAGACTTCTTTTTGTGGGGCTACATTAAAGATTGTGTTTATGTGAATCCCCCTACAACACCAGTAGATATGGAAAATAGGATACGGGATGCGAACAATAACGCCCTTTATGCTAAGGAAAGGAAGGAAAATATAGTAAAACGAATAAACATGTGTATTCAAGTAGACGGGCATATTTTTGAACATTTATTACGTCATAATAATTAATCATTAGATAAGTTAAACTATATTAAAATTATATTTGTTTATGTTTTCACAATAGCGTAAGTGTATTAAAAACAAGGGTAAAAATTGAAAAATTCAAAATAAATCGAGAACTATTAGAAATAGGTATATGATACACTTAATTAAAATTGGAGGGTTTTGTAAAATCTATTAGAAAAAATTATAATATACTGGGTGTGGCATTTAAAAAATTTGAGAATTTTCAATTTAAAATAATCGAAATGCATAAATTTATTTTGAACGCCCTGTAGCATCTAATTCAAATTTATTTACATATATCTTTTTTTCATCTCTATAGAACGCTCGTACCAATTATGAGTATTCCATCTTCAGAAACAATGGTGCTACTGGCAATTTTTTACGAAACTGAAAACTAGTATTTTTTTTTAACTAAAATATTAGAAAAACTACTACGTTTAGGTATATAACATTATTAATAAAAAAGTTATAAAATTATACCCAGAATTTAAAAATAAATTAGGAAATAGGATGTTCCATTTAAAAAAACATGTTATATCGGCCACACCTTTTTGAAGTACCCTGTATACTCAAAAATAATTTTAAACTGTGCACCTTAACATTCCCTAAAGCTATTGTATTTATCATTTTTTTGTCATTCCCGAAACAAATGAGATAATGAACTTTACTCTATCGTTGACCCACCCTGTACAAACATTTTTTTTCTTTTTTACTTCCTTTACTAAAAAAAACTTTTGCTTCGAGAAAAAATAGCGATCCAAATATTTGCGTTTCTTCACGTTACAATTTTCAATACCTGTCAGTCTGTTTCAACCATAACTTATTTTCAAGGTCCTTGGACTCCAGGACTCTTAAAATTATATTAATTTTTCGTTATTTCTAATTCTGCAAAAACAATATATAAAGATAATTGAAAAGTCTTGGATTTATCTGGAGCCGCTCCTTTGCTTATTTGTTTTTAATTAATTTAGCCATAGGGTACCTGCCTATTAATGGTAAGATACAACGAATCGTACCATATACGCTTACATAATACTCCCTCGGAGGCTGACATAGCAGCTACAAGCTGACAGAGTGGTTGGCACGGCCAACACTCAACACAGGCAGCGCGGTTTTCGAGGGATCTCCTCAGTAAGGAAATTACTAACTAAGTTCCTTATCTTTTTTGTCTATTTATTTTATATAAAGGTGCTTGACGTGAATTGTCGCATTTTGCTTACATATGATGGTATTTTGTTCAATTATCTACCTAGCAATGAAGGGCAATTACACTAATACAGTTTGCTCAGCATTTCTCGAGTGTTTTCATTCTATGCAAAAAAAACTTTTGTTTTCCCCTTAGAAAATGATTCTACAAAAGCTTTACACTTATCTTTTAACGAAAATGGGGGCTTTGTGGTCCCTGCAGCTGTCATGAAACAGCGATTTTTCGTTTCCCCTGAACTCGAACGTTTTTTTTTTATGCTTCAGGTTTGAATCCTCCTTCCGTTAACCTCTTCCTTACTTACGGACCTTTTTTCCCTATATTTAGTAATCAGAGTTCTTTCGCAGTCCTAAAAAATGATCGCCCTTAGTTTTCCAGAAGGCCTTCTTTAGGGATGTTGAGCTATTGCCTCGACTTCTGCTTCATAGAAGAATTCGAATAGAATATCAAAGTTTCATCGCCTGTCACAGTTAGCGAAAGATAACTCTTATTGTGCCCTACGGCGGATTAATGTTTTTAAAAAACTTCTCTTTTAGCCAATTTCCGCTCCAGTGTTTATGTGGGGATCAATCGGACAGAAACTCTTTTTATCACGATATCTTTGTGTGTGAAAACTGTACTTTCCGCTATTCAAATTTCTTTAGCCCTCACCAGAATCTTCGTCGATCTGACAACAGCAAATATTCAATAAGAAATATGACTCAGTTTTTGCCTGAAAGGGCTTCCCGGGCTCCTCCTAAATTGGTTCTCATTCCCATCGAACCTGTTTATACCAAAAATTTTGCTTAAGAATAAGATGAGCCATCATTGCTGTATACCTGAGACAATTTTTCATGAATAACTTTTGGTCCATTTCCCTCTTTAGAAAAAAACTTTATGACTGTGTGATGCTCCAAATTACTTTGTCTCATTTTTTGGAAGAAAAACTAATAGAAACTGTCAAACGTAACCAACTCGTAAAAATTTTGTCATAGTAATTAGAACAACAACAGTAATCTGACACTCAAACAGTTTTTTGTATGGTGTCATTTTCATGACTAGTTGAATAACTTGATAAATGACCCTTAAAATTCTCAATTACACATTGTACGAATTGGGAGGCTCGCCTGTAGCATACTGACATAGAAATTTTTTTAGGCAAAAATGTATGCAAAGGAGGAAGAGGAGCTGGCTTAGTTTTTGAAAACCCCAACTATAAGGGCAGATATTTTATTCATGGAATTGTTAGTGTATGTCAACATCTTCCTGAAAGTCAAGATACACATTGTAATATTCAAGGAGGAGCCTTATTTACTAACGTGTATATCTACAACGATTGGATCAAACTTACGCTAGCGCTTTGGGAAAGGAAAATGAAATATAGATAAAAAATCTGAATTGCTACGGTATTATTATTTACTTCTTTGCTACTTGATTCTCCCTAAATCTCCCTAAATATACTTAACACGTTGACAAGAAGAATAATATAGACGGATGTTTACACTATATTCAGACAATTATGACGTGCATACAAAGAATCATTGATCGGACTATAATTGATGACGGTAATTCTGATATTATAAACAATAGTAGGGGAGCCCAAGGGGGGATTTCGCGATTTACTCAAGCGCGGCAGATTAACATCAGGCGGCATCCTTGTACCCTGTTGAGTACCTCCAGCAAATATTAGCACTTTATCCTGGAACGTGCGTCCAGGATAACCGATCAGATTAGTAAAAAAAAATCGATAGGTAGAAATACTCGAGCGCGTCAGATTAAGGTAATGTAGGTTAATTATAATCAAAAAAGTGTGTATTTCAATAATCTGACGATTTGAGCGTGACGCAAGGGGGTGGGAGGGTCACAAAGTTGTAAAAAAAAAACGTGACCTTGACTTACTCGAGCGCGGTCTTGTTTTTTTGTAATTTGAACGAAATAATTTAAGGATTATGGAAAAAGTATATTCTGACGATTTCCATAGGCCGAAGTATTAAAAATTATTATTAAAGTCGAGCGCGTGTTGCTGCAGCAAAACATATATTCCCCACTCCGCGTATCTCTTTCCTTTTCACTCTTCCTCTATCTCTCACTCTCTCGCACATACGAGGTCGCAGATACTTCACAGCCCTTCTTGTTGAATGTGCGTAATTATGATGCCTGTTATTTGCCACCATGCCAATCAGAATTGCTGCCGCACTTGTTACGAACAAGATACATTGCATGCTTGTGGAGGAATGCACACAAACGAAACATAATTGACATGTCACCAACCGATTACGGATGGACAAATGTAAACGGGAAATTGGAATTGACCTGGTTCGTTGGTAATCAATTACCAGAAGCTTATGAAGATATTGTCATTACGCCTGATATTCTCTGCGAAACTCCAGACTCAGGTATACTTTTTTTTCAATGCTTTCATAACACACTTTTCATAAAGTAAATAAGTTCATGTTAAGCAATACGACAATTTATTGTTACAGATGTGCCAGCTGAAAATGAAATTGATGATCAAATCGAGCCAGACTTGCAGGATGACAATAACTCCACGGACGAAGAAGAAGATTAATAAAAAAATTCTTTGTACCATTTTATTTATTTTGAAATTTTGTTATAAAATAAAAACGAAAATAAATTGATTTTGTTTTTTATTATTTGCTTGAAACTTTTGTACGCTAATCAATTTATGACAAAAACCATCTTTCAAACTGTCAGATGAAGAAAACCCCTCCAAATAATCGTCAGATTATTGGTCAGCACATCTTACACATCAAGCCGAACCATCTCTATGAAAATCTGACGCGCACGAGTTTTTCGAAATTTGTTTTTTTTTTACATTTTTAAAAAGCCGCCAAGATCTTACGTCACCTCCGAATCGTCAGTCTTAGCAATTGGAGGTTCTTTTGGGTTCACTCAACATCCCCTCCAAAAATCTGACGCGCTCGAATAAATTTTTTTTTACCCTATTTTCAACCCTTCCGTACGGCCACCCCCATCGTGCAAACCGGCAGATTAACATACCTTTGTTATCAAAGACACGTGAGAGTTATATACTATTAATAGCGTCAAAAGAACATATTGATATTTCTAGTGTTAATACACATTTTGAGGATGAAAATGTTGACCTTCTTTGTGTAAAGTTAAATTTGGGGAATAGTAGATTCATTTATCTTCTTGCTGTATATGTTGCGCCAATGTGCGGTCTGCATTCATATGAAAAGCTATATACGTTTATTGAAGAGCAAAATTATCTCTTGGATTCTAATTTTGTAATTATGGGTGATTTTAATTTAACATATCTCAAAACGTATTATGAAGTGAGAAAAGCTGATAAATATGTTGAATTGTTAAATCATTTTTTAAGCTTCTACGGTGCTAATCAGTATAATCAAGTTGTAAAGTCCACAAACCGACTATTGGATATTGTGGTAAGTAATGTTAATTGTCTTGTTTTAAAAAACGACTTTAGTCTCGTTCCAGAAGATAAATACCACCCCACTCTGGGTATTTCCATATCAATACCGCATATGAGAATAAAAGAATTAAAATCTAATGATGTACGCTATAATTTCCGCAAAGCGGACTATTTGTCTTTATATCATATGTTACATGCCACGGATTGGACATTTCTTGAATCTTATGATAATGTTAATCTAGCCCTCAACGGTTTTTATGAGAAAATATATGACATATTTAATAAGTGCATACCTAAAAACTAATAATAAATCAAAAAATTATCCTACTTGGTTTAACATAGAAATAATAAATAATCTCAAGTATAAAGCAAAATTGAGAAAAAAATATAAAAGGACTAATGATTTACTGGTATTGTTAGAATTTAAAAAAATACGGGCTCAACTGAAAAAGGATATAAGAAGTGCTCAATGTGCGTACTTGATAACAGTATAGAACAATATTGGAATAAGCCCTCGTTTATTTTGGTCCTTTATAAATAACAAAAAAGGGTCATTGCACATACCAAATAAAATGTTTTTCATTATAGAGGAGTTTAATGGAGGGGATGAAATATCTAATGCATTTGCTAATTACTTTGAAAGCGTCTATTCTAATGAGGTAGCAGTAATGATAGTGTTGAAAGCGTCAATCATCACTGTGTTTTAATTGACAAAATTGATATAGTTAATGTTGTGGAGACATTGAGGGAGTTGAAGGACGATAGAGCAACAGGCTCAGACGGCATTCCCCCATATATATTTAAGGGCTTTGAGGATATATTATGTTATCCGCTACTGTTTTTGTTTAATTTGAGTCTTAAAACAAAAATGTTTCCCCCACCTGTGGAAAAGAACAAGAATTGTCCAGTTTTTAAAAAGGGTGACAAAAACGATATAAAGAGCTATAGACCAATTGCAATACTCTCAACGGCAGCTAAAGTTTTTGAAAAGATTATTTATAACAATATATCAAACTCGGTTCGTCACAGTATAAGTACTTATCAGCACGGCTTTATGGAGGGTAGATCTGTCATTAGTAATTTATTAGCGGTAACGCAGGCAACGTCAGATTGTCTTAAATTGGCGCGGCCAAATGGATATTGTATATACAGACTTTGAAAAGGCATTCGATAAGGTCTCATTTGCGATATTGTTGAATAAGCTGGAGAAGGATTTTGGATTCCACGTGAATTTAATTGAGTTTTTAAAATCTTACCTTTATAATCGTGAACATGTAGTAAAGATAAAGGGGTATGAGTCCAAACCTTTTACACCTACTTCCGGGATTCCGCAGGGGTCCAACCTAGGACCTCTGCTCTTTTTACTCTGTATCAACGGCATCACTGGTGTAGTTAAAAATGCATCCTGCCTGTTATTTGCGGACGACTTAAAACTTTATTATGAAATCAGATCGCCTGCTGACTGCCGGATTTTGCAGAATGATACAGACAACGTTGCAAAATGGGCAACTGACAATAAGATTTACTTTAGTGTAAGTAAGTGTACTGTTGTTTCTTATACTAGAAAACTGAAGCCGATAAAGTTTACATATAGTATTGAGAATGTCCCACTTTTGTATGAGGATAAGATAAAGGACTTAGGGGTGATTTTTGATTCCAAATTGACGTTTAACTATCACGTAAGTTATACAGCAAGTAAAGCGAACAAAATGTATGGCTTAATTGTCAGAAGCACGAAAGATTTTAGAAGTACAAATTGCATAAAACAGCTATACATATCCTATGTTAGAAGTATATTAGAATATGCTAGTATAGTATGGTCACCCTTTTATAATTGTCACAAGCGAACACTTCAATTGATACAGAATAAAATGATGCGTTACATGCATTATAAACAAACCGGTTCATATAACTCTATGATCTCTTCCACACTATTGCACGAACGCTATGGGATGGTAACCATAGAGAAACGTAGAAAACAATATTGCATGTTCTACTTGTACAAAGTAGCGAATGGTCTCATTGATGACTCGGCATTTCTGTCCAACTTATATTTAAATGTGCCAACGTATACCACAAGAAATCATAGCACTTTCTATATATCAGATGTAGCCCATAATAACTATCACCTGGGATCTCCATTGTATAATGCTTGCATGCTATACGATGGAATCCAGAATAGTGTAGATATATTTAATGATAAGTGCAGTCTTTTCAAAACTAAATTGCGTGCGTTGTTTTAAGTGTATGTAGATTATTATGTAATATTATTTAATTTAAGTTAATTTAAGTTCTAGTACTTTGTAACTGGAAAGATCTCTGTGATCAATCTGTAAAGTGCAGTAAATAAATAAATAAATAAAGAAATAATATCTGACGCGCTCGAGTATTTCAGTTTAACTATTTTTTTTTACATTTTCGAAAACCTGTAGACGCTTCCCCCACCGCTGAAAAGAAAAAAGTCATATGACATTTTTTTCTCTTTATCACCTAATCTTTAAAATCTACTAGGTCCCCACGACGCTCGAGTAAATCCCCATTTAGCCCCTTGGGCTCCCCTACTACAAGCAGAGAGAAAATAGATCAAATGCGTTCAAGGTTTAATAGTAATAAAATAAAAGTGAATTGTCCATAATTCTGTTTATATTCTATATTCTATTTAAATTTTTAGTGTTTCTGTTGTTATGCCGTTTTAGAAAGTGTATCTGAGTGTTGTATTTGTATTCTGTCATGAGAACAAACTGTAAAATTGCAAAAATATCATATATTATTGTCGTGTATAGTTGATTATAAAATAATTTTGATTCATTAAAACGATGAAAAAATGATTAAAAAAATACAGACAGAATCAAAAACTAACCTCATATGTAAACAAACGAGCAAATCTCAAGTGTTTTTACCAGGTCGCATGTTTATTGGGCTGTAGTTGGAATAAAATATTAAAACCAATTTTTGTCATGGGTTATATTTATTTAATAATTTCATATTTTTTCCAATTATTTCAAGACATAAAAAGACATAAAAAAAGATTATGCCTTTCCTAATAGTGATTTAGAGTTAAGTCATAAAATATGAAAAACATTTTATTTTAATCTGTCATGAATTGCACAATCTTCCCATTTCATAAAAAATATTTCTGCTTTACTTGATTGGGATGTACCTAATACAGCGTTTCTCAGCCTTTCAGTATTTGCAAACCAATTTTCAAACATAATTTTCATCGCGCCTCCCCCCCCTCTCATACAATAACAATGCATGCAATAATATTGTATTTTCAGTATTTTGATGCTAAAGCTACACTATGACCTTAATTACAAACCTTACAAACTACCAAGAATAAGTAAATTTATTCATATTTAGCAACACATATCTGCTGCGTTGACAAAACTACAATCGATGCCTCTCTATTGCTCTCTGTCACGTACACCATATCGGTAGCGGCTTCACGAGAAGTTCCGAGTTGTCTCGAACATTCGGAAAGTCTGCCTAAAAGTGTATAAATGCTGCACCTCGTTCAATTACAGCCAGTCTCAGTCGAATTGATCCTTCTACTGCTATCGGATTTATCGTGAATGTGTATGTTGTAATTTACGTGTTAATTGAAATTCAAAGTATTAAGTATTCACGGCAGTAAATTTATACAGAATCATAGATAAATTTTTAAGTAGGCTTAAGCGAGCATTAGACGATAGTGAAGCAACAACAAGTGCACAGACGAGCGTGGTTCCGAAAATAAGATCAAGAAAATATTCTCAACGATACTTAAATTTAGGGTTTACCAGTACTGAAGTAAATGAAGAAGAAAGGCCGTGTGTGTTATTTGCACAAAAATCTTGGCAGCAGACAGCATGAAACCAAATAAACTTAAACGACATTTGGAAACGCTTCATAGTGAATACCTTAAGAAGAGGAAAACCGACCGGAGGCCGAGAAGTTTCGAGATAGTTTATTTGTGATGAAATTGAGCTACTTGGTCGATATATTCAAGAAACTAAATACCTTAAATCTTCAACTCCAAGGAACAAATACACATATATTCGATACAAGTGATAAAATTAATGCTTTTTGTAGAAAATTGGAATTGTGGAGCACAAATATAAAGCAAAAAAATCTAGAAATGTTTGCAAATGTAGGTGAATGTGTCAGAACATACAAGGCTGAAAAACAACATGTGAAAGTTGTTTTAGTAACCATTGAAAATCATCTAGCCATGTCGACAAAGAATTTGAAAAAGTATTTTCTTACTGGGTTAGGGGTCCATTTCAAAACACTCCCGAAGGGCTCTCAACTTCCGAAGAAGAAATCTCCATAGACTTCACGACAAGTGGCGAAATCAAAAGACAATTTAATAATAAATCACTCTTTGAATTTTGGGCAGGGGTGAATGATGAGTTTTCTGCACTAAAAACAAGAGCATTTCGTATACTATTACCCTTTTCAACAGCCTACCTTTGCGAAACCGGATTTTCTGCGGTGGCTGCTTTGAAAACAAAAATATAGATCTCGACTAAATTAGTATTGATATGTTAATTATTGGGTAAATACATTGTGCAGTACTAATACAATCCTATTTATAGGTGTATTATATCAGTGTAAATGTGTATTTTATTTTTTATTATGTCAAAATATATTTTGTTTTGCTTTCCTCTCAATAAATTATATTAAATGTTTTTATTGAAAGTTTTTAATAATAATTTATTTTCGATACGTTCGCGCCCCCCTAATAGTGTCATTTCGCCCCCCTAGTGGGGCGCACCCCGTAGGTTGAAAAACGCCGACCTAATAAATAGACCCGTCATTTATTGTATTCTTCCTAGATCAGTAAATAAATTTTCTAACGTAACCGTAGATCACTCTTAGACCAAACATTTCTATAGTTTTTGTCTAATTATATTATTTCTCTGTGCAAAAAGGAATTAACTAGAGTAACATGAAAATGACCTAACCGTAGTTAGTACCAGCCCAGTAGTGGCTGTCAAACTTCTTTATATTATATATTATTTTTAAAGACAAAAAGTATACAAGTTTAACCATTGACAAAAACATAAATTCATCTACCAGATTGGAAAACCTTCACATTTGACAATGAAATCGATCTGACTACATAATTCATTCCATTTCGTCGTAATATTTCCACAACACACGGGTTAATTGAGCCCCTAGAAACTCGCTTATAGGATCCACTTTAAATACATCGAAGAGCTCTACCCCCATATAATCTTTTTGGAAGTTTTCGTTATGGTAAATTAAAAAAGCAATTTTTGCTTGATAAATTTTATATCCTGAATTTAGAATAAAATATGTTGTCACGAATAATTACAAATTAACCACTATAAGAATTTATTTTAAACATTTATTATTTTTTACGTTACGTAATAAAAGTAGGACAAATACTCTTTGCTCATTTATATTTCCCTTCAATGCAAAAAGAAGTTAGAGTGAAAATCATTTAACTAAGTCGTTCTATTTTTTATGAATATACATATCATTATTCACTAGTTCTGGAGAACCAGACCAGTAATGTCTGCCAAACTTCTTTATATTACACATTATTCTTAAAGATAAAAAGTACACAATCTCAACCATTGACAAGAACGAAAAACCAGTAAATAACCCTAAAAGACCTCCACAATTTGCAAGAAAATCGGTCTCGCCATACAATTCGTTTCTTTCCGATGTTATGAACTGCTGCTCCTTGAAAAAGATGTTTATTCTGGTTAATCGGGCGCCAGGAAACTCGCTCAGATTTGCCTTAAATGCTCTGAAAAGTTCCTCCCACATAAAATCTGCTTGAGATGTTTCGGCATTATAAACTAAGGATGTGCACCCTGGCAAACAGTCGCAGTCAGAAGTTCCATTTACTTGATCCTCATCTCTGTTAATACCTAACTGTACTTCTCGACGAAGCAGTTCATCTAAAAAACAAATTGAATGTCGTCTAATCTGTTTTTAATCAAATAGAAAAACTAGGTTTGAAAGAAGAAATAAAACTTTTTCTAAAAATTTTAAAATGTTATTGTTTTCAAATGTATGATCTATAAATAATATATATTGTCGTAACAATTATTTTATAATATATAGATCATTATTGTATTCATTAATAATTGGTGTGTCTACGAATAAGGATAGTTTATGTTACCATTAATTGATCCAATCAAATTCTAATTGTCAGGTGACTTCAAAACAAAACCAAATTCCCTTATTCGGCGATGGAGACATCGATGGCAACAATTTTATTTCCAAAATGTCTGGTAAATCATAGTGTTTTTATATGTTAAAGTGGTTTAATACAGGCCGTTGATGCCAGTTAACTGTCAACCATTAATTTGATATGTACAGGGTGATCCAAATTGGACACTTTTAAAGGTAAACCCCTTTATCTAAAGGAGATAGACGAAAACTGAAGCTCAATTTTTATGAAAAACTCAATAGTCAAAACCGCATATCGACATCTAGTACCGTTTCAGATATACAGGGTGTTTTTTAAAAATCTGCATTTTGGAAAAATATTTGTAATTCTTTTCATATTGAAAATTTTCGATTTCTGTAAAAACATTCTCAAAGCACTTTTTCATATAGATTTCAACAGTGTAAGTAACATTTTTTTACAACTAATATTTTATTAGTTATTAACGCAAAAATATATTTTTTAAATGGGATACCATGTGTATTTTCCCTTATCCGAATAGAGCTTTAAATTACCATTCTAAAAATGTAGCACACTTTATATTTTACCTAAATCTACTTCAAAATATAAAGTTTTTCAGTTTTTACGCGAGTTTTAAATGCACATTTTGTGAAGTAGGCTTTGGACGGAGCGGCATTATCAATTGTTTACCTATATCAGTCAAATCGTAAAAAAAAAAAAACCCAGAAGTAACTCTAAGAGTCATAACTACAATGAAATTTACTGAATGCTATAGTACTTTAAACTACGAGTTGGTTAGTTCAAGAGGAGTGAGAGCTGCAAAACTTTGTATCACTGCGACTTCTAACTCTTGCCTGGTGTTTGTCGGCAATTTAAAAAATTAGGTATTTCAATCTTCCCCAGAGATAGAAGTCCACGGGGTGTTAAACCCGGTAACCTTGCCGGCCAACGGTTCGGACCTTGGTTGGTTATCGAGTTATTGTTGAAATTGGCAGATAAAAAATTACTGATAACTGCAGCGTTATGAGGGGGTGCCCCGTGGCGTTGAAAAAATATATTTCTAAGGTCCATTAACGGCAGTTCATCAACAAGACGTTCTATTTGCTACTTTAAAGTTTCTAAATATCTATGAGAGGTGAGTGTTCCTTCATAAATAAATGGACCTATAAATTCTTCTTCTTCTAAAAATTCCTGCCCACACATTAAATCCAAATCTGCCCTGATTTCTTTGCTCCACAACTAAATGAGGATTTTCTTGTGCCCACGTATAAGAATTGTAACGGTTAAAAATACATGCATTGTTTACATAAGCTTCGTCTGTCCAAATGCAATTTAATGAAAAATTCGGAACATGGTTACAATTCTCCAGAAACCATTGGCAAAAATCCATACGCCATTGAAAATCTCCGTCTCTAATATGATGAACTTTTCTTGTCCTATATGGCTTGAATTTGTGCTTCTTCAAAGTACGACTTACGTTAGTTCTTGGTAGTCCAGTGGATTCTTCTAACTGTCGGGTTAAAGTGTTGCGATTATTTCCGATAGTTCCTAAAACTAGTATTTCTTCTAACTCCTTATCCCTATTTAATGCATAATTTTTGGGTCGTTTCTTTTCAAACTGGCCACTATTAACTACAGTGACTCACAGCTTAAATGATGCAGTCGCTATAAGAAAAGACTAACTGGTCTCAGTGCCTCTTTATTTATTTGGAAAAAACAACTTATTGAAATTAAATTAGTAAAGAGTCTTCTAAAAGAGTATGAATTACTTTTTGTCTTAAATATGCTTTACTTAATTAACAATAAATAATTAATTAAATTATGTGCGATTTTAACGTCACAGCTTAAATGATGCAAAATTCAATATTCCAAAATTATTAGAGAAAACAAACTGTAGAATTTGAAATAAGCCTGCTAATATTTGGTTGGGCCTCCCTCATTATCAATAACGGCTTGTAATCTTCTCGACATTGATTCAACTAACTTTCTAGTATACTCCGGGGAAATAGTGTTCCATGCTCCAGTAATTTTTACTTTTAATTCAGTTTTATTTGATATTGGGGCACTATTTACTTTAATTTTTAATGTCAGCCACAAATTTTCAATTACATTTAAGTCTGGTGACTGGGCTGGTGTTTTAATAACATTTGGACAGTTATAAAGCAACCAACTGCAGACTCGAAATGACGTGTGCTTTGGATCATTGTCGTGATAGAACCGATAATTGTTTTCAATATCTAATTTTTGGGCACTAGCGACGAGATGCTGTCTTAGTATATCCAAGTACACATATTGGTGTATTCGACGAAATGCATGTTACTTACTCCTGCAGATGACATACAGCCCCATAACATCACTCCTCCTCCACCGTGCTTTACCGTAGCTTTCATATTTTTCAATTTTAATTCTTCGTTAGGCTTTCTCCACACTGATATTTTTCCATCGGACCCAAATAAGTTTATTTTGGTCTCATCAGCAAATATTACTGAATTCCAGAAGTTCAAGTCTTTATTGATATGCTCTCTGGCAAATTCCAATCTCACGCGTTTATTTCTTTGGCTAATGAAAGGCTTATTTCTAGCAGTTCGACCATGTAAATTATTATTTCGCAGGATCCGTCGAACTGTTTCGGGGTTACACCTTTTTCCAAACTGTCTTTCCACCTCGGCGCACAACTTTGGCTCACTTTTTTTTGGATTACTCGATACCTCTCTTAAAATCCATCTTTCTTCACGTTCATTGAAGATTTTATTTGGAGCCAACCTTGACTTATTCTCGACTCTATTTTCATTCCGGTACCGTTCAATGATATGCTGAACAGTTGACGGACATTCATTTACCATTTTGGCTATGTCTCTTTGGCTGTATCCATCCCTGTAATGAGTAATAATTAAATTTCTCTCAGAAATTGTAGTTCGACGACCATTCTTAAACAATTTCGTTTTATTGAATGAAAAAATGTCAAACTAAACAAAAAAACAGTTGCACTAAGAAATCAAAGGTACGCCGCCTTCGTAAATTTTAAAATGCGATAAGTTTTGACCCCTGTTGTTATTTTGCATCATTTAAGCTGTGACGTTAAAATTGCATATGATTTGATTAATTATTTATTGTTAATTAAGTAAGGCATATTTAAGACAAAAAGTAATTCATACTTTTTTAGAAGACTCTTTACTAATTTAATTTCAATAAGTTGTTTTTTCCAAATAAATAAAGAGGCACTGAGACCAGTTAGTCTTTTCTTATAGCGACTGCATCATTTAAGCTGTGAGTCACTGTAGGTTATGTCGCATTAGAGCGAATATATCCTTGAAGGATTGACGCCTCTCTGGATACCGTTCGTGGTACAAATTACTTGCCGCTTCCGAATTTTCTCCGGTTTGTATGAAACACACTATCATATCCCATTTTTTGTAGTATTCAAACTTCATTGCGATTTATTTGAGAATTCAATAACTGATCCTGAAGTAAAATTTGACAACTACGGGTAAACCAGTGAATTAAACCATATGGCCGCTGCGTCCAAAGCCTACTTCACAAAATGTGCATTTAAAACTCGCGTAAAAACTGAAAACCTTTATATTTTGAAGTAGATTTAAGCAAAATATAAAGTGTGCTATATTTTTAGAATGGTAATTTAAAGCTCTATTCGGATAAGGAAAAATATACAGGGTATCCCATTTAAAAAATATATATTTTTGCGTTAATAACTATTAAAATATTAGTTGTAAAAAAATGTAACCTACACTGTTGAAATCCACTTGAAAAAGTGCTTTAAGAATGTTTTTACAGAAATCAAAAATTTTCAATAAGAAAAGAATTACAAACATTTTTCCAAAATGCAGATTTTTTAAAAACACCCTGTATATCTGAAACGGTACTAGATGTCGATATGCGATTTTGACCATTGAGTTTATCATAAAAATTGAGCCTGAGACACCGACATCAGTTTTCGTCTATCTTCTTTAGATAAAGGAGTTTACCTTAAAAAATGTCAAATTTGGACCACCCTGTACTTTGTCCGTTTCCGAGACAAAAAGTAACCGACCAAGTGCGTAATTAGTGTTCCGTACGGTGACTGCTTTTAAACTAAACATTTTTGTTACGGAGGTATAAAATGATCAGTGACTTCACAAAACACACCCCAAATGAGTTTTCAACAAAATTTATTCCCGATTTTTGTTGGAAGCTGATAACCTAGAAATTTTTGTTTTTTATATACCAAATATATACCGTGGTAAATTTCGTTCAATATACACCCTGTGGAGAATATTCCACAATTTTTTCAAAATTTTTTAATCAGTACTAAGAGTACTGATTACGAGTACGAGATAAGGGGGGAGACAGCGTTTTTGGCAATTTTTTTCTTAAATAGAAGAATATTACGCAAATATTCTATGATATATATTTTGAACTCGTGTTTTCACAAACTTTCATTTGACATCCTACTCGATGATCTGGTAAATTTTGTTTTTTTACTTCCGATGTCACCCCCAAAACTAACGCTTTAAGTCAAAATTTAACTTTGAAAACTATACGACTCCGATGGATCCATCAATTCCTATATTAGTGCCAAATTTCAACTTTCTACGTCAAATAGTTTCGGAGAAAATCGGGTGTGGCAGACGGGCAGACGGACACACAGACGGACAGACGCCAAAGTGATCTTATAAGTATTCCGTACGGAACACTAAAAAACAATGACAAATGGACGTTGATTATATAACTATATTACAGTATAATTTGGATATTCATAAGGAGTGGTTTGGTCGCTCACTGAAGTTCAATAACTAAGCTTTTAAATAAAATTCTCGGCTAGAATTACTAAGTGAATGAAAAAATTTCATTATAAGACTATGAAAGTGTTCTGACTGGCATATATAGAAATAAAAGAGACGACAAAAAGAAATAATTTCAACAGTGATCACGAACAGAAAATATTATTTTAATATTTTAATTTCAGAAATTTTGTTATGAAATAAAACTCAACCTCTGTCAAAGCAAATTTGACTATAACTTTCGGTAACTCTTCAATAATATAATAATACAATAATATTGTCCAAACTAACTTCCGGATGGTAACCCGGAGAACTTATGAAGCTTTACCATTTATTAATATTTTTGAGTTTAATTACCTGACTCGTCCGTTACTTAATGGAAATTCATATTCAGTGAGAATAAAATATTAAATTTTTAGTAAAATTTCTACTTTTATTGATTTTTATACTTGACACGTGTTCCATGCCCAGACTTTTGATCAGTGGCGGCTCGTGATGGAATTTGGTAGAGGTTTACATACCTCACAATGCTATGTTGTATGTAGCATTATGAGGAAATAAGAGCGTGAAAACACGATTTCCAGATACCTACTTAATTTTGAATTTTATGTATCTATTCATACACAGAAACCATTTTAAAATTTTCTAAGGTTCATAATCACAAGTGAAAATACCTTAACTAATATTAATTAAAAATGCTAAATGTTAATAGGTTAAACATAATATCAAATATAAAATCACTTACCAATACAGAACGTCCAACTACAACAGGCAAATGGGCCCGGTGTATTGACACACATGTATAAAATAAATAAATATACAACACTTGATGAAAGCAAATGCAGTCCATATCAGAAATATAACAAAATTCATTGTTTTGTTTAAAACATCTGACTATAAGCTGAACATTCTAAACACAATGTTTACACGAAGAGTCCATAAGGCGATTTTTTAAATTTGCAAATTTGTCCATCTCTAATTGATTAAAATGACTAATCATTTTCTTTTCTATTGACAAAATTCCCAATGCTGAAAGTCTTTCTTTATTCATGGTACTTCTCAAAAACGACTTAATTCTTTTTAAAGTCGAGAAATTTCTTTCAGCTTCAGCAGTTGTCATCGGAATGGTAATAGCTACAGTAAGTGTACGTTGCGGAAAATACATTTAGTAAATTGTTTTCGATTATAAATTGCAAACAGTGCACCCCTCTTGGCAAATTTCTAAAATCTGGCTGTTTATAAATAAGTTCAAGTTCAGTTTGTAATCTAATTTTGTCCAAAAATGGATATGCCTGAACTATATCATTTAAACAGTGCGATGGAAATTTATTTTCAAACTCCAAGAACTTAGAAGACATAAACAGCGACCACTTAGATGACTATTAAATGAAAACCTTTCCTTAATTTGAATTAATATATAATCACATACTTCTTTTGCTGCAACTACTTTCGTTAAATAAGGATCCCCTTATGTTTTTTATTCTGAAAATGAACTACATCTTCCATTAAAGTAGGAATTTCTTCAGCATTTTGTCTTTCAGTCGCTATACATTTTTCAAATATATTAATTGCTGTGGCTACCTGTTCAGGATCAGAAGTCGATTTTTGCAAACTGTTTTATAGGATATCAGCGTGTGGTATAATTTTATGAAAAAATGTTAGCAAGAATACAAATTGTGCATCGTATAACATTCTACGGATTGCAGAGCCTTGATGAATTGTGCTAGATTGTTTCGAAGTATTTTCTACCTTCTCCATACGTTCGATAAGTGCTTCTCTGTTCTCAGAAATAATATTTATAGCTCTACTTTTAAAAAGGCACCGTGTCGTAGACATTCTTGGAATATGACAGCGTACAACTTCTTTTAATATTTCAACCTGCTGAGGAGAATTTGAAAAAAAATTCGTAGTATCTGTTGTATTAGAAAAGAAAATACGTACTTATACATTCCGGCTAATTGCATGAGCTAAAATTAAATTTAATTGATGAGCATAACAGTGAACATAATAGTCGTATTTATAATCTTCTTGAATAATTCTGTTTACTCCACCATGATGGCCACTCATAACATTTGCTCCATCATAGCTTTGTGAAATTAATTTATTTGGTGTATCTGTAACTTTGAGCAAAACGTCTTTAATACAATTTGCTAAACTAATTGTATTATGATCTTGTGGATTCAAAACAGTCCAAAATCGTTCAGTTGGGGTACTGTCTTTCAAAATGTACCTGAAAACTATTACCATTTGAAACTTACAAGAAATATCTGTGATATCATCTGCTATAACAGAGATGAATTGGGCGTCTGCTATTTCATTCTTTATATATTGGTGGCAAACTTGTAGCATGCAGTCTAATAATTCGTTCTGAATTATTTTTGAAGTACCTTTGAAGCCTGTAGATTTTTCAAAATGCTCTTTTAAAGCCAGATCTAACTCTGCACTAAATTTGATTAAACCTTTGAAAATGCCCGGATTTTGCGAACCATCCCTTTCATCGTGTCCTCGCAAAGCTAATTCGAAACATACACAGAACTTTATACAATTTATAATTTTCGGCAAAACTTATCTGTTTTTCAATACATTGTCATTATGTTTTTCGATACCTCTTCTGTAGGCACCATCCAGTTGTTGTTTTCTATCAACTTTTCCTAAAACCCTTAGTTCTAACAGCGAATTTATATCAACCCGCGAACTTTCATGCTTTTTATTTTTTTGTGATAAGTGTGCCAGATCGACTACTTTACTTTTCACACAACTCGCTCCAGCACTTTCAGATGCAAATAGCAAACATAGAAAACAAAACAAGCTGTGTTGAACACTGCATCCGCATAGCCATTCATGTTTTTCATATAATTCACTTTTAAAACTTCTTTTGGACTCGCGTTTTTGTCTCTTACTTACTTGAGTAATACTAAGATTCGGAATCGGTTTTCCCGCAGCTTTAAGTTTGTCTTCTAAAGGCAACTTCGAAAAATTTTGTTTTAAATAATTCACTGTATATTCAGAGTTTCTTTTAACGCTTAACAATTTACTACACCCCGGCCGTGCATCCATTTTTTCGTTCATTACATCAATTATAATCAGTTTATGTCTATATGTAATTGCATTCACTAGTTAATACTAACAATACACCCTTTGTTGCAAAATATTGAGCGCCAAAACCAAATTTAACTACTCTGACTGGAACCGCTTAGATTAAATGTAAAATATAAACAAATCAACACGACGCTTCTATCCCAATCCAAATCCGCAAGATCACCAAGTAAGTGTGAACCATGGAGAGAGAGAAAAACGACGAATTTACATCTTTGTATTAGAGAGAGACACAGTTTGCCAGAACGCAAAAACATATAAAACGAGATAGCGCCGTATACAGCCTTGCTTTACATCCAGTTCTTGTAGTTTGTGCACTTAGGGTTCAGTAACAACTTGAGATTTAACGGTACGTAAAGTATTAGGGTTGTCATAAATTGTTCTTGTCCCTTTGTAGGGAAGATTTACTTCTTTAAAAGACGTTTGTATGACTAAGGTATAATACAAAATAATTTGCATTTTGCCTTATTGTTGACACGGGGTTCACGTGCTCATGTGCTCCTATAGAGGAGCCGCCACTGCTTTTGATGAAGCTAATGTTTTAGCGAAACACGTATCAAGTATAAAAATCAATGCAAGTGGACATTTTACTAAACTTTTAGTGTTTTATTCTAATTTTTAAATTTTTTTTCATCTTATCCTTATCTTAATTTTTATAATAAAATGATAAACAAATATTATGAAAAACATAGAAAATTTACTTACTTTGCGCTTCGAACATGCACACAATACTCCCAGAACCACATATGGGTGTACCTTCTTCACCTGAAGTAATAACAAGTACAAATATTATTATATATAAATAAATACCAATTAATTCTATATTGTATAATTTCACCTTAGCATAAGGTAACTAATAAAATTATATACAAAATATAGTTAAAACATAAATTTAAAATGGTTTAAAAATATATGTTAAAAAAGTTAAAAAGGTAATAATTAGATAAATTAATAAAGCTAAAATGTAATAAATATTTCATATTGAAACTAAAACCAAACAATTTAAAATATACTCTATTATCGACGTTCGCTACTCTAGCTGGGATGATTCATTTAATTTTCTTTGATGTGATTTTTCTTACATCCAAACCCTTACTTCTAAACATTTCACCTGCTCAAACCTCATATACCTTATTATATTCGTTAGTACACGGAAAAGATGTGAAAAAATAATTGGCAAAACCAAGGAAGGCAATAGTCAAAGAACTAAAAACTTCTATCGAGACGGTTCGAAACTTTTTTATAGGACGTTAAAACAGTTAAACAAATTTTTACTAAACTAGCTGCTTCACAAATTTTACGGCTAAGTAGTGTTACAATATCTGCGGAAAAAGTCAACTTGTCATTTGAACTGCTTGCTATCTTTAGGGAAAGATACCATCCACTATTGCAAATACACAATTAAACATGTTCGATATCATTATCTGACAGCTTGTCATAAAATATATCTTGATGAATTCAAACATCAGAAATATCCCCAGTTCTTATGAAATACCCGTTATCAAATGAGAGATCTAACATATTTAGAAGAAAGCATTTGTTTATTCTGGAAAGTCTCTAGCGATTGCGTTAGGTGTATCTACAATAAATATATAGTTAGTCTGTGTTTGATATGAGAAATGGTTAACTAAGCTTCAGTCTTATAATATATTTGAGATGTTTTATCTATAGCTGCCAAATTTCTTCACAAATCGTTCTCTGCAAATGTCAAATGGCAGATTTCTTTTCGATATCAATAATGCCTGTGTACAGGGTGAGTCAACGATAGAGTAAAGTTCATTATCTCATTTGTTTCGGGAATGACGAAAAAATGTTAAATACAATAGTTTTAGGGAATGTTAAGGTGCACAGTGTAAAATTATTTTTGAGTATACCGGGTACGTCAAAAAAAGTGTGGCCGATATAACATGTTTTTTTTTTTTAAATGGAACATACCTATTTTCTAATTTATTTTTAAATTCTGCGTAAAATTTTATAACTTTTTTATTAACAATGTTATATACCTAAACCTAGTAGTTTTTCTAATATTTCAATTTTTTTAAAAAAATACTAGTTTTCAGATTTGTAAAAAATTGCCAGTACATTATTTGTGAAGGTGGAATACTCATAATTGGTACAAGCGTTCTATAGAGATGAAGAAAAAGATATATGTAAAGAAATTTGAGTTAGATGCTACAGGGTGTTCAAAATAAGTTTATGCATTTCGACTATTTTAAATTGAAAAATCCCAATTTTTTTAAATGGCACACCCTCTATATTATTATTCTTTCTGATAGATTTTACAAAACCCTCCTACTTTTATTAAGTATGTCATATACCTTTTCTAATAGATTTCGATTTATTTAGATTTTTTCAATTTTTACCCTTGTTTTTAATACACTGACACTATAACATCATAGTTGCCAAGACAAAACAAAAATATAGGCATTGTCAGATTTTGACATGTCTATTAAGCAAGTAAAAATAGTTTTAATTTGTTATAGTAGTGACGTATAAAAGTAATAATTATGGATTTATCTCAAAATGAATTAATTGATATGGCTTATATACTGACCGAGACGGGAAAAAATTGTCTTTTGGCAGTAAGACTTTACGGAGCAAAGTACCCTAATAGACGTAAACCATCTAGAAAATCTTTTCAGTGCTTAATGGAACGGTTTGATGATAGTGGTAGCGCTGAATATACGAAACGGAAAGTAGTAAACCAGAATGCTACCAATGAGGAAAAAGAAATGAAGATTTTACTTCATGTTGAAGATAATCCTCAGGTCAGCGGCCGTCAACTAGCTGACTTATCTGACACATCCCAATCTACGGCTAATCGCACCACGAGAAAATGCAAGTATCATTCCTTTCATATGGAACTACACCAAGAACTTCAAGACCGTGATTTTGAACGAGGAGTAAACTTTTGTACCACCATGAATGGAGCAATGGAGGTCGATCCAAATTTTTTATCCAAAATAATGTTTTCTGATGAAGCTACTTTTCGCAGTAATGGAGCAATTAACAGCCATAACATGCATTATTATTCAACAGTTAATCCATTTTGGGTCTGAGAAGTTCAAAACCAAAACCAATGGTCGCTTAATGCATGGTGTGAAATATTAAATTTTTGAATTATTGGTCCATATTTTTTCCGCGAACCGCTTAACGGGCCTAGATATCTAAATTTTTTGCAAAACGAATTACCCCAGCTTCTTGAAGAAGTTGATAACTTTGAAAGGGAACAAATGTGGATTCAACAAGACTGGTCATTACCACCGGGAAGTTCGGGAATTTTTAAATGATCGTTACCCACAAAAATAGATCGGTAGGGATGGATTCATTCAGTGGCCCCCTCGATCAAAGGGCTTAACACCTTTAGACTTCTTTTTGTGGGACTACACTAAAGATCTTGTTTATGCGAATAAACTACAACACCAGTAGATATGGAAAATAGGATACGGGATGCGTGCATGACAATAACCTTCATGCTAAGGAAAGTGAAGGAAAATATAGTAAAACGACTAAACATGTATTCAAGCAGACGGGCATATTTTTGAACATTTATTACATCATAATAATTAATCATTAGAAAAGTTAAACTATATTAAAATTATTATATATTTGTTTATGTTTTCACAATAGCGTAAGTGTATTAAAAACTAGGATAAAAATTGAAAAATTCAAAATAAATCGAAAACTATTAGAAATAGGTGTATGACATACTTAATAAAAGTTGGAGGGTTTTGTAAAATCTATCAGAAAAAATAATAGTATACAGGGTGTGCCTTTGAAAAAATTTGAGATTTTTCAATTTAAAATAATCGAAATGTATAAATTTATTTTGAACACCCTGTAGCATCTACCTCAAATTTCTTTACATATATCTTTTTTTCATCTCTATAGAACGTTCGTACCAATACTGGCAATTTTTTACAAAACTGAAAACTAGTATTTTTTAAAAAAAATTGAAATATTAGAAAAACTACTAGGTTTAGGTATACAACATTATTAATAAAAAAGTTATAAAATTTTACGCAGAATTTAAAAATAAATGAGAAAATAAGATGTTTCGTTTAAAAAAACATATCTTATATCGGCCACACTTTTTTGAACTCCCCTGTATACTCAAAAATAATTTTAAACTATGCACCTTAACATTCCCTAAAACTATTGCATTTAACATTTTTTTGTCATTTCCGAAACCAATGAGATAATGAACTTTACTCTATCGTTGGCTCACCCTGTACATACTTTTTGAGCTCCACTATGTCTCCTATTCTGTTCCTTCTTACAATAAATATAGCAAGCAATTCGGTCGTGAGTGGCACTAACCGACGATATAAAATTCCAGGCAACATTTTTTTCTAAAAAGTTAACGTTGCATAACACGACATAACTATATATGTCGGTATACTCCATTCCTCTAGTATAGTTACTTAACCCGATAAGGTTTAACTTGGAAGCAAGTATGTCTTGGTAATATTATATCAAAACCTAAGAATATTACTTCGTACTAGAAAACTCCACAACAGTGTTTAATGCTATACGAATCTTAAATCGACTTCCATGTTTGTTTTTTTTCCTAAATATACTCTGTATTTATTAATTCCTCTTCAGCAGAAAGAATTACGCCAGATTGAAAACCCGGAATTCATCGAAATTGGAGAAGCTCTTCTACAAATAGGTATATATTAATAAATTTCATAGGAAGCATACGAGTATTATACTCCCCTTGATTACTCCAGGATCAGAGCGTGCACTAATACAACATCCACATCAACAACCCTTTTGTATACAAGACCATTCTACCGAATACAAGCTGCAATGATTCAATGTGAATATAAATCGCTACTTCCACCCACGCTCCCCTGCAGTAGTAATTTATGTGCTTGGAGTGTGTACGCTCTATCCATAAAAAATCCATATATTAAAGCAAAAAAATCCCTTCGTTCAGACATAGTGGTATTCTTTACTTCAATGTAAATATAATATTATTTTCCACCTACAGAGATTTTGACGCTCATTTCGTCGTTATTGGAACTCGTAGGAGGGCCATATCTGGCCTCAGCTTATGTCAGCACTTCGATCAGGCTTAAAGATTGGTGGAGATTACGAAATGATACGGGTTCCGAATTTTCCTTCAAAATGGACGGCATCAGTCGATAAATGATGACATAGTGTTGCCATGAGAATTGTAACAATTTGACATGATTTTATTTATTCGTATAGAATTAGTTTTTTTGGTATGTAAAACCAGAATAATCGCTTTTTAAAACTAGAATATATTATTTTTATGTGGGATGGGCAAGGAACAGCGGTAATTTTTAAAATGACTGAATCAAAGATAGCCGTGATTATGAATATGGATATCACAAACCGCCACGACACTCTAAAAAAGACAACGACAAGGACATTAATGTAACTTGAGGCGATTAGTTCTCAACATTTTTTCGCCTCTACACACCCACAAAAACACCTGTAAAACGATAAAAACACCTTTCTATGTACAATTTTATCATCAACGGCACGCAACTTATCACATGAAACGATTGCTTTAATGTCATGATTACGCTACATTGAAAAAATTGCACTCCATTTTAACCACTTTGGTAATCTGACCCAATAACCGAGTACTAGCCAGCAGTTGAAACAGTCACTTGTCAATCAGAAGTCATCCCATTAAATCATATGGATAAATGAAAAGTAGGCGATTGTTTTTTTTATTGTTCCGTACGAAACACTTATAAGTTCACTTCGGTGCCTCTCTGTCTGCTTGTCCGTATGTCCGTCTGTCTGTCTGTTCGTCTGTCCGTCTTTCTGTCTATCTGTCAGACCCGATTTTCTCCGAAACCCTTTGACATAGAAAGTTCAAATTTGGCACTATTTTAGGAATTCACGGCCTCATCAGAACCATGTAGTTTTGAAAGTGAAATTTTGACTTAAGAAGTTAGTTTTGGGGGATGAAGTCGGAAGTGAAAAAAAAAATTGTGAACCAAGATCTATTTGTTAAATAATTTACTCAAGTTTAAAGGCCAATTTCCTCGTCAGTTGTGGCAATACATCAAGATTCTACGTTTAAATAAAAAAGATTTAAGGATTATTAATTATAAACAACATATTTCTTAGTATTCGTATCGTTACCAAGTCAGAAATTGCATTTATTTTGTCTTAGTGTCGTTAAGTTGATGACCTTGCACACTGATTTATCGTTAATTTTATTTTTCATTGCTTCAACTAAAATGAGGAAGTACTATAATATTCTTGAATGAACATTAGCGTAACGCAGACGCGGAAAAAATACGCGAGAATATTTTAAAAATTTACAAGTTATAACTGTACTCTGTATATTAAACCTTTAATCTCTATTCTTCTATGTAGTAGCATGTAAACATGTCCCATCGAATGGGGTGTCAAATGAAAGCTTGTAAAAACACGAGTTCAAAAATATATATAATGTAATACTTGCGCACACGTTTCTATCTATAATTTTTAAAAAATTGCGAAAAAATCGCTGTCCCCTCCCCTTATCTCGAAAAGTAGTGATCAAAAAATTTTGAAAAAATTCTAAAATACTCACCACAATACGTATAAGTTGACTAAAAAGATAACCGCGCCATAATTTCATCAGTAGTATAAGCGATATTTTTATGGACGCGATAGTTACATTTGGATTTTTAATTTTAAAAAAATATTGCATGTACTTTATTATATATATATATATATATATTTTATATATATATATATATATATATATATATATATATATATATATATATATATATTCTGAATAGTGCAGTAGTTTGCGGAAGTATAGTAAGCTAACTAGCAAAAAATGCGCTTTTGAGGACATAATCATTTTAGTAGGTTATCATACATTAATAAAGAAAAAGTGTAGTTTTTATTATTTTATCAATAAATGTCAGATAATAAAAGTCTAAATAAAAATATAATAAAAATTCTATCAGTTAATCAATATACTTACGTGGCATATGGTAGGCAACACATCCACACTTATTTCTAGTAAAATTAGTAAGACATTCTACTTCACAGTTTTGCTGAGTGTAGCTTTGGTAAAAAGACAAATCTCGTTCATTTGGAAAATAACATTGTCTTCTGTGCGGATCATAACCTTTCAAACCCTCAGAAGTAGTCATCATGTCCGGTTTAACTGCCACGACAACTTCCTGGTTCAAGGGTGCACGAAAGTACTGTTGCTGAACTCTTGGTGTTTCAGCTGGGTTGTGTAGAAGAATCTTAAAAAATAAACCAATAGAAAATACTTTTAAAGCAGTGGTAAAAAAATATAATGATAAGGCATTACAGAAAAGGAATTAAATCAGCAAACCAAGAATTTTTATTTCAGTCATGAGTTTTATTTCAGAAATCAATTATAAAAACAACTGATATGTTTAAATGAAAAATCATTTAACGTATAACTGTACTAATAATTTTTCCAGATATATACAGTGCCATTCATAAAGTTTGCACCATATGGGAAAAAATTTTATTATAAGAGTTTTTGAAAATTTAACTTCGAAATATGTTAGTGCATGTTTTATGTTTAGGATTACACCCAAATTAGGTCATGACATCACATGCCTTGCCTGTCAAATTTGATAATAAATTTTAAAATGTGAAAAAAATCGTATTTTTATTAAAAATATCCAAAAAAGATATAAAGAAAAAAATGATTCTATTGCAGTTTTACATTTATGTACCAATGTTGGAAAAGATTTGATGAAATTGACTTTTTTCAATTATTTTCCCCTAAAATGACAATCAACTGTTCTTCCACATAAATTATCTTATGTACTTATTTATTAGTTGATGTTTCACTAAATGTTAAGAAAAAAAATAATTAGGCCTTAAAATTAAGCTGAAAAACGAGTTCTGTCAAAAAGTCGTAGTTTAGCAATGTAATCTTGGTGCAAAGTTGCATAATTTTTATGACAGCTCAACTTCTAAGGACTAATATAATAAATATTAATGTTATGTAATAAATTTGAACAAATTTGTACTTTTTAAAGTTTCTTAATTCCTTCTTCAATGCACAAACTAGTTCTTTTATAAATTATATGGCGAACATTCGTTCTCTGCGAATGTTCGTCATTACTATTATGTGCATTGAAAAGGAAGGAAGAAGCATAGAAACTTAAGAACGTCTTATTATTTAGTAAATAACATTAATTTTTTATAATAGTAATCCTTAAAAATTGACGTGTCATAAATATTAAGCAGCTTTGCACCAATATTGCATTGCTAAATTACAACTTTTTGAAAAAAAAAAAAAAATTTTACGGCCTAATTAATTTTTTTTCGTAACATTTAGTAAAACATTAACCACTAAAGAAGTATATAATATAATTTATAAGAAAAAAACTTTCGATTATCATTTTCGGAGGACATAATTGAAAAAAGTTAATTTTGTCAAATTTTGTTGAAAATTGGCATATAGATATAAAACTAAAATACAATCTTTTTTTCTTTATAACTTTTTTCAATATTTAAAAAAAAAACGTTTTTCCCAGTTTTAAGTTTTAAATGTCAAATTTGACAGGCAAGGCTTGTGACGTCATGACCTTATTTGGGTGTAATCCTAAACATATAACATGCCCTAACATATTTCGAAGTTAAATTTTCAAAAACTCTAAACAATTTTCACATATGGTGCAAACTTTATGAATGGCATGGCATATATATATATATATATATATATATATATATATATATATATATATATATATATATATATATATATATATACTATTAAATCAGCATAAGATATCTTACAAAAAACAAAACCACAGAAACAAAGGGAATGGATAACTGAGGAAATTTTATAACTGATGGATTTGCGGAGGGCAGCTAAGTGTAAAACCAAAGTGTAAAAACGAGGAACAGTATAAACAAGTCAACATCAAGATTAAAAATTAAATCTGGACGGCGAAAAGGAAATGGCTTGAAGACTAATGTAGGGAGATCGAAATTCTGGAGAACAAGCATAACTCGTTTAACCTCCATAAAAAGATCAAAGAAATTACAAATAATACATCCAGAAAGCAAACAAGTATACTTTTGGATCATCTACGAGCCAGTACAACTGACATACAAGAAAAGCTAGAAATATGGAAGAAATACGAAGAGAATGAAAGATAACTTGCCTGTCTCGACAAATTGCAACAGGAGCAGACATGACAAAAGAGGAAGTGATACAAGTCATCAAGTTATTAAAAAGTGGGAATTTACCTGATCCGGATGGATTACCAACAGAGATCCTAAAACTAATATAGGAGGACCAAATTTATTTGCTGGTAGAATTATTCAATAAGGTCTACAAATAAGGTATTATACCACAAAATTGGCTAGTTTCTACGTTTGTCATTCTTCCCAAAGAGACAGGTACAAAGTAATGAATGAACATAGCACAATCAGCTTTATGTATCAT
>CM032455.1:56410391-56440986 GCA_019049505.1 Pachyrhynchus sulphureomaculatus
TAGTGATGTACAGCCAGCCGTAATATGTTGTATTGTTTCAGATGTCTGGTTACACAAGCGACACTTGTAATTGATTACATTTGCATCCCCCACAATATATTTCAGATAATTTGCAGTGGGGATAACCTGATCCTGAATGGCTACAAAGAAACCTTCTGTTTCAGGAAATAAATCACCCTGAGCCAGCAAAAATTGGACGACTTGTGGTCGACATACCTAGCACTTATGTCCTGAAGATGCCTTCCATGGAGCGGCCTTTGTCGCCGTGAGTCTATTTGTAAAGCAGTTCGTTCTAACCTCGTTATGGCCTAGTTTTGAAGGGTAACTTTGCTTACATTTATGGGAGTGTATTCATCATCGGCCAGATTAACCGCTCAATGGAGAAAACCTGTAGGTACTGTATGTCAATGAGCCCTCTAACTCCTTGGTTCCTTGGTAATGTTAATCTTTCCATGCACGATTAGGGTGGTGAACTCGAAATTTCGTTAAAGTTGTTCTTGTCTTCCTCCCAGCGTTCTCTACACATAAGTGTTTATAGCCTTCATTGTGTTTTTAGCGTTTAGTTTAGTTCTAAGGATTGCCTTAAGTCGTGATTAATAAGTATTTTGAATTTTCTCCTTCATGGCTTTGTGCTCTGTTCAGATTGATTGGTGTGGTCATAAATATTTATAGGTTTTCCTCTCTTCCAGGGGTTCAAGTCAATTAGCATCCACCAGTTCAAAATCACTGGCATTGGTGTTATGCTTACCCCTTATTACAGTCTATGTTCTGCATTTATCGAGGCCAAAGCTGTCAATGTCCCGAGAGAATATCTCTACACTCTTCAGTAGAGGATTGATCTTCACTTGCGTGCTAGCATAAACTTTAATATCATCCATATACATTAGATGGGTGACTGTTTGCAAAACTTCTCCTCCATTTTTGAGGGAAAATCCCTTTCCGCTAGCATTGAATATATTTGATAGAGGATTTAGAGCTAAACAAAACCAAAGGGAGCTTAAAGAATGTCCCTGGAATATACCTCTCTGAATTTTGATAGGATCAGTTGTGATGGTACCAACATTATGATTTAGCACTAGCTGAGTTGACCATCGACACATTACAGGCTGCAGTAAATCGATGAGTGGAGGGGGGCTATTATTATTACTGTTTTTGTTCTTCTTTCTCAGATTTGGTCAATGTGGTTCCATGTTTGACTGACGGGCCTAAGCCAAGTCAGCACAAACGCAATTACCATTGTATATTAAAGAACAACTTGACAATGTTACATATTTTCAAAATCACTTACTTCTGAATGTTTTTGTGTATGTTTGTGTTGAGTCCTAATTGTATTAAGTGTGGTGTGAATGTTGTTGATGTAAGGCCTGTGGCTGATATGACGGGGGTTGTTCATTTCATCTGTTCACTTTAACCCCTGTCTTGGTTTGCCAGCCTTAGTAGTTGCATATTATCCTTGCAAAACATGCGTGACTTGGTTTGGCTTTGGTGGTTGGGTTTGTCCCGTATCTGTATCGGTTGTCTTTAAGATTGTATAGATAGTGATTTCTTTGTCAAGTTTTGTGATTTTATTATAGCAACGCATGACATATTCGTTGATTTCTGTGGTACAACTTATGCGTTGCTTTAATTTTCCCGCCTTAGTGGGTGTTGGCTTACTCACAGGCACAACACTTTTGGCAGGTCCATTTTCTTTTGCCCGGTCTTCATCGTTTTGGTCGAGCTGCCATTTCCCCAGACATCCTCTATCGTTACGTCGCTCGCCCGATGTTTCTTTTATTGGTTTACTATCGTTTGGGGTATTATCAGTGTTCTGTAGTGTCAGAAGCTCAAAGTATCCCAACATTGGGTTGTAAGGTAAATAGTTTTAGTGTGTTTTCCTGTGCTTATTTTTGTTGGCCTATCCCTAAACGTTATTTTTGTATCTCTTGTTCTTCGTCGTTTTGAGAAGATATGAGAGTTGCTATTTTGGGTTTACGAGAGGGCGAGTATCTTTAGGCTCGTTCCATAGGTGCCGTTTTTGCTCTCAAATAATCTGTACAACACAAGACAGCACAACATGACTCAGGTTGCGTCAATGCCCGTATTAGGAGAATCCCGGGATTCTCCTAGCCCCCGAGGGCTTATTATTATCATTATTCCACCCCTATCTATTTATGGTAATTATGTCTATTTTAAATTGTTAAATTATATAATTTGTCTTTGAATCATATTTTTCGCTATCTAAAGTGTCACATAGCAATGGAAGTAATATCCATTTGAAGTTGATGAAATTCATAAAATTCTCATATGCTTATATTATTTTAAAAAAAAATGAATTGCGTGAAAAAATTCTTAATCATTTATTGTGCTGGGTATGGTTTTAAAGTGAGTTTCTTCTACGAACTATTAAATAGTAATAATTTTAACTGTTATCTTTCTAATAATACATTTATGTGGCTACGCTTATATTTCTTCTCAAAATGGTTAAAATGAGTACAATAATTATTTTATCATTAATCTTAAGTTACAAATATTAACTCTAAAAAAAAAAGATTATAAATTGCATTTTTTAAAATTAACTCTCCCACGTTTACTTTACATTAATTTTATTTGGTCCCTTGTTACTATATACATACGAGGGTGGGTTGAAAAATCTTGTAAGAAACAAGATAAATAACATTTTTTGCACAAAAAAATATTTCTCAATGTAATGTCCATTGAGTTCAATTTTTTTTATTGCTCACCTCCCCGCCTCAGTAGCCTTTTTTCAATATCCCAAGGATATCGGCGAGGATGTTGTAATACCCGTCAACGTTGTCCAAGTGCCTAAACATACATTTTTTATTTCACGACACCTTTTAAACAACGCGGTAGTGCCGCCACGGCCGTTATTTGCATTTCTGCACGTGGCCAGGCCAAATATACTTAAATAAATTAATAAATAAGTATACCGATCTGCGGGATTGAACCCTCGACCTTCTGCACAGTAGCAAAGTACTACGCCACCGAGCCACGGCCAGCCACGAGCCACAATACGTTTGGTCTAGCGAGATTCCAATTTTTTATGACCTAGGAAAAAAATTGTGTCAAACTGTGCATAATTTTCGTTTAGAGGACAGATCCCCGCTTCATTTGACTAAAACTTCTTCCCCCTACCCAAGTCAATTTTTAAGGTTAGGAATTAAAAAATCACTTTAGACCAAATCTGGGAAAGTCTGTCAATTCACTCTGCAAACGGTCTAACAACGTGCCCTAGTATGAGCCAGTCACTATTTTACCCTTTTCAAATAGTCAGTGAGTCCCAAAAAACAGTTTCCATCATTTTTCCACTGATAAAACTATTTTCACTTTGTTCGGTGCACTTTCATCTTCGCCAACCCACCGGTTTGACTGCCGTTTTGTCTCTACGATGTAATGGTGGATCCATGTTTTCTCTAGAGTCATAAAACAACTCCAGAGCGCCTTCGGATTATGCTGCAACTTTTCCAGACACGATTTTGAAATGTTCTTCTTCATGCATTTTTGGTTTGGAGTCAACAAAGGCGGGCACCTATAACCGGAAATTACAGTTTCGTCCGTAATCCCTTTTTGCATAAATTAAGACATACATGTTCGTCCGGCGTCTTAAATTTCAAATATACACTTTCGTCCAAGGGTATAGTATTTTTCAAGATCTAAGAAAGTAATTTGGCAAGTTGATGCAATAAAAACATTAAACGACCGTTAGGATCTTCGTATGTACCAGGCAGTAACAGGGTCGTAATTGATATATATATATATATATATATATATATATATATATATATATATATATATATATATATATATATTTATATATATATATACATATATATATATATATATATATATATATATATATATATATATATATATATATATATATATATATATATATATATATAAATATATATATATATATATATATATATATATATATATATATATATATAGCAATAAAAACATTAAACGACCGTTAGGATCTTCGTATATACCAGGCAATAACAGGGTCGTAATTAATATATATATATATATATATATATATATATATATATATATATATATATATATATATATATACCTTTCAATCCAATATTTTATTGGCTACTTCGTGTTTATAAATATAAAGAATATTCTTCATTTTATCTGCAGTATTATACTGAAATAGTGTCTTAAAATGTCCGAAGCCCTTTCCATCAGAAGCCGCAAATGTTTACCCATTGAGGCAAAAGTGATAGTTAAAAGTGTTTATTTAAAGCTAGTGGAGCGAGGCCACAAAAAGTACTAAAATTCGATAGCGCCTAAAAAAACACGAAAAGACAAAAGTGTGTCGAAATATATTGATTTCTGTCAAGAAGACTGTATGAAGAACAAAAAGTTCCTACGTTATTGTCACTTTCACGGAGGCTGTCCGAGTATAGTTGTGACATAAAATGTTCCAATACAACTTTATAGCGTATTCTACGTCGTTTGGGGTTATAATGGAATCACGGCGGTTACAACAATTCAAGATGGAATATCTTGAAAAATAAATGCAGCTAGATCGGAAAATCAAACGATAATCTACCTAGATGAGACTTGGTATGACACCCACGACACACCCAATAAAGGATGGATTGATAAATCCACACCAAAGCTCCATCAAATAAAGGTAAAAGAATACGGGATCAGAAGAAGGCTGTATACCTGAATGTCTATTTCTAGCAGCCAAGAATATTTCAGATTCCAGCTTGGATTATCATTGTGATACAACCGCTGAAGTTTTTGAAGATTGGCTTCAAAACAAATTAATGCCGAATATACCACCGAATTGTGATGGATAATGCATCCTATCATATTCGCCAAATGAATAAGGTACCAAGTTCCACCAGTAGAAAAAGAGAAATATAAGCCTTTTTGTGCGGACGTGACATATATTTCCATGAAAGTTATACAGTTAAACAATTGTTAGAAGTTTTAAAAAGTTACAATTTTTCAAAGGAATATGTATGTGATAAAATTGCAAAGGAACAGGACACGAAATAATTCGGCTTCCACCATATTACTGTATCTTTAATGCGATCGAGTTGATATGGCATAAAATAAAGTCTAATATACGTGCTCACAATAATACACCCACTCTAAACAGTAGTGTGATTGAGTCGATAGACACACAAGTCAAAAATGTAACCGTTGAAAACTGGAGAAACTGTATTCAGCACGTCAAAAAAATTGAAAACTCATATAGATGTATGTACATAAATGTAAATAGTTTAGAACCTGTAAAAAAACTTTTTAGTGATTTGCAAGATAGTAGCGATAGCGAAATTGAACTAGTTATTAATTAATAACTAAAATTGTAACACATGTACCCAAGGACACTGTACACTGTTTTAATATATTTGTGTAATTACTATATTGTGTATTATTCAGTACATAAAACATTAAAATTCAACTGTTTTATCACAATAAAATTTTAAACCCAACAATTATACAATCAGGTATAGTGCGGCCCTGCACGACGCCTTGCCAGCCATAAATTAATCGCTTTCGAATGTTGTTGAATTTTGAATGGGTATAGGTAGCTAAGTCACTTTCTTAAATCGTGAAAAATACTATAGCGCAGGTAAACAGTAAGAGATCTTGACCGTAATTTGAGAAAACTCATGCAATAAATATAATTATGAAATATTTAGGCTTATAGGGGTGGTTTAACCATAACGCATTATTCTTTAAGGTTTGTTTGAATCAATAATGGACATGGAAGGTATAAACGTCCAAACAAGTGTATCTAAACGAGGCAAAGTTTTTGTAAATAATTATAAATTTAATTTCGCAGATAAATTGTTAAGTGGTGACGTTAAGTGGAGATGCAGAGTTCCAAGATGTAAGGCTGCTTTATATACTGTTGGCGAAGAGTACGTGATATCAAAGTGTAACCTGACACATTGTCATGCCGAATTAACTGCATCTGACTCACAAGAACAGTTCGTTGCAGTTTCGGCAAAACGCAAAGCGTCAGAAGATATTGGACTTCATCCGAAAAGAATTGTTCAGTCTGTTTTGAAAGACAATCAGACCGACTGTTTAACAGTGAAAGATTTACGTTCTGTGGAAAGAAGTATTTATGATGTGATAAGAAAAAAGTTTCCTACACTGCCCAAGTCTTGTGCTGATTTACGTCATGCTCTGGATAAGATGACTTCGATTGTCACGAACAGAGGAGAAGATTTTTTTGATAACACAGCCCCACAAAAAAAAAAGTGGGGTATACTTTTGATGCGATATATCAGATCCGTAGTATTTTTGCCCGCTGATCACGAATCTGACGTCAGAATATCGCCATCACATCTCAATTTTTTTCTAACCTCAAAAAATAGGTAAAAAATTAGTAAAAATTAAGAAAAATATACTCCTAAAAAATTGATTCAAGCTTTTTCATGAATCCAAAGATGTATTAATATGTATTCGGACACGCTAAGCTAATATTCATCGGTTGGATTGAGCCATACAGTTCTGTTTTCTTTCTAACCTCAATAAATCAGACAGATATAGTGCTTCTCGAATGCAAAAACGAATTCAAATTAAAATTCAACCGATCCTTACCAAATTTGGTACACGGGGATTTTTTGGGTCGCTGATCACGAATCTGAGGTTGGATTTGCAAAATTCAAGATGGCAGATGTTTTCGCGCCATTTTGAACGCCGAGAAAATTCATCGGTCGATTTTTATTCTTCTACCTGCATCCAGGGCACCTCCACGTGGTGACGGTGGGCAACGGTGTTACTCCACTAGCCGGCAGAGTCCCTGGATAACGGCTTAGATGCCGTCATGGCAGGTAGAAGAAAGAGAATTACGATGCAGGGACTCGGAAACCCAGTATCGGCGGTTGGTCAGGGTGGGAAAGCGGGCCCGCAGCCGTCGTCATCCAGCGACCGTAGCTCTTCATGTGTGGGTGACTTGGCTCATGTAGAGTATAATGCTACAAGAAAACGGTCTCACGGTACAAGGACTTTTCATAAGTGCGATAAAAACAGTGATTCATTTTGTTATATTTGCTGTCAACACGTATTGAGTAAAATGGTGTCACCGATAACGGATAAGATTAAAACCTTATATAAGGATTGTTTTAACATTGAAATACAGCACCAGGATACAGATTGGGTTCCCCACATCATTTGCAGTTCTTGCAAAATAATGTTGTATATCAATAAGAAGGCGATTAAATATTCCAGACCAGCAATATGGAACAGACCATACAGTGAAAATGATTGCTACTTTTGTATGAATGTTGTATCTAGGCATAACCGAAAAAATAAAAGCACTATTACTTATAACGATGTTTCGACAGTAACAAGACCAACTAAACTAATTCCGCCTCCTGAACCACTTGATGCTGATGTTATGGAAACAAATGATTTCACCTTATCAGTTCATGCCGAAAACATTGAGACTGTCGAAAAAGATTCAAACACTGTTACTAATGAATGTTCTAGTGACAACCTATCATATACTAGTGACACAGATAAAGAATTTCTACCATACAACCGTAAACCAGAAACCAATACTCGTATCACAGTCAGAACTTAGTGATCTAGTCAGAGATTTAGGCTTATTCAAAGATGGTTCAGAGCATCTTGCTTCCTTTTTAAAGAAAAGACATTTACTTAAGCCAGAAGCTACGATTTCTTATTATAGAAACAGAGATGAAGAATTTCAAAAATATTTCACAATGGACGAGGAATTGTCACTTTCATATTGTACCAATGTAAAAGGTCTAATGGATGAATTTCAAAATAACTCATACGATCCTGAAGAATGGAGACTGTTCATTGATTCTTCTAAACGGAGCATTAAGGCAGTTTTGCTGCATAATACCAACGTTTACGCTCCCTTTCCGATTGCTCATTCCACAGTTAAGGAAGAGCAATATGAAAAAATGAAGCAGCTTTTGATAAAAATAAAATATGCTGATCATAACTGGAAAATTTGTGGAGATCTGAAAATTGTAACAATATTGCTTGGCCAACAGTCAGGGTTTACACTTTATCCCTGTTATAAATGTCTGTGGAATAGCAGAGACAGGAAACGTCATTATAAGAAAAAAATTTGGCCAACAAGAGAATCACTCCTGGTGAAAATAATGAATTGTTTCCACCATTGGTAGATCCAGGAAAAGTTCTTATTCCCCCCGCTTCACATTAAGCTTGGACTTATGAAGCAATTCACGAGAGCATTAGATACAAATGGCCCATGTTTCAAATATTTGCATAAAAAATTAAGGCAGGCGTATTTGACGGGCCACAAATAAGAAAATTGTTTCAAGATTCATTATTTGTTACTAAAATGAATAAAGTTGAAAAAGCTGCTTGGCTTAGTTTTAAAGAAGTCGCAACAAACTTTTTGGGAAATAATAAAAGTCCTAAGTACAAAGAAATAGTCGAGAAAATGGTAACAAATTTTCAAACATTAGGTTGCTTAATGAATCTAAAATTACATTTCCTGGACTCCCACATCGATGATTTCCCAGATAATCTTGGTGACGACAGTGAGGAGCAAGGGGAAGGTTTTCACCAAGATCTGAAAATCATAGAAAATCGGTATCAAGGACGATGGGATGACCATATGCTAGCGGACTATTGCTGGTCGCTAAAAAGAGAAACAAGTCTTCAAAAGCGTTTGGGCAGAAAGCCTTTGAATAGGTCATTCGCGGAAAAAAGAACAAGATACAGCCAAAAAAAAGGAAAGTTAGGCGCGGGTCTAACCTTCGCAATTCTAGGGCTTAAGGGTCTACTATTTGAGAGTATATGGTTTAAAAGTCCTGGTTTTGAGTTTATTGGGTCTCATTTTTAAAGTTACAGGGTTATTGAGGTCTATTTTTTGAGGTTACAGGGTGCGGGAGTCTAAGGTTTCAGGGTTTAGGGTTTAAGAGTATCAGGTTTGAGGATTCCCCAACTGTATACCAAATTTGGTAGGAATCGGTTGGTTTTCAAAAATTTTGTCCGCCATCTTGGATCCGCCATTTTAAATTTTGCAAATCCGACCTCAGATTCATGATCAGCAACCCAAAAAACCCCCGTGTACCAAATTTGGTAAGAATCGGTTGAATTTTAATTTGAATTCATTTTTGCATTCGAGAAGCAGTATATCTGTCTGATTTATTGAGGTTAGAAAGAAAACAGAACTGTATGGCTTAATCCAACCGATGAATATTAGCTTAGCGTGTCCGAATACATATTAATACATCTTTGGATTCATGAAAAAGCTTGAATCAATTTTTTAGGAGTATATTTTTCTTAATTTTTACTAATTTTTACCTATTTTTTGAGGTTAGAAAAAAACTGAGATGTGATGGCGATATTCTGACGTCAGATTCGTGATTAGCGGGCAAAAATACTACGGATCTGATATATCGCATCAAAAGTATACCCCACTTTTTTTTTGTGGGGCTGTGTAATAAATAATTCTGTGTCGAATATAGTAATATTTTCATGCGAAACCAATTTAAAACATTTGTGCGCGTGTACTCGTATATTCATGGACGGAACATTCAAATATGCCCCTAAGCATTTTCTACAACTGTTTGCAATTCACGGATGCTGCAATGGACATTATATTCCGCTTGTATTTTGTCTATAAAAGGACAAATCGACAAACTCATATGCAAATTGTTTAACCTATATTTTAAATAAATGTAGAGAGTTTAACTTGCTGTTTCAACCAGCAGAAGTCGTGATAGATATTGAAACATCAATCCACTAGGCCGTTGAAAAGGTTTGGAATAATGTGCAAATTATAGGCTGTGGTTTTCATCTCAGTCAGCTTGGTGGAGAAAAACTCAAGCGCTAGAATTAGCCAGAGACTATAAGGGGAGAAATGGATTGGGTATTGTTTTGGCCTTCTTTTCCTAAGTAACTATTAATTCAGTATTTGTCCGGTTAATATTATCTCAAAATACAAAGATTCGGTTTTTATAGTATATCGTTATACTTTATCTAATTAATCTTTCTTTATAACATAGATCCAGAAATTGTGGGTAAATACTTTGCTTTTGAGCTAAATCAAATGAGACCTACCAACCAACAGTTAGAAAATTTTGCAGACTACCTCGTAGAAAATTATATAGAAGACGATGCGCTATTTCCACCTAATATATAGGTCGCGAAATCAGCTTCCAGCCAGAGAACAACAAATGCATGTGAGTCGTTTTACTCAAATTTAAATAAATGTTTTAATTCTAGTTATTCTAATACAGGGTGCTCAAACTTGAACTGCTGGCGATCTACCTCAATATTGTTAGACTACGATCGATCGACTCTGCGAGGCTGCAAGTAAGTGTGATGCAGGATTGTCGTCTAGGTAGGGTGTATCGTGGCATAGATATTAGTTTTCCGCACAATATGCATTTTTTTAGTCAAGGTAAGTGTAGGTCTGCTCTAAAATGTCAATGAAAAAACTCATAATTATTCAAAATTGCGAGTTTATTGGTTCTTACAAAACAAACGAGTTCTAGTGTCTAAACTTAACTAAAGAGTGACTTTGGATGTTGAAGCGTGGCACTGCATGTCCTCAGAATACTTTACATAAGATGGTACGTAATTACCAAGTGCTAATCGAAAGCATGATGACATATGTTCGTCAGTTAGTCGATTGCGATATTTTGACTTAATTATCTTCATTTCAGAAAATGCAGACTCGCACAAGTAAGTTGACCCAAACATTGCCGTCAGTTGAAGGGCGATTTGCCTTAGATTCGGATATTTATCTTCAGATATAAAACACCAGAATTTTGTATCAGATGCTGTGGCTTTGAGATGTATATCTGATATAATCTGCACTAACTCATTTTCAACAGAACATGAGTCCATGTTAAACTGACTTGCTATTTCAGTAGCTAATTCCTCAATGTTTTTGCACGAAAAAGGATAACTCATAAATGATGCGATATTTGCCAATTTACTGAAATCATAAAAACGTATTTCGAATTGGCCCAAAATATTTGATAATTCTGCCTCATAAATATCATAATTCAACTGAGGAATCCTTGCTTTCAAAGACGGAAAATTTTTCAGATCCTTTCTTTTCAGTTGATCTATCATAAGCTGCAATTTACTTTTGAATGCATTTATTGCGCTAATCATCTCAATAATAGTTTTTCCTTTACCTTGAAGCTCTAAATTAATGGTGTTTAAATGCATTGTGATGTCTGTCAAAAATGCCAAATCAGTCAGCCATTTTCCGTTTTTCAGCATCTGAGTGTCATCACCTCTTTCGTTCAGAAAAGCTGTTATTTCGGGCAATAATTCTTGAAAACTTTCTAGGACTTTTCCGCGACTCAACCACCTGACGTTCGTGTGAAGAACTAAATCAGTGTGTTCAGCTGACTCACTATCTTCCAACTGCAATTTAAAGAGCCGTCGTTGCAAGCTACGTGCACGGATAGAATTCACAATTTTTATTGCAATGCCCATAATCTCCTCCATGTTTAAAACTTTTGAACACAAAACTTGGTGATGTATAATGCAATGGAAGGAGAAAAATGAAGGGAAATCATCATTAGCTCGACACAATGCCACAAAACCGTTTTTCGTTTCCAGTCATTGCTGGTGCTCCATCGGTTGTAATGCACACTAGTTTATATATTGGTAGCTTGTAGTTTGTTACAAAATTGAAGAAAACGTCATATATATCTTCGCCACGGGTCTTTCCTTTCAAAGGAATCATTGTCAAAAACTCTTCCTTAGCCGACATGTCATTGAATACCATTCGAATAAAAATACGCAGCTGGGCAGTGTCTGTCATATCGGTGGATTCGTCGAACTGTAAAGAAAAGTATGTACATTCCATGATATCATGTTTTAGTTTATCTGCTATGTCCTGACTCATGACTTCAACACGCCTTGTGACAGTCGGACGAGATAACTGAAGTTCTCTAATAGCAGACATAATCTCTGTTTTATTTTTAAAATCTCCAAATAAAGTCTCATCCGCTTCAATAAATGCTTCCTTCACAACCAATCCATCATCAAATGGTTTCTTGTGTTTCGCCAATATATGAGATATTTTAAATGACGCGATCGTTGCAGCTTTTGATTGTTTGGCTGGTCTTGTGAACATGGTTTGTTCTTTTTTCAAACAAGTTATCAAATCACGTACTTTTCGTTTTCTTAATTCACTCCGTGACGGAAAATCCTTTTCATAGTTTTTATGAACCGTTTTATGATGCCTCTCTAAGTTCCCACGCTTAGGTATTACAACTGACGCACGGCAAATGAGACAAATGCACTTATCCTTTACCATAAAAAAATTCTTGCTCCCAATCGTTATTAAAATGATAAGTTTTACTTTTCTTCGCCGCACTCATTTTGGACTATTTATTAATAAACTTTGTATCGATGTATCGCCTTCAAGTTACAACTCAGACTGACTCCTATTCCTGTAGGCGCAACATTTATATCGGCGCGAACGAAGTCTCGAATGTTCCCGTCAAACACGCCGCCCGAAGTTTCTAGAAAAATCGGCGGAAATCAAAAACGCGGCTTTTCTTTCACAAGTACCGCGCGTTCCTTTGATAAAGCCGCCTTTTGCCGCTAGCAGGGGGTTATTACGATAAAAGAAAGTGATGAGGGGGTTATTCTGGCCTAATTGTGGAACGAATAAATTTTAGTAGTTTATTCATTACATTTTGTTTTAGTTACCTAAAACAAAATCTGTGAATAGTTCTATATCGGAATTTTTTTCTCGAGATCGACTCAAAAAGCACTCGCGATCGACTTTGAGCACCCCTGATATAGATCCAGAAATTGTGGGTAAATACTTTGCTTTTGAGCTAAATGAAATGAGACCTAGCAACCAACAGTTAGAAAAATTTGCAGACTACCTCGTAGAAAAGTATATAGAAGACGATGCGCTATTTCCACCTAATATATGGGTCGCGAAATCAGCTTCCAGCCAGAGAACAACAAATGCATGTGAGTCGTTTCACTCAAATTTAAATAAATGTTTTAATTCTAGTTATTCTAATATATTTGTATTTTTGGAAACAATTAAACATTACCAATGTAAAATATACGTACAAATACGGAGTGTAAATAGTTTCAAACGTTTAAACAGTAAGACACAGAAACGAGAAAATTTTATGCAAGAAAATCTTGCAAAACTTAATAATAATCAAATTTCTATGCTGCAATATGTAATATTAAATTCACATTATTATAATTTTTAAGAATATTAATTATATGCAATTATATTTGTTCTAATAAACTTTTCATATGTACTCGTATTTTATTATTTAGGTATATTTTAAACCAGGTAAATCGGACGAAAATGTATATTCCCGAAAATTAGCAGCGGACGAAACTGTATATATTCGGGTAACCACCACTTTGACCATTAATTAATGCGGGCGGAGGAAACTCTATATGCCCCCTATAACACACTCAACTTTTTCATTTTTAAAACTTCATACAGGATATTATGTATCCCGCTCATATGCGATGCCTACCATCTCAGCACTCTTACCAAGCTTAATGCTATGTGTTTGGTGTAGTGATGATATATACTGAGTAGTGTCATTGTGCCAAAGATTCCACATTCCCAACTAAGCTTAATGCGATGATCTTCTATCACAATACCATGAAGTTTATCGACCATTTCTTCAGAAGAAATCTCAATCGGGCATCCTGTACGTGCAGCATCTGCAGTACTCGTAAAGCCACTTTTCAATTCATTTATCCACTAGTAAACAGTATTGAGTGCTGCTGCAGAATCTATATGAGTCTCCTTCAATTCAGTTTCTATCTGAGCAACAGTCCCCTTTTTTAAATAAAAATGTTTTATCACTGCATGATACTCAGCTTAATCCATTTCTACGAAACGTGTACACCGAGCACTTACCAGAGCTGCAAACAAACAACTGCGAATTACATCTAGTTGAAACCTTGAAGACAACCTTACCAACAGTCATTCCGCTTAATATAATTTTCCACCATTTCGTAGAAATTCGCCAGAATCAGTCCACCCTTGTATCAGACAAATGCCATTTCAACCACAACGTTCAATTTTAACTACTTTATAATGTCTCTCTGACCTTAACAGATTTTTTTTATCGTTAACCTAATGTACTTCGGAAATTGTTGACATTCCATCAACATTATATCAAATATACTATAATTTTATAGTGTTATTTTTGTTTTTACTAAAAGAAAGTCGTTCTAAACATTCCAGTTTAAATAAACCAGTCAAGTACAAGTTGGACTTGCGCAATTAGTGTTCCGTATGTTGATTGCTTTTAAAATAAAAATTTTTGTTACGTAAGTATAAAATGATCAGTGACTTCACAAAACACATCTCAATGAGTTTTCACCAAAGTTTTTTTCCGATCTTTAGAAATTGAAATTTTTGTTTTTTATATACCAAATCAATTATTAAAGGTAATGCACTCGTGATATTGTTCGTTTAATCCACACTCTGTAAAGAATATTCCAGAATTTTTTTAAAATTTTTTGATAAGTGCTTTTCAAGGTAAGGGAGGGAGTAGCGATTTTTCGCACTTTTTTAAAAATAACACAAAGATAATTCTCCGAAAGTATCACATTACATATATTTTTATGCTTTCATTTGACACCCCACTAGATGACCTGGTAAAAAAAAAATTTCACTTCCGATTTCACCCCCCAAAACTAACCCCTTAGGTCAAAATTTAACTTTTCAAACTACACGACTCTGATGAGGCCATCAATTCCTATATTAATGTCAAATTTCAACTTTCTACATTAAATAGTATCGGAGAAAATCTGGTGTGACAGACAGACAAACAGACGGACGGACGGACGGACACCAGGGGGTCTTATAGGTATTCCGTATGAAACGGAAAAATTAAAAAGTTTACTAAAATTTTTTATACATATGTAAAATTGAGCAGAGGAGAGGAAATTTCCTCTATAAAATTTCTCCAAATTTTAACAAGGAAGCTCGTGTGAAGCTATATATATATATATATATATATATATATATATATATATATATATATATATATATATATATATATATATATATATATATATATATATATATATATATATATATATATATATATATATATATATATATATATATATATATATATATATATATATATATATATATATATATATATATATATATATATATATATATATATAAACTCCTGGACAAAATTAACGGAACAATCTGAAAATTAATTTATCTTTTTCTTATGTCAGTTTTAAAGTTTATCGAGTATTTGAATAGTAGACTATGCATATTTTGTTTCGCTGTTCATGACAAACAATTCGTTTAGATTTACAGTTTTTTAAAAAATTTTTTAGAAGATAAACAATTTTCTATAATAATGCGATAGATTTTCTTTAAAAGTAAGCTTATAAATTGTTCCCTTTTTCAAAGTAATACGTTTTTGTGGTAGACTGTTTTATTTTTGACCCCGAAGAATAAGAAAAATGAATCGAACAAGGATTTTAACTGAACACGAGGTAGTGCGAGCCTCAGTTTTATTGGACGAGGGATATTGTCAGAGTTATGTTGCCAATTTGTTAGGCAAACATCGTTCCACAATAAGTCGTATGGTAAGACGCTTGAATGAAGTAGGAACTTATTCTAGAAGGCTAGGGCAAGGACGAAAACGATGCACTAGCGACCTAGATGAACGTTTTATAAGATAATATGCTTTAAAAAACAGGACTGTCACTAGTTCTATAATAAGAAACGAACTCGAAGCTGTTCGCAATGTTACAATTTCTTCTAAAACAGTTAAAAGACGGTTAAATGAAGCTGGATTAAACAGTGGGAGACCAGCCACTGCGCCCTTGCTTACTAGAGAGAACAGAGTTGCCAGGTTACGTTTTGCTCGAAATCATGAAAACTGGTCTGTGGATGATTGGAAACAAGTTTTCTTCACAGATGAAACTAGGGTTAGTCTAAAACATCCAGATGGTCGTAAGCGAGTAAGGCGAAGACCAGGAGAGAGGTTTGCTCCTTGCAATATCTCTGCAAGGATTCTATTCGGCGGTGGCTCTGTTATGTTCTGGGGTGGCATCTGCTTTGATGCTCGCACAGAGTTAGTTCCTGTCCGTACGAGATCCATGAATGCTGACTACTATCTTGAGACTATTGTAATAGAACATGTGATGCCTTTCGGTCATTTTGTGGGGCCCAATTTCCTGTTTATGCAAGACAACGCTCGACCTCACGTGGCTAGGGAGGTACTCAATTATCTTAATCAAATTGATATACCGATTATGCAACGGCCACCAAAAAGCCCGGATCTGAATCCGATAGAACATGTAGGGGATCACCTTAAGAAAAATGTGAAATGTCATATACCTGCACCTAGAAACCTGAGGGAACTTGAAAATGCAGTTATCACAGAATGGGAGCAAATTCCTCAAGATTTTATCCAAAATTTAATTAGAAGCATGCCTAGGCGCATAAACGCTGTCATCCGAAGTAGAGGAGGCAACACACGCTACTAGTGTCCCAGTTACACCATTAATTTTGCTACTAGTGTCCCAGTTTATTTTTTTCATTATTACATAATTTCAACGATTTTGTTATTAGGTCTTAAGAATAATTTTAATTCGAATCTTATAGAGAAATTTGGTAGCTAATTCACTTTTAAAGTATCCGAATAAGTTTTTTCTAACTTTTAGTGTAACCAATGTTCATAAAAAATTATTAAAATTAATTCATTATAGAGATTTGGATGATTTCATATATTGTTGCGTTAATTTTGTCCAGGAGTGTATATATATATATATATATATATATATATATATATATATATATATATATATATATATATATATATATATATATATATATATATATATATATATATATATATATATATATATATATATGTATATATGTATATATATGTATATATATATATATATATATATATATATATATATATATATATATACAGCGTGTTATAAAAATCCTTTAATATATAAAAATAGGAAAATTCTTGTATCAAGGACAATTACAAAAAAATAATGGTAAATGACGCTTCTCTGTTATCAATGAAAAAATTTATCCTGTACTGTTTAAGGTTTTTCAGCATGTACGTCAATCGCTGTAGCAAATAAGATTGACTTCTTCTCCCGAAAGTGACTATTCGGTTCGACTATGGGCAATCATGCAGCTCTAAAAGGCCGGTAGTATTTGTTGAGAACGAATTTCGCAGATTGTTTAGTCAGGAGATGCGTCTGAGTCTTGGTCCCTTTTTTCCAAATATTCCTTTTTGATTGATTTAAATTTTAATAATAATCTGAACTCTTCTAATGTTTCTATTCTTTAAAATTAAAATTAAAAATTTTAAAAGATCATTATTTTAAATTATAACAAATTAAAAGAATTTTACATTCATTAATTTAAAAAAGCATCCGAAGCTGCATTTCTTGGGAGAAAATGATACACAAATAGTTTTATATTCAAAACTAAAAATCATAATATTTTAATAGAAAAAAAAATGTTTAACTGTGATTATAGTTTCATTATTAATATAACGACAAAGTATAAGTAGATTCAGGGTATATTTTTTGTTAACTATAGAAACGCTAGATCGAAATGTTAAGAAATACGCTGCAAGAACCAAACAAGGTCCAAACAGAACATGAAAAGAGTTTTCGCACAAAATAGTTATTAGGAAATTCATTATTCATTCTTAAGTTTACAAAATCCTAAATATGGCACTACTTGAGCGGTGTAAAAATCAAATTTCCAAAGAAAATTGGTGCTTCTCCTCTAATCCTAATGAGAGATCTATCAAATTAACATAATTTTACCTTCATCTGTCAGACTTACGTCGATGTGCGAGCCACGGAATACCCGAGTGGGATTTTTGTATGCATAAATTTTACCATGCAACATTTATTGATTCAGCAAGTATTAATATTTTAATATTTTATTTAAGATTTTTTGTTAATTTTACCTTGATGGTCAGATTTTTTTAAGGAAATACCTTTTATCCAAAAGTTGTGATAATTTAAAAGAAAAAGTTAATATTTGATAACATTATCAGCGTAAGCGTCCGAAAAGGTTGCGTAATGGGATTTTAAGAAAATCTTAAATATGTATAAAGTGAAAAAAGGAAAATATTGCATTACTCAAAGGAATTACCTATTCCAATATATTAAACTATTTTTATAACACTATATATGTGTGTATATATGTATATATATATATATATATATATATATATATATATATATATATATATATATATATATATATATATATATATATATATATATATACATACATGAAGAAGGTAGTCGCGACTGACTAGTAAGAAGAAGGAGCTAATTATTGGGGATGTTGTAAGTGGCCAATTAAAAGTCAAATTGTTTACTTGTCGATCTTTCGAAACTCATATATTTGATATGAGAGAGAAAATAGGATTTGGGATGTGCGCAGGACAATAACCCCTTTTATGCTAAGGAAAGTGAAGGAAAATATAGGAAAACGATTAAACATGTATGTTCATGTAGACGGGCATATTTTTGAACATTTATTACGTCAAAATAATTAATCATTAGATAAGTTAAACTATATTAAAATTATTATTAACTATTTTTTTATGTTTTCACAATAGCGTAAGTGTATTAACAACAAAGGGTAAAAATTGAAAAATTCAAAATAAATCGAAAACTATTAGAAATAGGTGTATGACATACCTAATAAAAGTTGGAGGGTTTTGTAAAATCTGTCAGAAAAAATAATAATATACAGGGTAAGCCATTTAAAAAATTTGAGATTTTTCAATTTAAAATAGTCGAAATGTAGCATCTAACTCAAATTTCTTTACATTTATCTTTTTTTCCATCTCTGTAGAACGCTCGTACCAATTATGAGTATTTCATCTTCAGAAACAATGACGCTACTGGCAATTTTTTACAAAACTGAAAACTATTATTTAAAAAAAAAAATTGAAATATTCTTTAAACTACTAGGTTTAGGTATATAACATTATTAATAAAAAACTTATAAAATTTTACGCAGAATTTAAAAATAAATTAGAAAATAGGATGTTCCATTTAAAAAAACGTATGTTATATCGGCCACACTTTTTTGAAGTACCTTGTATACTCAAAAATAATTTTAAACTATGCACCTTAACATTCCCTAAAACTATTGTATTTAACATGTTTTCGTCATTCCCGAAATAAATAAGATAATGAACTTTACTCTATCGTTGACTCACCCTGTACATCAACACCAGAAGAGCCAATACACAGGACAGCAAAATACATTTGGTAGAAAAAACTACTAGTACGGATCAAAACTGAACAACTATGAGCACCATTTTTATTAGGGGTATTATAAAATTTGTTAGTTAACTCGAGGCAAACAGGTGTGGCCTACGTGTTGAATTTTTGGCGGTAAAAGTACTTGATCTGTCGTGTGTGTGACATTTTGGTTAAAACAGAAATATTCCTAGAGTCAGTAGTGGGTACCACCCGTCTGTCGTGTGGTAACTCCCACAAAATGGAAGTGATTAAATTACAATGAAGAGAGGAAAAACAGGAATGTCACCATTCTGCACACTAGTGTAGAGATTAGAATTATCAGTTCGATGTATGTGGTAAATTGGGAAAAATATCATTTATTCAGAGTCCAAAGTAATATTCGTGGTATTCATGTATTTAGAAAGTTTCAAAATGTATGAGTAAATTACACTTAAGACCTCAGTGTCTGACCTCTTGTTCATGTTTACAGGATTGTTATTGATAGCCATCATCTCCAAGAATTTTCTCTTTGTGTAATTAGGTTCACTGAACAAGATAGATGTGTTGCCATAGTCCATTCTATGGTCTTTGTGAATGACATGTTCTGCAAGGAAGCACGACGTTACACCTCTCCTGCAATCACTTTTGTGTGAAATTATGCGGCCTTTGAGGTGCCTGGAAGTTTGGCCGATATATGACAAGTTACAATTGAGGTCAGGCTCAATCGGAGATTTTAATTTTGTGTACAGGGGAGTTGAGTTTGTTCTGAACTTTCTTAGCAATTTTTCACACATTATTCTAGATGTCTTGATAAAGAAACAATTATATGGGTTTCGAGAGCTCGACAAGTAAACAAACTGACTTTTAATTGGCCACTTACGACTGCATCCCCAATAATTAGCTCTTTTATATATATATATATATATATATATATATATATATATATATATATATATATATATATATATATATATATATATATATATATTTATATATATTTATACATAGGAACATGACTTTTTAAGTTCGTAAATACTGAATTTAACTATGAGTTTTATAGCACATAACAATATTATTCTTTTTTAAAATCCATTTCAGTTTTTCGGAAAGTTCTTTGGTATAAGGAAGAGGTAAGAATCTTTAGCGGTTTGGTTCGTTTTTTGTTTTTGTTGTTTGTCAAATTGTTATAATGTTTATATATTCTTTTCTTTATTGTCCGGTTGATGTCATTTTCATTGAATTCATTTTGTATTAAAATTGTTTTTACTCTTTTCAGAGCGTCAGGTCTTAGTTTAAGTGAGGTCAGTTTTATTGCTCGGTCTGTAAGTCCTACAATGACACCAATTTTTTGTGTCATTACATAATTCGGGTAGTAATTTCCTGACCAGGTAGGTTTTATATACCACTTAGTGAGAGTTTTGTCATGTCCTCTAATTAACGTGAGATCTAAGAAGTTTATTTCACCCTCTTTTTCAGTCTCTGATATGAATTGTAGGTTTTTATGGAAGTCATTAAATTTGTGTAAAATTTCGTTTATTTTTTCTTTTTGTACCGCTAGCAAACAATCGTCTACGAGCCTCACAATTCCGTGCCACCAAAAATCTATGACCTACCCAAGCTTCATAAATATAACACACCGTTAAGACCTATTGTATCTTGCATAAAATCTCCTTTGTTTAACCTTTCAAAATATCTGGCTAACTACTTAGCAATTATAACAGGAAAAAATTATTTCATTAAGGATTCGTTCGATTTTAAAACATTCATAGATTCAATTCAGATTCCATTAAATTACGAACTCCTATCGCTAGATTTAACATCACTGTACACCAAGATTCCCAAAGGACTAGTACACACAGTCATTAACGGAAAGTGGAACGTATTAAAAAACCACACCTCCATGTCTAAACAGAATTTTCTTGATGCCATTGAACTTACATTAAATATCAATTACTTTGAGTTCAAAAACCAATTTTATAAACAAATTGACGGATGTGCGATGGTTTCTCCCATATCGTCGGCCATCGCTCAGTTAGTAATGGGATTCTTAAAAAAACAAGTTATTCAGGGATTAAAGTTTAACGTTCTGTTTTTCAAGAGGTCCGTAGACGATTGTTTGCTAGCGGTACAAAAAGAAAAAATAAACGAAATTTTTAACACATTTAATGACTTCCATAAAAACATACAATTCCTATCAGAGATTGAAAAAGAGGGTGAAATAAACTTCTTAGATCTAACGCTAATGAGACAACATGACAAAATTCTCACTAAGTGGTATACAAAAACCTACCTGGTCAGAAAGGTATCTAAATTAGTACTCGAATCACGCAATGTCACAAAAAATTAGTGCCATTATAGGAATTACAGACCAAGCAATAAAACTAACCTCACCTGAACTAAGACCTGACGCTCTGAAAAAGTAAAAATAATTTTAATACAAAATGAATTAAAAGAAAATGACATCGACCGGATAATAAGGAAAAGAATATATAAACATCTTTGATTGTGTTAGCCGATACTTGTTGGAAATTCATAATAAAATTATATAAAAAAACAACACTATGTTTTAATTTCCAATATATTTAAAGTCACTTGACAATTGTTTCACCATACAATGGCTTCCTCAGAAGTAAATAAGAAAGAAAAATATTTGGTAGTAATCCTGGTTAAATAGTGCTTAAAACTATCCTTAATTACCTAAGATTATGCTAATCATTTTATTATATTATTTACAGACAGAATTATTTTAAGAATGCAAATCTGTGGTACTATTTCCGAGAACTAATAAAGATTAAGTAAGGGCGAATGGTTTAAGTCTACCTGTTCGTTTAATAATTGATTGGAGTTTTTCCGTTTGTTAATTTCAAGACATTCAAGCAAATTTAATTTTTTAGATTTATTTTCTACATGTAGGATTTTTAACGTATCATCAAAATTATGAGATTCGTTTATTATATGAGTTGCGTAATGTGAATTGTTCTTATTTTTTAAATAACTAACAAACTGGTAGATCTTTTGAAACTCGCATTAAAGAACATAAACATAGTTATTTAAAAAACAATTCACATTACGCAACTCATATAATAAACGAATCTCATAATTTTGATGATACGTTAAAAATCCTACATGTAGAAAATAAATCTAAAAAATTAAATTTGCTTGAATATCTTGAAATTAACAAACGGAAAAACTCCAATCAATTATTAAACGAACAGGTAGACTTAAACCATTCGCCCTTACTTAATCTTTATTAGTTCTCGGAAATAGTACCACAGATTTGCATTCTTAAAATAATTCTGTCTGTAAATAATATAATAAAATGATTAGCATAATCTTAGGTAATTAAGGATAGTTTTAAGCACTATTTAACCAGGATTACTGCCAAATATTTTTCTTTCTTATTTACTTCTGAAGAAGCCATTGTATGGTGAAACAATTGTCAAGTGACTTTAAATATATTGCAAATTAAAACATATTGTTGTTTTTTTATATAATTTTGAATATATAAACATTAACAACCAACAAAAACGAACCAAACCACGAAAGATTCTTATCTCTTCCTTATACCAAAGAACTTTCAGAAAAACTGAAATGGGTTTTAAAAAAGTATAACACTGTTGTGTGCCATAAAACTCGCAACAAATTAAATTCAGTAGTTACCAACTTAAAAAGTCATGTTCCCAAAATGAACCAATCAAATGTTGTCTATTCAAAACCGCGCAACGACTGTCCAAAAAAATATATCGGAATGACTTGTCAGCTATTAAAAAACAGACTAAATGGACACAAATATACAAAATATGCGTCCACTGTGCTCAGCAAACACGAAGCTGAATATAAGCACAGTTTTAATTTTAATGGCACTAAGATCTTAAACAAAGACCGGAATTATGCCAAGCTGCAGATCAACGAAATGATTGACATCAAAAAAGATAACGCAGTGAATGAGAGGACTGACGTAAGAGGAGTCAGTCATATTTACACAAATTTAATTAAGTATTAAATGTAGGAAAAAAATAAAAATAAACATCCTCTTAATGGTGGGAACTGATATATATATATATATATATATATATATATATATATATATATATATATATATATATATATATATATATATATATATATATATATAATCTATATATATATATATATATATATATATATATATATATATATATATATATATATATATATATATATATATATATATATATATATATATATATATATATATATATATATATATACTCACTATTTTAAATAGATACACCATGTACACATAATAAAAAACAAAAAATAAAAACCAACAAATTTGTCAAAGTAAAGAATGCAATTATTGATAAGAACCATAAAATAAAATTCACCGGTGCACCGATAACGAAATTTTCAAAGTACTGTTATTATTTTATTATATTTGTATTCAATTTTAAGAGTCTTAAATAAATGTATTATATAGTGTGACGTTTGTAAAATAATTGTATGTGTTGTATTATAAAAATGTCATTATGTTATGTATATGTTAATTAAGTGGTTAAAAATTTTAAGAAGAACCTAATACCCAAGAAAATATGCATACATAAGTTTATATATATATATATATATATATATATATATATATATATATATATATGTATATATGTACATATAGAGTTTAAAAATACTTACACTCATTAAAAATTCAATTGTTTCAAAACCAGTCGTTAAGTTACCTTCGTGATAAATATGATTTTCACAAACTAACGCCAAATCGGCAAATTTTTTCTTCCTAAAAATGGTACTTACGAATTTAACCAAATATAATCTAGAGATAAAAATAAGCTTATAAAACTAAATAAATAAGTAAATACACAAATAAATAAATAAACTCTACAGTGGGTGAGACACTACAAAAACACTTTCAAACATTTTAGAGACAGGGCATATCTTCTCAATGTACGAAGAAATTACTAATATCTCTACCCCTCCTCTGTTTCTCTCTCCTCTATTTTCCTCCATCTGTTTCTGTCCTGTGCTATGATCTAGTTAGCACTATCCCAGAAACATTAGTTGACTGAATTTATTTGATCGTCGACCACAAAAATTAATGCCACTTTATAGTAAAATTATTCATAGACTTTAACGATTGGATTTAACTCAAGTCTGAACGGCGATTAAATCTGCCAAAGAAACGGATAGATCGTTCATCTGCTGCTTCATTGGCCTAATAATACATTATACAAAAGTTCACAAAGTAGCGCATTAGAATATCAAAACATTAAAACATTAGTATTTTAATTAACTGCTAACATGTATACTGTGTATATGATTGGCAATAAATAATATGGTACTGGTACCTATGAGGTAAGGTATTTTGAAATTCAACTATTCAGCTTGTCATTTAGATACATGGTCTTATCAATCGGTAGATAATGTTCCCGGGGGGCAAATTGTGAATTTAACAGTCGCCGAATGAATGAATATGCAAAGGCAAGTAGTTTATGACATTCAACGGCAGATCCTTTCGTTCCCTGCTACGAATTTTTTACTATTCACTGCAAGCTGTTTAAAAAAATTAATTTTTTACTTTTTAAGATTTGGTTTAATCAACCTTAATATATTTTTCTTTAAAATTAGAAAGATACTTTATATACTTACTCCTCTTCTGTCATATTTACTGAGTCGCCGATTATTCTGTGATAAGTTTCTGTAAAGTTGTATACAGTCTGTCGTGCTTTGGTTTCAGAACAAACAGTAACAGCTGAAAAAAGTTGATCAATAAATTGGTTCATTTATATCATATACGAGTACATTCGACGCGATTCAGCTAACTTAATGCAGTCTCGCGGACTTGATTCATTAGTATCCTCACTGCTTATTCCTTATGTTACCTAACGTGATGAAACATATCCTATAACCTGACCAGAGAACATATGTATTTTATAAAAAAACACGTAAATTGGATAAGTGTTTCTTGAGTGTTAAGCGCACTAACGGACAGACAGAGAGACGTTGCGTTTTATATATATTATAGATTTTTTTTTGGTAAATATTAAGTTAAGAATTAAAAAAAAACACGTAAATCGGATAACTGGTTCTCGAATGATAAGCACACCAACGGACAGACAGACAGAGAGAGAGACGTTGCGTTTTATATAGATTATGTAGATTATTATTATTATTATTATTATTATTATTATATAACCGCGCCAGAGAACATATGTATGAATTAAAAAAAAAAACAAACACGTAAATCGGATAAGTGGTTCATGGGTGATAAGCGCACTAACGCACAGATATATAGACAGACAGACGTTGCATTTTATATATATTATATTCTTTGCTACACGATTATTGTGTATCTAATTGTTCCATATTTAATGGTTTAGGCAGTGTATTGCAAGAGAATGCGCTAACGGCAAACTTTTTTCGACTTGATTCACTACTGTCGACACTGCTTTTTCTTTATTACCTAACGTAATAAAATACAGACAGAGAGGCAAACTTTGTTCCGACTTGATCCACTATTATCGTCACTGCTTATTTCTTGTCTTACCTAACGTAATAATATATATATTTTTTTTATGGGTCTAGCACACGTGCTGCAGGGAAGTCCCTAAAGCGCTACAGGAGCAGCATGTGTGCAGAAAAAGCGATTCACGTTGTTCTTGAATCGCTGTAAATTGTACTCGGTGGCAAACACAGCGCTGGGCAAATTATTGCAAAGGGATGATGTTCTCCATATAAAAGACTGCTTGAATAGCGTTGTACGCGGAGTAACAAGCTGAACCTCATACTGATGTGAAGCACCAGCGCGACGTGTATTTCTAACATGCACCACTTTGGGAGGAATTAAGCTGGCTACATCCTTCGAACACTTTCTATGAAAATACTTGTAGAACAGACTCAAGTCGCCAACCGTTCTTCGATGTTATAGCGAATCAAGGCCGCAGGTCAATTCCTGGTCTCCAATCAGACGGACAGCTCTTCTCTGAACAGAATCCAACAAATGCAGTGTATGTTTGGGAGCGGAGCCCCAAACGTGGGAGCAGTAATCCATAGTTGGTCGAATTTGAGCTTTGTAAAGAATTAACAGTTATTGTGGAGTGTAAAGCTTTCTGGTTCGAAATAATATTCCTAACTTCTGAGAAGCTCACCTTGCTATGCCTGCAACATGTTCATGCCAGGATATATTTGCTCCCAAACTAACGCCCAACAAATTGAGTGACAATGCTAGGGGAATGGAGTGCCCCGACATAACTATGTCGGGTTCAGCAACGTTAACTTTTTTAGAAAAAACTGCCACCTGGATTTTTGTAGCGTTAAATTCCACTTGGTTACTGTCACCCCAAGATAGAATTTCTTCCAGGTCTTTGTTAAGTTGAATGACCTCCTGCTGTCTGCGGATATTCGCCTGAGCAGCCGATGTCCGAGCGTTCAAGGTGAATGAAGAGACAAGTGTACTGTCATCTGCAAAGCTGTAGATTGGATTCCCGGTCTTTTCCAGCAGATCGTTAATGTAAATGAAAAAGAGAGTAGGAGACAGTATGGAGCCCTGGGGCACACCGGCGTTGATAATGAAGGTGTTAGAAAAACAACATCGGGCATCTTTGACTGCAATATGGGAATAAAAGCAAAGAGTTCAGCCAATATATATTATAACCTGGCCAGAGAAGATATATATGTTTAAAAAAAAAGCACGTAAATCGGATAAGTGGTTCCCGAGTGATAAGCGCACTAACGGACAGACAGAGAGACGTTGCATTTTATATATATTACAGATAATAATTAAGATTACAAGAAGTAGAGCACTGGCGCGGCGGTTAAATTAAAGAGATTTAAAAAAATGAAGTATACATTCTCTAAATTTTATAATGCTTCATCTGATCAATATTTATCGATATATCGATAGTTATCAATATATGACTAGTTATCCACATATTGTTGTCAATGCATTAAAGATTGTCAATAAATCAATAGTTCGCGATATGTCAATAGTTATTGATTTATGGTTAGTCCCTGATATACCGATAGTTATCGATATGTTTCGATGGTTGTCAGCATGGCGGTGGTTATCGATTTAGCTATAAGTATATTAATTATTAATATCGTGAGAGATTATAATAGATTTATCCAATTATAAATATGACACAGAGTTATGATAAATTATTTATTTGGTAAAATTTAAAAAATTGATTTTTTTTTTCAAAATGTACACTATTTTCAGAATGTGGTTCACCCTTATATTCTATTTATAATAATAATCCTCGGTATCTTTCAATATATCAAAGACTATCGATATATTCGTAGTTATCGATATATCGATAGGTCTGGGATTCATTTATTGTTATGCGGTGTATTGTAACTATTAATAACTAATGGTATATATAGTAGGCTAAAATGAAATAACTGCAGAAAATTAATGTTTAAATTGTATAAAATTATGGAACTCCACTCAAACATAATTTTTTCTTTACCAACTTATTTTTAAGATAAAGTAACATAAGAACAATACTAGTATTAACAGATATAACATATTACCTGGAAAAGGTACTTGCCACACTGGTGTTGGACTTCTAGCAAAACTTACAAGTACTGGTGACGTATCCCATTTAACATAGGTCTGAATGATTAATCCAATACAAATATATAGAGATATACAGAAAAGAACTAGCCACCATAACCTAAAATATCCGTTAACATTTTTAACTTATCACCTAAGGGACCATATTGTATTATCAAATTTTATTATTAATATTTTTTTAATTCGATTTAAGTTTCTATTCACCAGATCAATGTAAAATTATATGTAAATATGTTTCAGAAATTTGACTATTTTGATTGTGCCGCCATTTTTAAAGTAGATGCGATAAGAGAACTAAGATTGGTAAAGTGACATACAATAGTACTTCCCTTGCAAATCCGCGATGTTCAAATGATGGTTAGTACAGAGTGAAATATAAAATCACAAAAAAGTTAAGCATAGTGAAACTTACGATATTTACAACTGATACATGATATTTCCCTGTAAGAACTATTTATATTAAACCATGAAAAAAAATATAACATTATATCAAAATAAAAAACACGTAATTTGAGCATTAACACTCAATATATTAAATGATACACGTTTTACATTAACCACGAAATAAAAGTAGAGCAGGCAGTGGACTTGAGAGATATTTCCAACAGAAAATTGATATTTGTTTCTACATGTTGGTCTTGGTACAGTTTGAAATTATGGAAAAATAATATAACCTTCAAATTCCTTGACTACAAGAACTATGAAAAGGACATACGTCATTATAACTGCCCCTATATATTTGTTAGTAATATATTAATAAATTAAAATTCAGGAAAAATAGTTTTAATGCTATGAATATTATGTAAAATTTATTAACACTAGCCCTTTCATCCCTTCCCCTTAAAGTGATATCATTTAAAAACTATAAATTCTTGTCCTGTGTACCAATTTTGAAATCAATATCTGATTTAAGAGGTATTGTGTCGACCGACAGTCAGCTACACGACACTCGGACACAAACAAACGACCGATGGAATCTAAGGACCTTAAGTCGTGAAAAATGCAAAAATTTCGGAGTATAATTTTTTCACAAATACTTATCACAGAACGAGAAAAAATTTTAAATTCCAAGTTCTCTTAAAAGGAAGTATAAAAGGATATACAAGTATTCAAAGAAACTACTTCAAGCCCCTTCCCCATGTCTATGAATCATTATATACGAATAATTATGTTTAAAATTTATCCATTGTCATTAAAACTAGATAAAATTGTCACAATACCATTGAACCTCCTTCCCCTGAAGCAATTTCACTTAAAAACTTCTACTCCAAGTATTAAATACTCGTATATACTAAACTTGAAATCAGTACCTCATTTCGTTCTAAAGATATCATTCCAACAGGCAAATAGGCTAACTGATATAGAAACGGCAACTAAAAACTATGTTTTTACTTTTCATGCTAAGGGCAACTGAAAACTATGTTTTTACTTTTCATGCATGTAATCGTAAAAAATATGTATTTATGCCGAGTCCCTCTGTTGGCACGATAAATTTCGAACAAACTGAGATATTTATTTCAAATTTGGTACAAATAAAATTCTTTAAGTAGGAAACAGACCTACAATTTTTGAGCGATGTCGCCTTAAGGAAAAAAGGTAAAAGTGGTGAAGGTCTATAAAGTGTGTTGAGTTTCAATAGCATTATGAGAATTTTGCCTAATTTTTACATAAATTAATGAACAAATTTTAAATATTACTATTCTTAGCTATATATATATATATATATATATATATATATATATATATATATATATATATATATATATATATATATATATATATATATATATATATATATATATATATATATATATATATATATATATATATATATTGGGTGACATAGCCAACATGTAACACTCTATAATTTTTTTTATTTTGAAAGTTACATATTTGCATTTTTAGATACCAGATTGGGACATTATTAAGCTTCTTTATCACTTAAGAAATATTTTTAACTACTTTCGATTTGACTGCAACGTTCTTATTTTTAACTGTATATTTTTTTATCAATTTCAATTCGCTTTGAAATTCTCTTTCCAACGATGTGTCACAAGTTGACATTTGTTTGACAAGTGACCGACAAAAACTGATTTAAACTCTTAGAGTTAGGCGGCCATGGCGGATATACTAGCAATTGTTTTTGTTCGTTTTATCTCACTTTGGAATGAATTTAAGACTATTTATTTATCATGCCATTTTCGCGAGTCTAAGTGGCTCCTACAAAATTTTATGCTTTACATTCAGTTACAGAATTTTCTCTTCACGTAATGATCAATATCACCGAAATTGAGATAGGAACACATATTTTTTATTTAACCTAGTTACACATTACAGATTTTTTGCCTACATCTAACAAAACTATCTACCCCCAGTTGGATTTAATATTATTTTCAGAAAATAAACCGTTTAATGTGATATCAACTAATTCCATTACGGACTTAGTAGGCTGTGAGAAAACAGACGAACCGAAAGTCATGGTTGCTGCGTGTTACCAAAATGGCCATTATTAATGTTTACTTTACGTCAAAAATCATTTTTCGGTAACAAAAATGTATGCAAAGGATGAAAAAGTAGACATGATATTAATTTATGGAGAGTGCGGAAAGAATAACCGACAAGCCGCCGAGTTGTACATGGCAAGATATCACGATAGGAGGCACCCACCCAACAATTATTTTTTAAGGATAGAGCAGCAGTTTAGAAGGCAACCGATTAAACCTGCTGATGTATTTAGTGGTGACGAAGAGTCACAAATCAATGTATTGGCCATTATTCAGATAGATC
>CM032455.1:56441086-56443586 GCA_019049505.1 Pachyrhynchus sulphureomaculatus
CAAATTTAGCGCCCAACAAATTGAATGACGATGTTAGAGGAATGGAGTACCCGACATAACTATGTCGGGTTCAGCAACGTTAACTTTTTTAGAAAAACTGCCGCCCTGGGTTTTTGTAACGTTAAATTCCACTTGGTTTACTATCACCCCAAGATAGAATTTCTTCCAGGTCTTTGTTAGTTGAATGACTTCCTGCTGTCTGCGGATATTCGTCTGAGTAGCCGATGTCCGAGCGTTCAAAGGGAATGAAGAGATCAGTGTACTGTCATCTGCAAAGCTGTAGATTGGATTATCGGTCTTTTCCAGCAGATCGTTAATGTAAATGAGAAAGAGAGTAGGAGACAGTTTGGAGCTTTGCGGTATACCGGCGTTGATAGCGAAGGTGTTAGAAAGAAATCCGTCGACTGCCACTCGTAAAGAACGCTCTCTGAGGAAACATGAGAGCCACAAACAGAACTTTTCCGAGATAACCATAAGAACGTAGCTTAGCCAACAGCCCATCGTGCCAAAATACGGTCGAATGCCTTGGATATGTCAAGAGCAACCGCTCGAGATTCTCCAAAGTGTTCAATTACATTGTTCCAAACATGTGTTACATAAGTCAGAAGATCTCACTGTTGATCTATTTTTACGAAAGCCATATTGGTGATCGCTAATAATTTGAATCCTTCAAGATATTTTAGAAGATGCTGATTGATAGCCTTTTCCATGACTTTCGATATTATTGAAAGCAGTGCGATTGGTCGGTAGTTATTTTGGCAAGGTCTTCTTGCCTTTTTTAGTGTATCGGCTGAACTGTAGCACATTTCCAGCAGGAAGGAAATATTCCCTTTCTGTAGGATAGGTTGAAAAGTCTACTGGTAAACTGGTGTTAGTTCCCTCGTTATCGAGTGTGGTGTCAAATGCCTGTAAAAACACGAGTTCAAAAATATATATAATGTAAAACTTGCGCACACTTTTCTTTGTATTATTTTTAAAAAAATCGCGAAAAATCGCTGTCCCCCCCATATCTCCAAAAGTACTGATCAAAAAATTTGAAAAAATTCTAGAATATTCTCCAATTTCAAGGTCATCAGTTTTCAATAAAGATCGGAAACAAACTTTGTTGAAAACTCATTTTGTGAAGTTATTGATAATTTTATACCTCCGTAACAAAAATTTTTATTTTAAAAGAAATTAATGTACGAGACACTAATTGCGCAAGTTCAACTTGCACTTGACTGGTTATTTTAAATATAGAATTGTATAGTGCATATCAAGCATTATACTGACGTATTTAACATTTGGTAGTGAAAACGACGGTGGCCGCGACGCCAAACAAGTTTTTTTTCCATCGATATACCTTTTGTAAAACGGTACTGGAATGCTCTAATTTTTTTCAACATTTTTTCCTTAAACTGTTTTTTCAGTTTGTTTTGCAAAAAAGTTATGCAGCGAAAACCTTCTAAAATATAATTTTTTGGTCATCGAGGTTGACATGGATCGTATGCCGTGTTTGGCGGTTTTCAAAACAATTTTTCTAGTAGGCAGCTGTCATACCTTAATCTGACAGTAGTTGTAATAATATTAGTTACTATGCTGTTAAGGTTTTTCCTTTAATAAAATATCTTTAAACAATAACTTTTAACATTTTTATTACATATTTAAAAAATTAATTGTTTGAAACTTAAAAAATAAAGAAAAAAATATCAAAAGAAATTTTCTATATATCTTCCTTCTTCTATCATACATTTTTCTATTCTTTTCGTTAATCCTTGTGTGAGTGGCTTTGTAAATAATATCTTCCGTTATACTGTTGCACGAATCTGATATTTTTGCTCTTAAGTGCTCAATGTCATTTGTCGCAGTTTTGTATACAATATCTTTAAGAGTGCACCACAGGAAAAAATCTAACGGCGTGTGGTCTGGTGACTTAGGTGCTCATTGAATAACTGGACTCCCGAACCCCTATCGATCTTCGTTGAAACCATTTATTCAAATTCTCTCTAACAGCAGCAGTTGTATAGTCATGGTATTTGTTAGCTTTAAGAGATTTCTGAATAACCCCATAAGATACATACAATTATTTGCTTACTTGTCCGATTCAATTATATGGATGATTTTGAAAATATTGCATAATTTCGGCTACTTTTTCATCTGTTAAATCAGTTGTTGGTTTAAAAATACCGTTCTGCAAAAAAATGCATTCATATTGCTCCTCAATGCGTTATAATCGACACAACATAGTGTGACCTGGGATATACCTGTCGGGATAACGTTCTCGAAACAGTCTAATGGCTTCCCGAGAATTTCTTCTTACTTCTCCATAAATAAGTATCATATCTACTTTTTCAGCGTGGAAAATCACTTCAACTAGAAGCTATGAACACTCTGTTTAGTTAGTTTAACTATACTGAATTGTGCATACAAGAGCTGTCAGATTAAAGTATGACAACCGCCTACTAGAAAAATCGTTTGAAAACCGCCAAACCTGGCATACGATCTATGGAAACTGTGATGA
>CM032455.1:56448586-56540777 GCA_019049505.1 Pachyrhynchus sulphureomaculatus
ACACACCTCCTGTTGTGTTCTCCTACGGTCTCCGTAACCAACCATCATTAACAAAGTGATTCTTTCAGTTTCTGTTAAATGTACCATTATGATATTACGCTCAAATTGCAATTTCACAAAATGCAGCAATAAACGTTTTCGTCAATAAATCATTTTTTGAAGCGTTAAGTTGTTACCTGACAGTAAATGTTTGACACGAGCCAGCATACTTTTTTTTTAATTTGATCTCCTTAATTTCAAATATCAATAATTCCAAAACAGTTTAATTTAGACATATGGCATGTTAAACAAATAATATGTAGAATTTTTAGTGGGACTCAAAATTAAATTATATATAGGGCTTTTCATTTAAAAAAAAGAGAGAAACTGAGAGTTCAAAATATTTTATTGTCAACGTCAACATGTGCGCCGTATACCACTCTCTAAACATTTTTTAACATTTTTTTGATACACTGAATAATAAATGCTGTGGAATCATTATTCCATACATATGGGGCACCCTGTATAATATAAAAAGGTATATAGGCTATAAGGGTGCCAATATATCTCTGTAGGGCTAATAGAGATTATCAATCAGATTGTCGAGATTTGTTGTAAAGTTTAAACTGATTTCGATAAACACAACAAAATCACCCCAGTGTGGAAATTCTAACACCGTAAATCGTAACATCTTTGTTCATGCCCGGAACAGATGCAAGGGAATTATCGACGAAACCAAGGAGGCACACAATCAACGAATTAGAAACAAACTTCTCGCTTGTCCCAACAATTCCAGGTCCTTTTGGGCAGTCGCTAAGGCAGTTAGTCAAAAAATTTTACCAAATCCACCATACCACCACTCACACGGCCAGATAATTCCATTGCAACCACACCTGTTGAGAGAGCGAACTTGTTGGCTGAACTCTTTGCTTCATATTCTACTGTCGATTTCCAAGGAAAAACACCACCTACTATTCCCATATTGCAGTCAAGGATGCCCGATGTTGTCTTCAGACAGCGCATCATAAAGCGTATTTTAATGAAGCTAGACACCAAGAAGGCTTCTGGCGCTGACGGAATACCTGCCATAGTTCTCAAAAATTGTGCAAGGGAACTAACACCAGTTTTCTGTAGACTTTTTAACCTATCCTACAGAAAGGGAATATTTCCGTCCTGCTGGAAATGTGCTACGGTTCAGCCGATACCTAAACAAGGTAAGAAGACCTTGCCAAATAACTACCGACCAGTTGCACTGCTTTCAATAATATCGAAAGTTATGGAAAAGGTTATCAATGAGCATCTTCTAAAATATCTTGAACGATTCAATATTATTAGCGATCACCAATATGGTTTTCGTAAACATAGATCAACCGGAGATCTTCTGACTTATGTAACACATGTTTGGAACAACGCAATTGAACACTTTGGAGAATCTCGAGCGGTTGCTCTTGACATATCCAAGGCATTCGACCGTGTTTGGCACGATGGACTGTTGGCTAAGTTACGCTCTTATGGTATGTCTGAAAGGTTCTGTTTGTGGCTCTCATGTTTTCCTCAGAGAGCGTTCTTTACGAGTGGCGGACGACGGATTTCTTTCTAACACCCTCACTATCAACGCCGGTGTGCCCCAGGGCTCCATACTGTCTCCTACTCTCTTTCTCATTTACATTAACGATCTGCTGGAAAAGACCGGGAATCCATTCTATAGCTTTGCAGATGACAGTACGCTTGTCTCTTCATTCACCGTGAACGCTCGGACACCGGCTGCTCAGGCGAATATCCGCAGACAGTAGGAGGTCGTTCAACTTAACAAAGACCTGGAAGAAATTCTATCTTGGGGTGACAGTAACCAAGTGGAATTTAACGCTACAAAAACCCAAGCGGCAGTTTTTTCTAAAAAAGTTAACGTTGCTGAACCCGACATAGTTATGTCGGGGCACTCCATTCCCCTAGCATAGTCGCTCAATTTGTTGGGCGTTAGTTTGGGAGCAAATATGTCTTGGCATGAACATGTTGCAGGCATAGCAAGGAGAGCTTCTCAAAAGTTGGGAATATTATTTAGAACCAGAAAGCTTTACACCCCACAGCAACTGTTAATTCTTTACAAAGCCCAAATTCGACCAACTATGGAATACTGCTGCCACGTTTGGGGCTCCGCTCCGAAACATACACTGCATTTGTTGGATTCTGTTCAGAGAAGAGCGGTCCGTCTGATTGGGAACCCGGAATTGACCGGCGGCCTTGATTCGCTGGAACATCGAAGAACGGTTGGCGACTTCAGTCTGTTCTACAAGTATTTTCATGGAAAGTGTTCGAAGGATGTAGCCCGCTTAATTCCTCCCAGAGCGGTGCATGTTAGAAATACACGTCGCGCTGGTACTTCGCGTCCGTATGAGGTTCGGCTTGTTACTCCGCGTACAACGCTTTTCAAGCAATCTTTTATATGGAGAACGTCATCCCTTTGGAATAATTTGCCCAGCGCTGTGTTTCCCACCGAGTACAATTTACAGCGATTGAAGAACAACGTGAATCGCTTTTTTCCGCACTCGTGCCGCTCCTGGGGAGCTTTAGGGACTTCCCTGCAGCACGTGTGCTAGACCCATAAAAAAAAAAAAAAAAAAAAAAAAACTTCCCAGCTGAGTGATTTTAACGTGTCGCGAACTAGTTTTGCCGTATGTGATGGAGCATTGTCATGAAGAAAAATGACTTTGTGATGCCTCTTTCGGCCAACGGTTCAAATCGGTCAATTGTTGTTGGTAACGTTTAGTATTAACCGTTTTCCCAGGTTTTAACAGCTCATAATAGACCACGCGCTTCTGGACCCACCAAACACAGAGCATCGTCTTTCTGCGGTTGATGTGGATGGTGCGCCTGGGTCTACCCATGATTTTTTTTGCACTTGGGATTCTCAAAATAAATCCACTTTTCATCCCCTGTAACTATACGATGCAAAAACGACTTCCTTTTGTACCGAGCGAGCAAAATGTCACACGTGTTTTTGCGCTTTTCCATTTGCCTGTCGTTCAACTCATGTGGTACCCATCTACCGGTCTTCTGAATCTTTCCCATCTCTCGTAGCCGACTGGAAGCAGCTTGTTAAATAACGCCCAATTGCTCGGCGAGTTGTTTTTGTGTTTGCGAATCATCTTCGTCAAACAATGCTTGCAATTCCACATCTTCGTATTTTTTTGGCGGTTTTCCACGTTCCTTGTCTCCAACATCGAAGTCACCAGTTTTGAAACGCCGAAACCATCGTTCACACGTATCTTGCGATAGAGCATGTTCACCATAAGCTTCTCGAAGTGATCGGTATGATTCAACAGCAGTTTTCTTCAAATGAAAACAAAAAATTAATGCTGTCCGCGAATGCTCTTTGTTCGGTATAAATTTCGACATATTGAACACAACAACACAACACTATGCACACATTTATCACTCGTGCGCGTCTGCGTTGATGACACAACAAAATGGCGCAGTGTCAAATCTTTTTAGCACAAACTGCATTGGTGCACCATCTGTTGTCTGAAATCCGCATTTCATACTTGTACACCTGGTAGGTATGAGCCACAATATTTTCTTATAAATCGTAGTGAAGTGGAAGTGAATGACTCCCTCACAAAGGGTGGCAGGAGCAAGATAAGAATACAACAAATTTACTTGCTACGAAGTCCTGTTTGTGCGAAAGTTAAAAAAGCATTAATTAGGATTTTGCCAAGCAATAATTAAACTTTCACGAAGCGAAAATTACAAGTTGAATACTATTTACACAAAGTACTTTGTCAAGATTTGTCTGCACATCTACAAGATAAGCTGCTGGAAGGAAAGCCGGATTAGGTACAACTCTACTTGAACGGTCACCATTAAAAAGAATTATGATTATTAGAGTCCGACAAGTCCTAAGTTAAAGCATTCCGTAAAAGAACGAGTTAGGTCGTAATATTGGCACGTGGAATAATGGGCCCGTACTTCTTTAAGCATGATAGAGGACTTTTGAAACATGCTGATAATCGAGAAATTGTGCACTTTACAAAATTTTGATGATTAGAACTAAAGAACCGAGTCTCATCAGAATGAGCGAGACCACACCATTTAAACCTTTAAAACAGTATACAGCAGAGGTTTTTAGTTTTTCAATTTCTTTTCGTGCCAAAAATATTTTAAAAGTAAACTTCTTAATGAGATACCTTGTATTCGTAATTACGTACACTTTAAGTAAGCAACTTAAATTTTTGTTTACGTATGTATAGTCCCTAGAAAAGCGAGTTTATTAAGAAACCAGCATAGTTCTAATACTAGAGGTTTTTTTGATAATTTTTTAAATATCATTGTATATGTTTATTTTTCTACATTGAACAACAAACGTCTGCTGTCCCGTTTTGCTTTTCAAATGCTTTCACTGCTTGTCAGAAAACTTTCTTTATAATAAAATAACCAACGCATTATAATATACCTAAACAGTTATGGGTAGAAAGTTAAGTTATAAATATTTTCTGGTCAATAATCTATTAAAAATATGGCGAAATATTTATTCCTCCACAAATAAATACCTCTTTATTTTCTAAGAAGTGAAAGCACAAATTCAAGGTGAAGAAAATATAGTTCAATTATACTTTAGCACTTATGCTTGACAAGCAGCAGGGTAATATATAAATTATATAAAGATGGTGAAAAATTATGCATTCGTTTGAAAAATTATCACCTTCTAGTCGATATTTTCAACCCCACCAGTGAGGAAAAGAAATCATTGCGATTCCCGCATCCTATGTGATTAGAAAGCCAATAAAATAATGTATGAATGAACATACTAATCCGTGTATTGCGTTGCCATTGTTATGATTTTTTTTTTAATATTTCGTTTCCGTCACTCAAATGATAAATCAATATTTATTTATTATTGTTCATAAAGGCACAAAAACAGTGGTAATAAGATATTTGTGATTAATTCATGCTTCTTTTCTTCACAGTAATAAGAATAAAACCGGTCAAGTGCAAGTTGAACTTGCACAATTAGTGTTCCGTACGTTGATTCTTTTTAAAATAAAATTTTTTTGTTAGGGTGGTATAAAATGATCAGTAACTTCACAAAACACACTCCAAATGAGTTTTCAACAAAGTTTGTTTCCAATCTTTACTGAAAACTGGTGACCTTGAAATTTTGTTTTTTTTTTATATACCAAATAAATTATTAAAGGTTATGCACTCGTGATAATTTTCGTTCAATCTATACCCCGTGGAAAATATTCCAGAATTTTTTCCAAATTTTTTGATCAGTACTTATCGAGATAAGATAGGGGACAGCGATTTTTAAAAGTAATACGAAGAAAAGTGTGCGCAAGTATTACATTATATATATATTTTTTTTACTCGTGTTTTCACAAGCTTTCATTTGACACCACACTCGATGACCTAGTAAAAAAAAATATTTTTCACTTCCTATTTCACCCCTCAAAACGAACCCCTTAAGTCAAAATTTATGTTACGGTGGTATAAAATGATCAATGACTTCACAAAACACACTCCAAATGAGTTTTCAACAAAGTTTGTTTCCAATCTTTACTGAAATCTGATGACCTTGAAATTTTTGTTTTTTTTATATACCATATAAATTATTAAAGGTAATGCACTCGTGATCATTTTCGTTCAATCTACACCCCGTGGAGAATATTCCAGAATTTTTTCGAAATTTTTTGATAAGTACTTTTCGAGATAAGGCCCGGGACAGCGATTTTTCGCGAATTTTTTGAAATAATACAGAGAAAAGTGCGCGCAAGTATAATTATTATATATATATTTTTTACTCGTGTTTTCACAAGCTTTCATTTGACACAACACTCGATGACCTAGTAAAAAAATTTTTTTTTCACTTCCGACTTCACCCCCCAAAACTAACCCCTTAAGTCAAAATTTAATTCTCAAAACTACATGGCTCTGATGAGGCCATCAATTCCTATATTATTACCAAATTTCACCTTTCTATGTCAAATAGTTTCGGAGAAAATCGGTGTGACAGACAGACAGACAGACATACAGACAGACAGACACCGAAGTGATCTTATAAGTGTTCCGTACGGAACACTAAAAACGTTTATATTTATTATATATTTTTATTTTTAATCCAATTTACCAAAAATTACAGTTCTTTTTGACGTTTTAGTACTTAATGTGGCGCTGTTGGCGAAAACAGTTATAAAAGTTAATCAAATAAAACTATGAAGATATTTTTATAATTTTTGAAAATACGCCAGAATAGGTTCCGGAATCTCAAAAACTGTAAATCTATATAAAATAAATATATTTACGATCATTGTGGCGAAAAACAATTTTTTTTCTAAACGGTGGTAATGTTGTCGCAGGAATCGTAGGGTTTCACTTATGGCGTCGTTCTGAAACTTGTTTTCTGATTTCTCAAAGAAAACACTTTTTAAAAAATTAAAAAATTATCACGTAATAATTACTTTGTCTATTCGCCAATTTTATATATGTATATGTATATGTGTATGTATATATATATATATATATATATATATATATATATATATATATATATATATATATATACACGAGTCTGGTTTGAAAAGTCCGTGCAAAGTCCGAGAGATGGCACCACCGGCGCGTATCCAGGTCATGTTTAGTTAGTAGCTCTTGAATGAACGCACACCAAGTTTCAGCCATATTGGTCTATTTCTTTGTGTTTGGCATTCGTGTGAATCAAGGGAAGTCGAGTGATTTTTCAAGAAATGGACGAAAAAGAATTTCGTGTGGTGATTAAACATTACTTTATGAAAGGCAAAACGCCTCAGGAGACTAAAGAGAAGCTTGATAAACATTATGGTGACTCTGCACCTTCGATTAGAACAGTTTATAAGTGGTTTCAAAATTTTCGGACTGGCCATATGGGCACAAGTGACGCTGAACGTTCTGAACGGCCTGTGGACGTTACGACTCCAGAAATCATTGATCAAATCCATGATATGGTGATGGATGACAGAAGAGTTAAGGTGCGTGAGATTGCTAGTGCTGTGGGCATCTCGACTGAACGGGTACATAATATTTTGCATAAACATTTGGACATGAGAAAGCTATCCGCAAGATGGGTGCCGCGATTGCTCACGCTTGACCAAAAACGGAATCGTGTGAAGTGTTGCAAGGATGGTTTGCAGCTGTTCCAGAAGAATCCGGAGGAGTTTAAGCGTCGTTTCGTCACTGTGGATGAAACATGGATACATTACTATACTCCTGAGACCAAACAACAATATAAACAATGGGTTACCAAGGGGGAATCTGCATCAAAAAAGTCGAAGACCGTTCCTTCGGCCGGAAAGGTTATGGCGACTGTCTTTTGGGATTCGCAAGGGATAAACCTTTATCGACTATCTGGAAAAGGGTAAAACTATTACAGGTGAATATTATTCATCGTTATTGGACCGTTTGAAAACCGAGCTGCAAGAAAAAAAACGCCCGCGATTGGCCCACAAGAAAGTTTTTATTTTTGCACGGACTTTTCAAACCAGCCTCGTATATATATATATATATATATATATATATATATATATATATATATATATATATATATATATATATATATACATATATATATATATATATATATATATATATATATATATATATATATATATATATATATATATATATATATATATACAGTAATACCCCGCTTAGCGCGACCCCGTTACGCGCGGTTTCACTATAACGCGAATTTCAAATTTCGCGCTCATGTAGTCATTAACTTCTCTATGGTCGCGGGGGGATCCCCGCTTTCTCTGAATATTCTCTTTGAAGAATTGGGAATTCCCTGTCCTTCGACTTTGTTCTATGGGGATTTCCTCGTTCGTTTCGTGTGTTCATTTGTTCCGTAATGTTAGTTCGGTCGGCTGGCAGTTTTGTTTTAATATTTATTGGAGATACATACATACATAATTTAACCCTACGTTAAAAATGCCGCCTGTAAAGAAAAAAAGAGCGTAAAAGCGTCACTTTGGAATTGAAGATGAAAGTGTTAAGAAGAATGGAAAATGGAGGCAAAGCAACAATTGTTGGGAGAGATTTTAGACTCTCAGAATCGACTGTGAGAACGATTTATAAAAATCGGGAAAAAAATTAAAATCTCCAGCGAAGGTTCAACACCTATAAGTGCAACAAAACTTTCTCGTTCGAGATCATCTATCTTAGAAAGAATGGAGAAATTACTGTCAGTCTGGATCGAAGATTTGAATAAGAAGAACACACCACTAAGTCAAGATCTCATATGCACAAAAGCAAAATCTTTGTATGAGATGCTGAAAACAAAAGAAGGAGAAGGGAGTGCCACTCCGACTTTTGCTGCCAGCAGAGGCTGGTTCCATCGGTTCAAGCAGCGTTCTAATCTTCACAATATCCACATAACAGGCGAGGCGGCCAGCGCGGACATTCAAGCTGCAGCTGAGTTTCCAGACAAGTTTCAAGACTTCGTTAGACGAGAGAAAATTCCTGCTTGTCTCATCTTCAATGTTGATGAGACCGCACTTTACTGGAAAAAAAAAATGCCATCTCGAACATTCATTTCTAAGGAAGAACGTCAAGCCAGTGGTTTCAAAGCTGCGAAAGATCGACTAACACTTCTGCTGGGTGGTAATGCCACTGGTGATTTCAAACTGAAACCTTTACTAGTGTACCATTCAGAAACACCCCGTGCAATGCGAGGCACAGACAAGACAAGTCTACCAGTTGTGTGGCGATCAAACAGAAAGGCGTGGGTTACACGGGAAATTTTTCAAGAATGGTATTCTAATAGTTTTTGCCCATCAGTCAAATCATACTGTGACAGAAATGGGCTTGAACCTAAAGTTATATTACTCTTAGACAATGCCCCAGGACATCCAACCTCACTTGATACGCCCAGAGACTTAAAAGTGTACGTAAAGTTCCTTCCACCAAACACTACGTCAATATTACAACCTATGGACCAGGGAGCAATAGCAAACTTCAAAGCTTATTACCATCGCCGCACTTTTAGCCAACTAATTCATGAAACTGACGGGGAAGGAAGACAGTCTATGCGAGAGTGGTGGAAGTCATACAACATTATGAAGTCTATTCACAACATAGAAGAGGCTTGGAAGGAAGTTAAAATGAGTTGTATGAATGGGGTGTGGCGTAATCTTTGGCCAGATGTAGTGGAAGCACCTAGAAGAATTGTCCAGATGCAGAGACAAGTGCTTGAAGACATTGCTGCAATGATTGAGGGGTCTGAACTTGAAGATGTCACGGTAGAAGATCTCGTAGAACTTGTAGCAACGCACGACGATCCTATTAGCAATGAAGATCTGATCGAGTTACAGAATAATCCTATCTACGATGAGGAAGAACAAGTAGAAGAGAAAGTTTTATCTTCAGGGGAAATACAAAATGCACTTTCAAAAATTTATTCAGGTTTGGACATATTGCAGAGTATAGACAATAATGATGACCGTGTCTTGACCGTGTGTCAAACAATTAAAAACAGTGTTGGGTGTTATGAACGTATTTTACAAGAACGTAAACAAAACGTTACCCAAAAGACAATAGATGTATTTTTCCGTAAAAAATAAGAGTATGTATTGCATAAAGTGTTCTTAGAATTAAAGTGATTGATTAAAATGATTTGTATTTTTTTGTATTAAATTTTGACTATGTTTAATCATAAACCTCGATATACGCGAATTTCAGTTAACGCGATTTTTTTCGGAAACGTATCCCTCGCGTAAAGCGGGGTATTACTGTATATATATGTATATGTATATATATATATATATATATATATATATATATATATATATATATATATATATATATATATATATATATATATATATATATATATATATATTATATATATATATATATATATATATATATATATATATATATATATATATATATATATATCACAAGGCAGAAAAGTTTTTGGTGACACATAGATGTCGCCCTTTCCAAAAACTCCATATGATTTTTAAATAATACCAACCTTTAAACGGTAAGTATCAAAATTTCATGAGATTTCGACGATTAGTTTATAAGTTACAGTGGTTTTAGTGACGCTACTTTTGATATTTTCAAAACAATGAAAAAATTGAATTTCGTGTGTTGATTAAATACGGTTTTTTGATGGGAAAAAATACTGCTCAAGAAAAGCAATGGCTTGATAAGTGTTACGGGGACTCTGCCCCTGGAAAATCACTCATCATTTACTAGTATGTTGAATATGTAATGAAAATGTAAATGCCGAAATTGTCATCCTGGGTGACTTTAATGTCCACAATATCAACTGGTTTAAATATTCAAATATTACCGACGAACAAGGTCGTGAAGCTGAATCATTCTCAATCAGTTGTGTCTTAACTCAGCTTATTGACGAACCAACACGGATCCCTGATCGAGACGGGGAGTTCGCCAGTCTTCTTGATCTGTTTGACCACCAATCCGGAGATTTACACGGTCACCGTAAATTCGCCGTCAGATTCTTCCGACCATAAACTGCTTTCGACATAGAGTATCGGGAATTATCGACGAAACTTCTCGCTTTTCCTAACAATTCCAGGTCCTTTTGGGCAGTCGCTAAAGCAGTTAGTCAAAATTTCCCCAAATCCACCATACCACCCCTCACACGGCCAGATAATTCCATTGCAACCACACCTGTTGAGAGAGCGAACTTGTTGGCTGAACTCTTTGCTTCACATTCTACTGTCGATTTCCAAGGAAAAACACCACCTACTATTCCCATATTGCAGTCAAGGATGCCCGATGTTGTCTTCAGACAGCGTATCATAAAGAGTATTTTAATGAAGCTAGACACCAAAAAGGCTTCTGGCACTAACGGAATACCTGCCATAGTTCTCAAAAACTGTGCAAGGAAACTAACACCAGTTTTCTGTAGACTTTTCAACCTATCCTACAGAAAGGGAATATTTCCGTCCTGCTGGAAATGTGCCACGGTTCAGCCGATACCTAAAAAAGGCAAGAAGACCTTGCCAAATAACTACCGACCAGTCGCACTGCTTTCAATAATATCGAAGGTCATGGAAAAGGTTATCAATCAGCATCTTTTAAAACATCTTGAACGATTCAATATTATTAGCGATCACCAATATGGCTTTCGTAAACATAGATCAACAACAGTTCTTCTGACTTATGTAACACATGTTTGGAACAACGCAATTGAACACTTTGGAAAATCTCGAGCGGTTGCTCTTGACATATCCAAGGCATTCGACCGTGTTTGGCACGATGGACTGTTGGCTAAGCTACGCTCTTGTGGTATGTCTGAAAAGTTCTGTTTGTGTGTTCCTCAAAGAGCGTTCTTTACCAGTGGCGGTCGACAGATTTCTTTCTAACACCTTCACAATCAACGCCGGTGTGCCCCAAGGCTCCATACTGTCTCCTACTCTCTTTCTCATTTACATTAACGATCTGCTGGAAAAGATCGGGAATTCAATCTACAGCTTTGCAGACGACAGTACGCTTATCTCTTCATTCACTTCAAACGCTCGGACATCGGCTGCTCAGGTGAATATCCGCAGGCAGCAGGAGGTCGTTCAACTTAACAAAGACCTGGAAGAAATTCTATCTTGGGGTGACAGTAACCAAGTGGAATTTAAGGCTACAAAAACCCAGGCGGCAGTTTTTTCTAAAAAAGTTAACGTTGCTGAACCCGACATAGTTATGTCGGGGCACTCCATTCCCCTAGCATCGTCGCTCAATTTGTTGGGCGTTAGTTTGGGAGCAAATATGTCCTGGCATGAAGATGTTGCAGGCATAGCAAGCTTCTCAAATGTTAGGAATATTATTTCGAACCAGAAAGCTTTACACTCCACAACAACTGTTAATTCTTTACAAAGCTCAAATTCGACCAACTATGGAATACTGCTCCCATGTTTGGGGCTCCGCTCCCAAATATACACTGCATTTGCTGGATTCTGTTCAGAGAAGGGCTGTTCGTCTGATTCGAGACCCGGAACGGACCGGCGGGCTTGATCCGCTGGAACATCAAAGAACGGTTGGCAACTTGAGTCTGTTCTACAAGTATTTTCATGGAAAGTGTTCGAAGGATGTAGCCCGCTTAATTCCTTCCAAAGCGGTGCATGTTAGAAATACACGTCGCGTGCTTCACATCCGTATGAGGTTCAGCTTATTACTCCACGTACAACGCTTTTCAAGCAGTCTTTTATATGGAGAACATCATCCCTTTGGAATAATTTACCCAGGGCTGTGTTTCCCATCGAGTACAATTTACAGCGATTCAAGAACAACGTGAATCGCTTTTTCCGCACACGTGCCGCTCCTGGAGCGCTTTAGGGACTTCCCTGCAGCACGTGTGCTAGACCCATAAAAAAAAATTAAACGCGGTCGTACAGATACAAATAATGCTGAACGCACCGGGTGTTATGGAATTCACTGCATATATTGGAACTGGTGGATCCTTGTAGCAATACCGACGCCTTAAATAGTAGATCTCAATAATAAAGGAAAAATCGATCCTAAAGAAATAATGTCATGAATATTTTTTTCGCACACCACTGATGAACCCTGAGTGCCACAATATTGAAATGCGTAAATCAGACAGAAGGTCATTTTTTTCGATTGATATTAAAATATGTTCCTATTCTAAAACCGACACTTTGTGGCTTCTCTGTTATTCACATTCCGGATGAGATTATGCCGCAACCGCGGTGGTTTCTGTTTTCTGTTCAATGAATGTTTACCAATCACGGGGGTAAGATGTCGTAAAGATAAATGTTTTTTTTTTAAAGAACTGACACAGTGATTAAGAAATTTGCAGAAAGTGTAGATTATAGCAGCAAGTGAGATAGATTGTGTCATTGGTACAGTTGGTTAAATTTTAAATTTGTCACAGACAATTTAGGATATTTTATATGGAGATCCATTGCATATTAAAGGAACATTTATTTATTTATTTCGTATGGATGTACGTTGCACACAGCACAATTAAAGTTAAATAAAATGACCTAAATGAATTATACAAAAATATAACCAACGAACCACTAAGGTATCAATTTAAGGCATATAGAAAATCGTTTACCGTTTAGGTATTTATCTTTAAAAAGTTCAGGGAAGAACCTATTTGAAATTCTGTTTGTATTTTGCCGGTCCCTAAACAGCTGTTAAATAAAAAATAGCGAAACTCGATAATAAAGGACAAAATCGACCCTAAACCACTTTAATAACAAAAAATTTAATATATAAAAATTTTTATATTTTAAAATAATTATTTATGACTTACACAAGTTTAATATTTCATTTATAATCAGTAAAAAACAGGTAATTCACCAAAATGTTATTTGCCTTCTTGTAAAAAAAGATAGTAAAATAAACGTTGGGATAGATGTTCCCCTTGATTTATTATAGACTAGAAAGATTTTTTTGTCAAACGTCGACAAAATGTTGTTACTTTGTTATCACTGACAGAAAGAGTTTATTTTGGGCTTCTGCTGTTGGGGACGGAAATTATAGTTTGTAAAACCTAATAATAATCAAATTTCTATGCTGCAATATGTAATATTAAATTCATATTATTATAGTTTTTAAGAATATTAATTATATGTAATTATGGTATATTTGTTTTAATAAACTTTTCATATGTACTCGTATTTTATTATTTAGGTATATTTTAAACCAAGTAAATCGGACGAAAATGTATATTCCCGAAAATTAGCAGCGGACGAAACTGCATATATTTCAGGTAAAGAGTTATGACCATTAATTAAGGCGGGCGGACGAAACTGTATGTGCCCGTTGGGTAGACTCGTGTATGTTACATTATACGTCTACGAGAGAGAGCATTTACATTTTCAGCTGGTTTAAACAAATATTCGGGAAAGACGTTTTTGTCCATGGCGCTTGAAATCTGCTCACAATGGGCCAATGATAGTAGCTCTTTGGTAAGCTTCTTCAAATAAACTTGATATTGTGTTACTTGACGATCTGGATTTGTCCTCAATCACTGTTCTGAATATAATAAGAGCTCAGAGGTTTAAAAAAAAGACACGTTAAGTAGCTGAAGCCGGTGAGACCTGGCAGAGGTATCATTAGCCTTTGCTATGTTCAACGCTTCCAGATTCTTCGAATGTGTTGTATTGTCATCAAGCAGTAGTAACACTTTATTTTCATTTTATTCTATAAATAAGTTTGAGTTAATATAGCCAGTGCTTGGAATGCTGACAACGCTTTCAGAAGGTGTGCTATTCCCAGTTCAGGATTTTGTCTCATTCTTTTGAATATTTAATGAATGTGAATTAATCCTAACACCTTTTGCGTTTTTTTTCTGAACGGTGGAAAATCCACTTTCATCAACGTTAAATATTTTTGTAGACGAAAATTTATTTGTATCTACGATTTTTAAAGTGAGGGGTCTATTTGTCATATTCTCCCTACTTAAAAACAGCTGTTAAAGAGAAACGATATAGTTTTTTCAGCGCCTGACCAGGGCCAAGGTAGGCCTTTCATGGGCGGCTGGTTTTTGTAAATATTTGGTAAAAAGGAGTTTTGCCTCTTTTTTTAATTTTTCAAACATTTTTAAATTTGAGAAAAAAAAGTATTGGATGTGCTTCTACATGGCCCCACATTTCAATATATGCAGTGAATTTCATAACACCCTGTATATATATATATATATATATATATATATATATATATATATATATATATAGGATGTTATGAGGTATATAGAGATAGGTTCTGTATAATGTATCCAATAAATATTCATAAATTTATAAACATACTTACACGCCTTTCATTTTATTAAAATTAATAGGTTTTTTCTTGTGCCCTTCTTCCTCCATATCTTGAAATAAAACTGCCGGCGTATTTCCGCCTTCTACTGGTTTTATATTCCCATAGCTGTCACTATAAACCTCACTATTTTCACTAGATTCAACAGTTTGATCAAAATGTTCATCACTAACAGGATCACTATTTTTTAAATTTTCAGTTTCGTCTTTATCGATATCACTACTATCACTATTTTGTACACTTGCTTCGATGCCAACTACGTCGTCGTCCTCATCTGATTCACCCAGTCTGTCACTTGCAATTGCTTTTTCAGTAGTAGATTTTTACCGTCGTAATTTTCTCTGAAGTTGGTTTTCCATGGACAGCTTTTTTTGACGTTGTTAACCTGGTAGTGGTACTATTTATTGTTTGTTCTGTTATTCGATCTGTTGTTGTATCTATGGTGGAATGATCAATAAAGTTATCTGAAAAAAAAAAGTTAAAAATCCCTTAAAAATACTCTAAAAATCATCACAAGTACTTAAAATTGCATTTGACCTAAAAATAATGTTACACATTACAATAAGAATAAAATTTTTAAACTTTTTTTGAAAATGTGATTAGGACAATAGGTCGTGATTTTAAAAATATTTTAAAGGGCGCACTGTGGCCAAACTTCGAACTAAGTAATTTAATGATTTTTGAAATATTTATCCGTAGAAATTTATATTTTTGAAGCTTTAACAGAGTATAAATATGACCCAGGTTGATTCCATCTACACTGACTACAACAAAAATTTGCTGAGTTGTGTGTGGGTGGGGTTGTACTACGCTGGTTTATGAACAGTGGGTTATTGAGGTTCTCCGCATTCAATCTTTATAAAATAAATATTTCAAAAAATTAATTACAAATTTCTTTCTCTTCACTATGTACGAACCAAATTTAAAAATGATAAATTAAAAAATAAAACCAAGGTCAATTACAATACTTTCCTCGTAGATTAAAGGGTCAAACTAAGTAAAACGGAAACCTGAAATTTTTTTTCTCGGATATCGATTCGATTTTTTCTTTTTACCAACTAATTTTTTTTTGCAATTCTTCCACTATTTTACGAATAATCGCTAGTTGAATATTTATGTTTAGAACTTTTCATTTATTCATATTTCGGAAACGAATAAAGATAATTGAGTTAATAAGTGTTTCGTACGGAACACTTCGATGTCCGTCTGTCTGTCTGTATATTACAGCCGATTTTCTCCGAAACTATTTGACATAGAAAGTTGAAATTTGGCACTAATATAGGAATGATGGCCTCGTCAGAGCTGTGTAGTTTTGAAAGTTAAATCTTGACTTAAGGGGTTAGTTTTGGGGGGCGAAATCGGAAGTGAAATTTTTTTTTTTACCAGGTCGTTGAGGGGGGTGTCGAATGAAAGCTTGTAAAAAGACGAGTTCAAAAATATATATAATGTAATACTTGGGCACACTTCTCTTTGTAACATTTTTAAAAAAAGTGCGAAAAATCGCTGTTCCTCCCTTATCTCGAAAATTACTAATCAAAAAATTTTGAAAAAATTCTGAAGTATTCTCTACGGAGTGTAGATTGAAAGAAAACTATCACGAGTGCATTACCTTTAATAATTTATCTGGTACAGATAAAAGAAATTCAAGGTCAACAGTTTTCAGTAAAGATCGGAAAAAAACTTTGTTGAAAACTCATTTGGGATGTGTTTTGTGACGTCACTGATCATTTTGTACTTCCTGAACAAAAATGTTTATTTTAAAAGCAATCAACATACGGAATACCAATTGTGCAGGTCTATCTTGCACTTGATCAGTTATTTTTCTTTTAAATGAAATATGTTTATACTAAGTTGAATTCAGGCGACTGTTGTGAAATTTTAATTTATTAAGGGTAGAAACAAATTTTTCAAACAATTGCGAATTAAACCATGTTCTCGATTTCACTCGAAAATGAGATCGCACTCTTTTAATGCCTAAAACGCCACTGAGTAAATTATAAAAAAGTTAGTAACCTCTTATATTAAACAAATTACACTGGTCAACAAAAAAAAGAAAATTGCTTGTTTCCTGTGATTTTTTTTTGTTTCTATCTCAAATTGACGCGTATTTTTTAAATATGGCAACAATTTTTCTCTAACAGCTTTTGTTTTTGAGTTATAGCTAACTACCCTCATTTACTATTTTTACTTAGATTTTCGTTTTTTATTGGACACTAAAATATATTTTGTTGTTGTTTTAGATATGGCTTCGTCAAGAAGATGTTGTGTGCTTAATCCCGATTGTTTTTGCTATATTTGTGGTGAATAGATATTTGAAAAATATCGAAAACCTATATCGGACTTTGTGAAAACTGTGTACCATCAATACTTTAAAATAAAATTGTGTAATCAGGACAAGCCATGGGTTCCTCATATTGTATGCCAGAAATGTGTGGTATGTCTACGGTTATGGTCCAGTGGAAAAAAGAGATGCAATAATGTTCGTAACACCCATGATTTGGCGAGAACCTCGAAACCATCATGACGATTGCTACTTCTGCGTTGTGAAAATAAACGGAATTAACCCTGGAAATCGAAGTAAGTGGTCATATCCTAACTTATCTTCTCCTCAACGACCTCAATTAAAATCACAAGAGGTACAACCCAGCACATCTAAATCTTCTGATGATCCAAATCTCTGTGAACCCGAACGAAATACATCAAGTAAAGACTCTGATTCAGACTATAAATGTAGCCTTTCAGAACCTCAACCATTTAATCAGAAAGAACTAAATGACTTAGTAAGAGATCTGAACTTACCAAAAGAAGCTTCTGAAATTTTAGCATCTCGTTTAAAAGAAAAAAATTTGCTTACTCTGGAAACCAACATTACATTTTATCGTACCCGAGAAAAAAATCTGTTACCGTATTTTTCTCAAGAGAAGGATTTATTTTTTTGTAACGATGTTGGTGGTATTTTGCAGCAGATGGGATTAAAACAGTACCAACCTAGTGATTGGCGTCTTTTCATAGACAGCAGCAAAAGAAGTTTAAAGTGTGTTTTGCTTCATAACGGTAACAAGTACGGATCTATACCTATTGCACATTCGACGACTTTAAAAGAAGAATACGTAAATGTTTCTAAGGTTATGGAAAAAATTAAGTATCAAGACCACAAATGGGTCATTTGTGTTTATCTGAAAATGGTTAACTTTCTTTTAGGTCAACAAGGGGGGTACACAAAGTTCCCTTGTTTCATGTGTCTCTGGGATAGTCGTGACAAACAACACCATTGGTCACAAAAAGTTTGGCCAGTGCGGGAAGAGCTAAAAGTTGGTACAAAAAATGTTATAAACGTGCCGAGACCGCATCATACTTCCACCACTTCATATTAAACTCGGCATAATGAAACAGTTTGTGAAGGCGCTTGACAAAAGTGGCGAATGTTTTAATTTTCATTCAAGCAAGTTTCCAAGATTAAGTTCAGAAAAATTGAAAGCTGGTATTTTTGATGGGCCACAGATTAGGCAACTTGTGAAAGATCCTAATTTTGTCAAATCAATGACTGAAGTCGAATCCAAAGCTTGGAATTCATTTGTTTTGGTTATGAGTACCTTCCTAGGCAAAAAGAAATCTGACGACCATGTCGAGCTTGTTGAGTGCATGCTATCGAACTTGCAAGAGCTAGGGTGCAACATGAGCATAAAAATCCAGTTCCTGCACTCGCATTTAGACCGATTTCCACAAAATCTGGGTGATTTTAGTGAGGAGCAGGGTGAAAGATTTCATCAGGATCTTCGGACAATGGAAGAGCGTTATCAGAGGCGGTGGGACTCACATATGATGGCAGACTACTGCTGGAGTTTGCAACGAGATCTACCTAAAGTCGTTCATTCAAGGAAATCTTATAAAAGATCATTTGCTAGTGTTCAATAGAAATTTTGTTAACATAATGTATTATTTTTTTGTATTTTTTGGCAAAATAATAAAACTGTATATTTCAAAAGGTTAGCAATCTCCCAGTATTTTTTTCATAGTCAGGGCCATAGAAATACCCAATAACAGAAAAAAAATAAAGGAAACAAGACTTGTGTTGACCAGTGTTATTAATATTTTTCTGACGACGCGCTGCCTCCAATGCGCTCGTGGACTCTAATGCGCCAGCCGCTAATGCTGACGCTCTTGAAAAACTCATTAATTTTTAACGAAGAAATCATAATAGTAATATCAAGACCTTTTGCATTTATTATTTAATGAAAAATTAAGTAAAATTATGCAATACATATTTAATTGTTTCAGATATTAACTATTACTGCTTCTTCAGAACTAGAAAATATTTTGCACATCAACTGGTTATTTTCTTTCGGTATAAACGCATGGAACCGGTAAGTCTTAGATATAGCTTTAGAAATTCGATGTTTCGATTGATAAATGTTTTCGTGACCCGTCATTTGTATAAAAATCGAAGCTTACATTTTTAAAATAATTAACTGCCCGATCAAACAAGCGTGTGGGAGATAATATTTGATTTTCACTATTTCTCTGAGGACATGCATTTCTCGCAGCACTTTTAACATATCCACCAAACCCGTCGCAAACCCCTTTTCCACGAGAAGTGGCGAAAAAAATGCCACTCTGCACTTATACCACATTCAGATTCATACGAGAGTAGAGAAGAAAAATAATAATTTTTTAAAATGGCAGAGTCGCCGAATGTAGCCTTCAATTTTGCGAGAGTGGAGAAAAAAATTGAACTTGTTTTTACCAGGTGTACAAGTATGAAAGATTTTAGACAACAGATGGTGCACCAATGCAGTTTGTGCTATAAAGATTTGACACTGCGTTATTTTGTTATGTCATCAACAAGTGTCAGACGCACACGAGTGATAAATTGGAAAAGTGTGTGCATAGTGTTGTGTTGTGTTCAATATGTCGAAATTTATACCAAACAAAGAGCATTCGCGGACAGCATTAATTTTTTGTTTTCATTTGAAGAAAACTGCTGTTGAATCATACCGATTACTTCGAGAAGCTTATGGTGAACATGTTCCATCGCAAGATACGTGTGAACGATGGTTTCGGCGTTACAAAAGTGGTGACTTCGATGTTGCAGACAAGGAACGTGGAAAACCGCCAAAAAATACGAAGATGTGGAATTGCAAGCATTGTTGGACGAAGATGATTCGCAAACAAAAAAAACAACTCGCCGAGTAATTGGGCGTTAGTCAACAAGCTGTTTCCAATCGGCTACGAGAGATGGAAAAGATTCAGAAGACCGGCAGATGAGTACCATATGAGTTGAACGACAGGCAAATGGAAAAGCGCAAAAACACTTGTGACATTTTGCTCGCTCGGTACAAAAGGAAGTCGTTTTTACATCGTATAGTTACAGAGGATGAAAAGTGGATTTATTTTGAAAATCCCAGGCGCAAAAAATCATGGGTAGACCCAGGCGCACCATCCACATCGACCGCAAGACCGAATCGCTTTGGCAGAAAGACGATGCTCTGTGTTTGGTGGGACTAGAGGGGCGTGGTCTATTATGAGCTGTTAAAACCTGGGGAAACGGTTAATACTAAACGTTACCAACAACAATTGACCGATTTGAACCGTTCGCTGCTTAAAAAAAGGCCAGAATACCGAAAGGGGCAACACAAAGTCATTTTTCTTCATGACAATGCTCCATCACATACAGCAAAACCAGTTCACGACACGTTGGAAGCACTCAGTGGGTAGTTCTACCCCATGCGGCTTACTCACCTGACTTGGCTCCTTCCGATTACCACTTGTTTGCATCGATGGGTCACTCACTTGCTGAGCAGCGCTTTGGTTCGTACGAAGATGTGAAAAAATGGCTCGATGAATGGTTCGCAGCAAAGGGGGAAGATTTTTACTGGCGTAGTATTCACAAATGGCCCGAAAGATGGGAAAAATCTATAACAAGCGATGGAGCATACTTTGAATAAAGCACTTTTTCTTCCGAATTTAACATGTTTTTTTAGAGAAAAAATTCGCATTTCATACTTGGACACGGACCCCGCTCCGTCAGAAAGATAATAAAATTTTCGAATGGCAGAGTTGCCGAAGGTAACCTTCAATTTTTCTTCTCTACTCTGGCCTGAATCTGAATGTAGTATTAGTGCAGAGTGGCTTTTTTTCGCTACTTCCCATGGAAAAGGGGCTTGCGATGGGATTGATGAGTGCGTTAAAAGTGCGGCGAGAACTGCAAGTCTTCAGAGAAATAGTGAAAATCAAATCACATCTCCAAAACGCGTGTTTGATTGGCCAGTGAATTATTTTAAAAATATAAGCTTTAATTTTTGTATAAATGAAGAATATCAGGCTCACGAAAACGTTTATCAATCGAAGCATCGAACTTGTAAAGCTATATCTAAGACTCGCCAATTCCATGCGTTTATACCGAAAGAAAATAGCCATTTGATGTGCAAAATATTTTTAGTTCTGAAGAAGCAGTAACAGTGAATGTTTGAAATAATTTAATATGTATTGTATAAATTTTACTTAAATGTTCATTATATAAAAAATGCAAAAGGTCTTGATATTACTATTACGATTCCTTCATTAAAAATTAATGAGTTTTTCGAGAGCGTCATCGTTAGCGGCTCGAACGTTAGAGTTCACGAACGCGTTGGAGACCGCCCGTCATCAGAAAAATATTAATAACTTCTTTATTATAGAAGGTTACTAAGTTTTTTTTTAATTTACTCGGTGGCGTTTTACGCATTAAAAGTGTGCGATCTTATTTTCGAGTGAAACCGGGAATATAGTTTACTAACTAATAGATAAATCTAAAAACATTAACTTACCAAAAAATTCTAGAATTTTCACATTTGATGTGCAAAACTTATTTCCTAGTATCCCACCATATGAAGTCATGGAATTAGTAGATTCGAGGCTGGTTTGAAAAGTCCGTGCAAAAATAAAAACTACTTATGTGTTTGGGGTAAACCTTTTTTATTTTTCGACATAGTCTCCTTTTAGGCTTGTACACTTCGTCCAACGATGTTCTAGTTCGTTGATCCCTTCCGAATAATAGGATTTGTCCAAGTCTGCAAAATATCCATTAGTGTCTGCAATCACCTCCTCGTTTGAATAAAATCTTTGTCCCGCCAGCCAGCCATTGGGGAACAAATAGTCCGAGGGAGCCAAGTCTGGAGAATAGGGGGTTCGTGAAACGAGTTGGAATCCTATTTCCATTAATTTTGCGACCACAACTGCTGAGGTGTGTGCTGGTGCGTTATCGTGATGGAAAAGGACTTTCTTGTGGGCCAATCGCGGGCGTTTTTCTTGCAGCTCGGTTTTCAAACGGTCCAATAACGATGAATAATATTCACCTGTAATAGTTTTACCCTTTTCCAGATAGCCGATGAGGATTATCCCTTGCGAATCCCAAAAGACAGTCGCCATAACCTTTCCGGCCGAAGGAACGGTCTTCGCCTTTTTTTGGTGCAGATTCCCCTTAGTAACCCATTGTTTAGATTGTTGTTTGGTCTCAGGAGTATAGTAATGTATCCATGTTTCATCCACAGTGACGAAACGACGCTTAAAGTCCTCCGGATTCTTCTGGAACAGCTGCAAACCATCCTTGCAACACTTCAGACGATTCCGTTTTTGGTCAAGCGTGAGCAATCGCGGCACCCATCTTGCGGATAGCTTTCTCATGTCCAAATGTTTATGCAAAATATTATGTACCCGTTCAGTCGAGATGCCCACAGCACTAGCAATCTCACGCACCTTAACTCTTCTGTCATCCATCACCATATCATGGATTTGATCAATGATTTCTGGAGTCGTAACCTCCACATGCCGTCCAGAACGTTCAGCGTCACTTGTGCCCATATGGCCAGTCCGAAAATTTTGAAACCACTTATAAACTGTTCTAATCGAAGGTGCAGAGTCACCATAATGTTTATCAAGCTTCTATTTAGTCTCCTGAGGCGTTTTGCCTTTCATAAAGTAATGTTTAATCACCACACGAAATTCTTTTTCGTCCATTTCTTGAAAATCACTCGACTTCCTTGATTCACACGAATGCCAAACACAAAGAAATAGACCAATATGGCTGAAACTTGGTGTGCGTTCATTCAAGAGATGCTACTAACTAAACATGACCTCGATACGCGCCGATGGTGCCATCTCTCGGACTTTGAACGGACTTTTCAAACCAGCCTCGTAGACTCTTAATCATGAATAAAGTAAATGAAATTATTAAACGGGATATTTTAGGTTTATTTACGACGTGCTTGGATCAAAACTATTTTGAATTCAACGATAACTTTTATACATCTAAAGAAGGTCTAATAATGGGTAATCCTTTAAACACTTTACTAGCGGAAATATTCTTGGACCATTTAGAACTAAAAATTCATCAAAACGCGCTAAACAAAAATATTATTTACTGGCATAGATATGTTGATGATATCATTTCCTGTTTTACGGGTACCGATAGACAACTAACAATCTTCCTTAACTTCCTAAATAATTTGCATCCTAACATTAAATTCACCTTAGAATTAGAAACCAATAACTCTATAAATTTCTTAGACATACCTATGTCAAAAGTGAATAATAAACACACATTTTTCACAAGCCTTCACATACTGGCATAGTTATACACAATAGTTCATCCCACCCTTATACTCACAAAATGGCAGCTCTCTTTCATACATAGACTGTTACATATTCCTATGACTAAAACTAATTTTAACAAAGAATTCAACATAAGCATTATAGATAATATCTTGAATAAAAAATCGTTTTAAAACAAGAAATCTCTCTAATGTATCCCACCATTAATGACAAATAAGGAAAATTTAGCACACTTACGTACACAGGGAAAATAACTAGAACAATTTCAAAACATTTAACAAAAAAGAACAATAAAATAGCATTTAAAACCAGTAATACCTTAGGAAATATAAATTTGAATAACAAAACCAAATCTAATAAATCCATAAAATCAGGAGTTTATTCATTAAATTGTAGATTTTCTACTAAAACGCACATAGGAAAAACTGGTAGATCTTTTGAAACTCGCATTAAAGAACATAAACATAGTTATTTAAAAAACAAGAACAATTCACATTACGCAACCCATATAATGAACGAATCCCATAAATTTGATGATACATTCAAGATACTGCATGTAGAAAATAATTCTAAAAAATTAAATATGCTTGAATATCTTGAAATTAACAAACGGAAAAACTCCGATCTATTATTAAAAGAACAGGTAGACTTAAACCATTCACCCTTACTTAATCTTTATTAGTTCTCTGAAATAGTACCACAGATTTGCATCTTTAAAATAACTTTATTAGTAAATAATATAATAAAACGATTAAGATAATCTTATGTAATTAAGGATAGTTTTAAGCACTATATAACCAGTATATTACCAAACATTTTTCTTTCTAATTCACTTCTGAAGACGCCATTGTATGATAAAACAATTGTCAAGTCATCTATAATATATATAAAATGCAACGTCTCTCTGTCTGTCTGTCTGTCTGTCTGTCTGTCTGTCCGTTAGTGCGCTTATCACTGGAGAACCACTTATCCGATTTACGTACTTTTTTTTTTTAAAACATACATATGTTCTCTGGCCAGGTTATAGGCTATATTTTATTACGATAGGTAGCATAAGGAATGAGCAGTGACGTAAAATAGTGAACGAAGTCGGAAAAAAGTTTGCCGCTAGCGCGTTCGTTTGCAATACACAGCCTAAACCATTAAATATGGAACAATATTATGTAGCAGAGAATATCTATAATCTATAATATGTATAAAATGCAATGTCTCTCTGTCTGTCTGTCCATTAGAGCGTTTATCACGCAAGAACCATTTATCCGATTTACCTGTCTTTTTTTAAATTCATACATATATTCTTTGGCCAGGTTATATAATAATAATAATAATAATCTATATCTATAATATATATAAAATGCAACGTCTCTCTGTCTGTCTGTCTGTTCGTTAGTGCGTTTATTACTGGAGAACCACTTATCCGATTTTCGTACTTTTTTTTTAAAAAACATTCATATGTTCTCCGGCCAGATTATAGGCTATATTTTATTACGATAGGTAGCATAAGGAATAAGCAGTGACGATAATAGGAATGAAATCGGAAAAAAATTTGCCGCTAGCGCGTTCTCTTGCAATACACTGCCTAAACCACTAAATATGGAACAATATCATGTAGCAAAGGATATCTATAATATATATAAAATGCAACGTCTCTCTGTCTGTCCGTTTGTGCGCTTATCACTGGAGAACCACTTATCCGATTTACGTGCTTTTTTTTTAAACATGCTAAACCATTAAATATGGAACAATATCATGGAGTAAAGAATATCTATAATATATATAAAATGCAACATCTCTCTGTCTGTCTGTCTGTCTGTCCGTTAGTGCGCTTATCACTACGTATGTTCTCTGGCCAGGTTATAGGATATATTTTATTGTATTAGGTGACATAAGGAATAAGCAGTGACGATAATAGTGAATCAAGTCGGAGAAAAGTGTGCCGCTAGCGCGTTCTCTTGCAATACACTGCCTAAAGCATTAAATATGGAACAATATTATGTAGCAAAGAATATAATATATATAAAATGTAAGGTCTCTCTGTCTGTCTGTCTGTCTGTCCATTAGCGCGCTTATCACTCGAGAACCACTTATCTGATTTACGTGTTTTTATAAATTTATACATATATATAATTCGATATAAGCCTAGATAATGGGAGATAAAGTGAGATAATGGGAGATAAAGTGAGATAATGGGAGATAAGGAGAAATAATGGGAAATAAGTCGAGATAAGCCTTGATAATGGGATATAAGGTGAGACAATGGGAAATAAGTATAATGGGAGATAAGAAGAAATAATGGGAGATAAGCAGAGATAAATCTATATAATGGGAGTTATTTATGGTGAGATAAGGAGAAATAGTGGGAGATAAGGAGAAATATTGCGAGATAAGTCGAGATAAGCCTAGATAATGGGAAATAACGTGAGATAAGGAGAAATATGGGAGATAAGGAGAAATAATGGGAGATGAGCAGAGATAAGCCTAGATAATGGAAATTATGTAAAGATAATGGGAGATAAGGAGAAATATTGGGAGATAAGGGAAATAATGGGAGATATTTTATTACGTTAGGTAACATAAGGAATAAGCAGTGACGATAGTAGTGAACCAAGTCCACGCGAGCGGAGCCGCGGGCCCGGCTAGTTTTAAATATATTTGAAATTAAAACATAGTGTTTTTTTATATAATTTAAATTTGCTATTGTTTAAAAAAATTGCTTATAACTTTAACAAATTAAATTTTTAGAATAACCGCATGAATTCAACTAAAAAGTATAAACATTTAGCTTTATTTAAAAAAAAAAACTCGGTTATCTCTATTCGTTTCCGAAATATGGATAAATGAAAAGTTCTATACATAAATATTCAACTAGCCATTATTCGCAAAATAATTTAAGTATTGCATAAAAAATGTAGGGGGTAAAAAGCTACTTGTACCTCTATCGGAAAAATAGTTATATTTGAAATCCGAGAAAAAAGTTTTTCAAGTGGCCTATTTTATTTATTTTGACCCTAAACTAAATAAATTAAAATATTATATGTAACTTAAAAGAAATATTTAGATTGGTTCAGATTATAAACACGGCATCTCATTCCTTTTTTTTTTTGAACAAGTGAAATAATATGATTATCCTGTTAAAATTTTACGATAGGTATCTAAGCACTATAATTTTTTTTAGCTCTGAGCTATAGTCATTCTATCTTCCCAGCACATATTTAAAACAAATATGTTGTCTGATGCTAACATATATGTAATACGCCTATATAGCCAGCGCCCTATCTTCGCCTATAAGCGAAGCGAGTGCCATTAAAGAGAGAGAGCAGATTGCCAATGCGCATGCGCGCCTCTTATATGCACTATGCAGTATATAATGCATTCGTTTCGTGCATAAAGAAAAAAAGGAATGGAATATTTTTATGAATTAATATAATAAAATATACCATATAATTAAACTAATAACATTTATCATATAATTATATTATACAATAATTAAACCCATGCGCAGTTCGTGCCAAGTTCCGAACTAGAGTGTGAGAGAGAAACGATCGTCGATACTCTACTAATGGCGACACACTTCTCTCTCAATCTAGCTCATAGACATAGAGGATGGACTGAGTGTTCCCTATCCCGCTGTGAAGTAAATATGACCCAAAAGTGTGAGAAAGACAAAGCGAATGAGCGGCCAGTAGCTGTCTCTTTCTAGAATTTCGCTAAGCTACGGCGCTCTCGAAAATAATATTTCTAAGTGTTCTATTTGAACAAAAATCGGGTTGGGGCTTTTCTCGCCTTGAATTTCGTCTCAGGGTACTGCGCCTTGTTTATTACAGGCCTACAGAAAAGAAACAGGTATTGACCGCACAGTCGCTTTATTTCTTTCTAGAGAGTGGTTAGTTTTGTGAGGTTAATGCTCAGTCCATCCTCTATGTCTATGATCTAGCTCTATACGAGTATTACATATATCGATGCTAAGGAGATACAGACCCGGAAATGCGATGCGATGTTGTTTTGGGCTACTGAGTTTGCGCAGTTGTTCGAAGTTTCATGGTTTTGCTAGCTTCGCCGTCTGGCGTTTAAATTTCGACAATTATTGGTAATTTATTATTATTTTACGTTTTCGATTTGTGATTGACCTTTTAATAAATATTATAGATACTTGTTAATATTGGGAAAAATGTAGCGTTTATTATCTATTCAGTTAAATTGTTTATAATATTTTAGAAGTCGTTTATTGTATTTTAATAAATTATTTAATATCTTTATTTAAATTTATGTTAATTTCAATTATATTATGTTTATTTTATAAATGAAAACAATCGTATCTTCAGTTTGATTAGCGATTGTAACCAGTGGCGTACCAGAGTCCAAGAGGCCGGAAACGCATATGTATACAAAGAAAAAAATGAAACACTAGAGAGAGGGGGGCTAAAAATTAATGGCCACGGGAGTGAGTGGGAAGAATTGTCAACAATAATCCCTACGTACAATAAGACTCTAACAACTTACACTTAATTTAGAAATCCATGACCGGGGGGGAGGGGGGGGCGAAGATTTTAAGATTTTTCACGAAAGAGAACACCTACCTACAATGAAATTGCAAAAATGTAGCACTCAATTTAAAAATCGGACACAAAGGAAAATACCAAATAAAAAAAGTTCCGTAGTATATACAAGATTTGTCATTCGTATACTTTGAATTAGTGACAATAACAATAATAATTTAATGATAGCCGTAGTAAACCCACTCCTTTCCAGGCCTGTCGCTAAACGCCTGAACGCCCGCGTGAAGAACCTTCTGTGCCTTCCCCCTTCCCGAGAAATTTTCTGTGCACGTCCTGCACTCCCGCTTACGGCGGATCTGCTCCCTTCAAATGAAGAAGAGTTTAAACAAAAATACAGTTTAGGGTTAATTATAATTTAAAATGTTAGACCAAAAATAGCATGTTTCATTTGGAGTAAAAGTTACGTTTAGTGACACTTATGCAACTGCTGGATACATTTCGCTTATTCCACCCATTTCTACATAAAAATACACTTTTATCTTCATAAAACAATAGAGAGATTTTACATAATATTTGTATTGTAAGTAAAATAAAAAAAAAACTAACAAATATTTACGGGAATGAAAAACAGTAATAACCACTGCGAAAACAGAACACAACACCCACAACAGTGATGTCACCAGGGAAACGGACGCTACTCGTAAATTGCTTTGGTATTACCATCTAACATAGAATGTGAGGAAGAGGTACAAGGAACAAATAATCTATGAATTTGAAGTAAAGTAACAAGATACAAAAATGTTTGTAAGAATCATAAAAAACATGTTATTCATATATATGTACAATAAAATCTTAATAAAAGATGTATCGAAATAGTGAAGAAGTGTAGACTGGTTGCATTTTATCTTATCCTCTATCCTGGCATTACATAAAAGCTATTGGATCAAGAAATGATATTGGCTATATTTTACCTCGAATAATGATATATAGTGTCTCATAAAAAAATATCTTTATTGGCTAGATTTGAAAAATTCCTTTATCAAGAGAAAACTTATGCTGATGTTAATACCATGGGTACTAAAACTATTGCTAATATTACTCATTTACAATAACAGACCATTATTTAAGAGGATTTGAGTAATTTCCTCACCCACTGAAAACTATTATTTATATGAATGATATTAGCTGCAGCTACTATTTATATAATATAGGTCGTAATAACGAAACATTATTTTTATTAAATATATTTACAAAATTATTTTACTTATGCGAGGGATATCGGATATAAATTTAAGTACATAAATATATAAACTATTGCATTTCTTAGCCATATACAGAGTATGGACAATAATGGATCATCAAGGGTGTTGGCAATGATTACTAAACGAATTTGAAAATTCCCTTTTTGACGAGCAATCTATATTCAAAGGACCAAAAAAAATTACTTTGTCGTTTGCGTATTGAAAAGTCGGAATTTTATCTTTCTTCCTCTTATCGCTTCGTCATATTCTTGGTCCACTTGTTCAAGGTTTATTTAAAGTTTTTTTTAAAATTCTTCGTCCATTTTACCACTCGAGGCTTGAAGCGATAGTCGCAAAAAAACAAGCCTTCTCCGGTAAAACACTTCATACCAACTAAATTTTCAAGGACCGGAGTCACGCTGTGGGGCTGTTTCGCTCGATCCATTCGCGCAAAAAACTGAACAAATAAATAAAAGCTTTAACTGATTATTTTATTTCGAATTTGAGTAACAAAATTTAATGATTTTTTTTCTCTGCACACCTAAGGAAACAATACCTTGCCTAATTTTCAGACAGGTAGAATAATATAATAAAAATAATAACCGGCAAAGTGCAAGTGATACTTGTGCAATTAGTGTTCGGTACGTTGAATGCTTTTAAAATAAAAAAAATTGTTACCGGGGGTATAAAATGATCAATGACTTCACAAAACACACCCCAAATGAATTTTCAAGAAAGTATTTTCTCGATCTTTACTGAAAACTGATGACATTGAATATTTTTTATATACCAAATAAATTATTAAAGGTAATAATTTTTGTTTAATCTACACCCTGTGGAGAATATTCCACAATTTTTTAAAAATTTTTTGATCAGTACCTTTCGTGATCTGGTGGGGGGGCAGAGATTTTTCGCCCTTTTTTAAAAGTAATGCAAGTATTACATTATATATATGTTTGAACTCGTGTTTTTACAAGCTTTCATTTGACACCCTACTCGATGACCTGGTAATTTTTTTTTTTCACTTCTGATTCCAACCCTCAAAACTAACCCCTTAAGTCAAGATTTGACTTTCAAAACTACACGACTCTAATGACGCCATCAATTTCTATATTAGTGCCAAATTTTAACTTTCTATGTCAAATAGTTTTGGAGAAAATCGGGTGTGACAGGCAGACGGACAAACGGATAGACAGATGGACAGACACCGAAGTGATCTTATAAGTGTTCTCTATGGAAAATGTAAGCAGAGGCTAGTGTGTTTCTTGGTAACGAATATAAGCTTAAGTAGTAATTTGGGAATAGATTTAATGTGGAAACCTTTTAGGCGATGGTCTTCTTTGATTTTTTAGTTTGTGATATAGGTAACACCAGGAACTTATGTACCGGATGTCACTCTGTTTTGCCTAGTTATGCCACTGATATACGAAGTCTTATATATTGGCTTTATTCAAACTGGAAAATCATAATCTTGTAACAAAAAAGACCGTAATCGATTGAGAAAAATTGGGTCCATCCAAATTACTTTGCGACATTTCTACATTATTTAGTATTTTTTTACTACCTTTCTTCCTTCAGAAAGTCATGTCTACAGGAAACCATGAAGTGTTCCATATCACCAAAAATAAAACCTATCTATGTAGTATATCAATGGCATAACATATCTTCGACATATCGCGTTTTTAAGCGCGTTACAGATAAATATCAAATTTGTCAAGATAGAGAGATTTTGCAACGCTTATTTTAGTAGTCCACTTTCTTTATCTTTATTTGAAGCATGCGCTCACCGTTTGCAGCTTGCGCAGTAGTAAAGGGAAAAAATTAAATATAATGACAGCTGTTATCGATATTTGAAGCATGCCCCACCATTCGGAGCTTGCGCAGTATTAAAACAAAATAAGAGAATTCTTTATTAAGGATAACGATTTCCCTTATTTATGAACTTATAATAGAGGTTATTTGAAGTTCGCTGTTCTTATCGCTATTATGGTAAGGCCTGCTTTTTTTTACTACTTAGGTGTACAAACCGCTAAGAAAACACAGTAAAATTGAAATGATAATCTTTTATTGCAAATAACACTGACAACAGTTAATTAGTGTTCAGATTATGTTGAGATTTTGCAATCTGTGGCACAATGGCACTACAGTGTGTGCAGTGCTAATTTAAAAAATTTTATTTATCACATATTCGTATTATCTTGGAAATATTGAAGGAAGTGATAGAACCCAGTTAGACACCATTTTAATTTAAAAACTTGTGGTGACCCATCAAATACTAATAACCATGAAATGAATGAAAAAAAAAATGTTTATAGAAGGTGAGTAGTAACCTAACCTTGTAATTCCTTCGCGTTAATACTGCGCATGCTTGAGTTAATGATAAGGACCAAGCAATATGAAAAATAAGCGTTGCGAAGTCTCTCTAATAATAGTTTCAACAGCTAACTTTACTTGAAGGTGCTTATAACAGCTGTTGCGCCAAAATATACCATACGTGTTGCCCTAATCTTACATTTCCAACATAACCTTTAGAAAAACACCTACCTGTTGTAGTACTGGAAGTGGTAGTTAAAGTAGACCCTTCAGTAATATCCATTATAGGCGTCCTAGTCGTTCCATTCGTACTAGCTTGTTTTGAAGTTGTTGTTTCCACTGTAGCGCCGTATGTAGTTCTTGATGTAGTAGTTCCCTTCTTAGCCTTTGTTGTAAGTACTGTCGTTTGTTTTGTTGCTTGTCTCAATGGTGCTGTAGTACTTCTTTGAGTAGTAGTAGTTTCAGGTGCCTTGGTAGTTGTTGAAGTCATTTTTTCAATCTTAAAGGTGGATTTGTGAACTGCGGGTCTGAGAAAGTTACATAAATTATAGAGGGTGTCCATTAAACATGTAATTCCTGTTAGCTCATACAATATTACATATATGCATCTCAGGGTTTTTGAAGTTGAAAAAATAATTTTTTATTATTTCCAACTTTATTAGAAGCCATTTCTCTACTTAACTTTCTTTTATTACCATCTCATCATAAACTATATTTGAATTCTTGGATTAAGTTTTTTTTTATTTAGGAGAAAAATTCGTTGTTTATTTTAAAACCGCATGTTTGGAAGATGCTTCCTAGGTAAGTTACTTCACTATTTTTTTTTCAATATGATTAAAATCTCAAAAAACAGGCACTAGAGAGATAAAATCAAAACAACACGTTTGTATGGCGGTATCCTACTTATAAGTGATACGCGACTAGCGTATAGAGGACGATTTTTGAAGCATCTACAGCGACCAAATTTTTTTGCCTTTGTCGAACGCTTCCATCAATTGCTAGTTGACTTTGATGTTACAACTTGCAACAAGAAAATGAGGTATAAGTAATATAGTAACAAATTGTTATTACGTTACTTGTTAGTTAAAAGAGAACGAACGCGTATTGCATCTGTTTTGAGAAATTTTTAAAAATATTTTAGGTTATTATGAATTATTATAAAATTTTCTGATCTGATTGTAATTTTATCCACTTTTTGTTACACCTATGAATCCGTTGCCACAATACACTCTCATTCTTAATGTTAACTAATATATTCGGAGAATATTAAAACTGCATTCGTTTTTCATAGAAAATGGCATTTACATTTTAATATTATAATACTTCTTCTACATTTTTTAAAAATATACTCAACGACAATAAACACATAATCTTTTTAGGTTTGTTAAAAAATTATGCTGTCAAGCATCGAGGAATCACCAAGGAACATATTTACCGTCAATGCAACTTTATTTATTTTTATTTTTTAGGAATTCTTCATATTTCTCTATGCCTGTATGCTAAAAACAACTATTAGGCTGCTTGGATAGAATATTGGAAATTATTACATAAAGGTTCATTATTCTTAATAAAAATAATAGCAACATTTTATAACTCTAGTTAACTTTTATTAAGTATGTCATATACCTATTTCTAATAGTTTTCGATTTATTTTCAATTTTTATCCTTGTCTTACCCTGTCTCTTACGCTATAACATCATAGTTGCCGACAAAACAAAAATGTAGGCATCGTCAAATTTTGACATGTCTATTAAGCAAGTAAAAATAGTTTAATTTCTTGTAGTAAGTGACGTATAAAGGTAATAGTTATGGATTTTCCTAAAAATGAATTAATTGATATGGTTTATATACTGCGCGAGGCGGGCAAAAATTGTCTTTCGGCAGTAAGGCTTTACGGAGCGAAGTACTCTAATACCCTAGAAAATCTTTTCAGTGCATAATGGAACGGTTTGATGGTAGTGGGAGCGTTGAGTATATGAAATGGAAAGTAGTAAACCAGAATGCTACCAATGAGGAAAAAGAAATGGAGATTTTATTTCATGTTGAAGATAATCCCCAGGTCAGTAGCCGTCAACTAGTTGACTTATCTGACACATCCCAATCTACGAGCACCACGAGAAAATACAAGTATCATCTCTTTCATATGGAACTACACCAAGAACTTCAAGACCATGATTTTGAACGACGAGTAAAACTTTTGTACCACCATGAATGGAGCAATAGAGGCCGATTCAAATTTTTTATTCAAAATAATGTTTTCTGATAAAGCTACTTTTCGCAGTAAAGGAGCAGTTAACAGCCATAACATGCATTATTATTCAACAGTTAATCCATTTTGGGTACGGGAAGTTCAAAACCAAAACCATTGGTCGCTTAATGTATGGTGTATATTAAATTTTCGAATTATTGGTCCATATTTTTTCCGCGAACGCTTAACGGGCCAGATATATAAATTTTTTGCAAAACGAATTACGCCAGCTTCTTGAAGAAGTTGATAATCTTGAAAGGGAATAAATGCGGATTCAACAGGACGGAGCTCCTACTCATTACCACCGGGAAGTTCGGGAATTTTTAAATGATTGTCACCCACAAAAATGGATCGGTAGGGATGGACTCATTCAGTGCCCCCCTGGATCATGTGACTTAACACCTTTGGACTTCTTTTTGTGAGGCTACATTAAAGATCGTGTTTATGTGAGTCCCCCTATAACACCAGTAGATATGGAAAATAGGATCCGGGATGCGTGCAGGACAATAACGCCCTTTATGCTAAGGGAAGTGAAGGAAAATATAGTAAAACGACTAAACAGGTGTATTCAAGTAAACAGGCATATTTTTGAACATTTATTATGTCATAATAATTAATCATTAGATAAGTTAAACTATATTATTATTAACTACTTGTTTATGTTTTCACAATAGCGTAAGTGTATTAAAAAAGGGTAAAAATTGAAAAATTCAAAATAAATCGAACACCATTAGAAATTGGTATATGACATACTTAATAAAAATTGGAGGGTTTTGTAAAATCTATCAGAAAAAATAATAATATACAGGGTGTGCGATTTAAAAAATTTGAGATTTTTCAATTTAAAATAGTCGAAATGCATAAATTTATTTTGAACACCCTGTAGCATCTAACTCAAATTTCTTTACATATATCTTTTTTTCATCTCTATAGAACGCTCGTACCAATTATGAGTATTTCACCTTCAGAAACAATGGCGCTACTGGTATTTTTTTTACAAAACTGGAAACTAGTATTTTTTTTAAAAAAATTGAAATATTAGAAAAACTACTAGGTTTAGGTATATAACATTATTAATAAAAAAGTTATAAAATTTTATGCAGAATTTAAAATAAATTAGAAAATAGATATTCCATTTAAAAAACATATGTTATATCGGCCACACTTTTTTGAAGTACCCTGTATGCTCAAAAATAATTTTAAACTGTGCACCTTAATATTCCCTAAAACTATTTTATTTAACATTTTTTCGTCATTCCTGAAACAAATGAGATAATAAACTTTACTCTATCATTGACTCACCCTGTACAATTAACCGCTCACCTAAATGTCGTTATTCTTTAAAAACTTACCTAAAGTGTGCAGTAGCTTTTAATTCTGCTACCTTAATAGCAATTGCTGCTTCTTGTTCCGAAATCACAAATTTAGTATTTAGGACATCTTCATTTGTTAAATCACCCCTCAAGTAACGTGCTTCGCCAGCATCGTAAGAATTGTCAAATTCTATATCAAGGTCTTCATCGAGGTCGTTATCAATCTCGTCATGATGTTGATATCGAGCATACCTTAAAAAAAGTTAGTAAAATCTGCATACTGACAGTAGTTTTACTATTATAAAACGAAATTATAGAGCTACTTTTGAGTTAACCCTTCAATGGTGTTTTGTATTTCAACTTCGCTAGTAAAAGGAAGGAATGGAGGGAAATTCACGACATAAATCAAATATCTCTCGAAAGAAATAATGTAATAATTTAAAATTTTGTTCACAGACGAGTACTTAAGCAAGACAAGAACTTGAGGTGAGCGTCGATAAATTTTAAATAGTCTCAATAGTATTATGAAAAATTTTTTTTTTGGTATTGATGATATATGATATAAGATTCTAATTATTCTTGAAAAATATGTTATTGTTTTATTCTTTTTAATTTGGGCATAAAGAATTACGTAGAGAGAAATGTAAGTCTTCAGTTGTAAATATCTCTGAAACACTTCCTTTGTTCAACTTTTTCTTATATATCACTGGAAAGTAGCTCCCATTTAAAATATCGACAATAATGCTTGGATTCAATTATTCTTTAATGCGAAAAAGTAAAACTCAATATTTATGTTAGAACTGTGTGTTTCCATGAGAAATATTAGTTAAATGGCTAATGATTTTTCTAAATATTTTTTTTGGTGTTGCGTGTTTTCCCATGATATATTACGGTAATTTTACACGCACACAGTAAATCGTCGGAATAAATTAGATGTGATACTGCAAACAGGTGTTAAGCAAGAAATTATTTCTCTATTTGAAATTTTTTCTTTCCTATCTTCTTTTATTATCCGAAAGAAGAACAAAGTTAAGTTTAAGAACACAATTTTTGATGAATTTTCAGTTACTGATACAATATCTTTTTTTATTTGTGGTTCCATCATTTCTGTTTCAGCAAATGTGATTTTACTTTCAACATTTTAATAAGTTTTTATATAATTAACTGGGTAACTTATCCGCAATTTAAATGAAATTTTCTACTTAGAAATTTATGTATATTGATAGGGCAGCGCTTAATAACACAGTAGAGGCTGTGAAAAAAGATAGGTTTAAAATATTAAGTAGAAATAAGAAAACTTTAAATAAATCCTGAAAATAGAAAAATAAAATAATATATTCATTACGTAATTTAAAAAACTGGCAAATTGATTTATTCATTACTTCAATGCAAACACATATTTTCCAAATAAACAGGTTGGAGAGTAATAAATAATCACCTAAATAGGGCTTTAATTCAATTTTGGTAGTTTATTTATTTATTTATTTACCACAAGCCAACAAAAGTAATTAATAGGGCCTACTTTTTTATGCATACCAGGTGTATGAAATGCGGATTTCAGACAACAGATGGTGCACCAATGCAGTTTGTGCTATAAGGATTTGACACTGCACCATTTTGTTATGTCATCAACAAGTGTCAGACGCGCACGAGTGATAAATTGGAAAAAGTGTGTGCATAGTGTTGTGTTCAATATGTCGAAAGTTATACCGAACAAAGAGTATTCGCGGACAGCATTAATTTTTTGTTTTCATTTGAAGAAAACTGCTGTTGAATCATACCGATTACTTCGAGAAGCTTATTGTGAATATGCTCCATCGCAAGATACGTGTGAACGATTGTTTCGGCGTTTCAAAAGTGGTGACTTAGATGTTACAGACAAGGAACGTGGAAAACCGCCAAAAAAATACGAAGATGTGGAATTGCAAGCATTGTTGGACGAAGATGATTCGCAAACACAAAAACAACTCGCCAAGCAATTGGGCGTTAGTTAACAAGCTGTTTCCAATCGGCTACGAGAGATGGGAAAGATTCAGAAGACCGGTAGATGGGTACCACATGAGTTGAACGACAGGCAAATGGAAAAGCGCAAAACACTTGTGACATTTTGCTCGCTCGGTAAAAAAGGGAGTCGTTTTTGCATCTTTTTGTTACAGAAGATGAAAAGCGGATTTATTTTGAGAATCCCAAGCGCAAAAAAATCATGGGTAGACCCATAGACCGCAAGACCGAATCGCTTTGGCAGAAAGACGACGCTCTGTGTTTGGTGGGATCAGAAGGGCGTGGTCTATTATGAGCTGTTAAAACCTGGGGAAACGGTTAATACAAAAGGTTGCCAACAACAATTGACCGATTTGAACCGTTCACTGCTTGAAAAAAGGCCAGAATACCGAAAGAGGCAACACAAAGTCATTTTTCTTCATGACAATGCTCCATTACATACAGCAAAACCAGTTCGCGACTCGTTGGAAGCAATCAGCTGGTTCGCAGCAAAAGGAGAAGATTTTACTGGCGTGGTATTCACAAATTGCCCTAAAGATGGGAAAAATGTATAACAAGCGCTGGAGCATATTTTGAATAAAGCACTTTTTATTATTCTTCCAAATTTAACATGTTTTTTTAGAAAAAAAATCTGCATTTCATACTTGTACACCTGGTATTACACAACATCAATATATAACAGTACAATATAGACAGTAACTCAAAACTAAAATTAACCTTATAGTTTAATAAACGCAATGATTAATATCATGGCACACTCAATTACAGTTATTAAAGTAAGTTCAAACAATGGAAGAAGTCATTTTGAGTCATGGAGGGATCACATGCGTGCGAGGATGTATACAATACATTTGTATGCGCCGTAGGGAGGTAAAAGAAGTTACCAACCCGATTTTCAATTCTTCCAGCAGTGATAGACACTGAATCCTACCATTAACTAGCTTATATAGGAGCATCACGTTCGATATATTTCTACGCTTCTTCAATCTCAGAAAATTGAACCTTCCCAACAAGATATCGTTGTCTATACCAACCTGCGGGTATACTCCATGCACTCGTCTAGATATATACTTCAAAAACTTCCTCTGAACCCTCTCCAAAGCAACAATATATTTACTATAGAATGGTGCCCAGACAACAGACCCATACTCAAGCCTGCTTCTAACCAATGCATTAAATACTGTAATAAGGGTCGCAATGTTCTAAAAAGACTTACAATTTCTGATTACAAACCCCATCATCTTCATCGCATCCGAAACCAATGTGTTAATCTGTTGACTGAAGTTTAGCCTAGAATCAAGAACAACGCCCAAGTCCCTGAAAGTTTCCACTCTTTGCAACTCATTAATACCAATATTATATTTATAATTTAGTGAAGATACCTTCCGACTTATCATCATTACCAAACATTTTTTTGCATTGAGCAAGAGACCATTGGCGACACACCACCTCTGCATGCGTCAACCCCGCTCTGTAGTCGCTCACCGTCGTCGTCGGACTCAACTGAAACATACAATTTCAGATCATCCGCAAATATCTGGTATTCCACATCAATGACATGCTGGATATCATTCATAAACATAAGGAATAACAAAGGCCCCAAGTTCGACGCCTGTGGAACACCAGACATTGAACGAATGCGACCTAAAACCATTATACTGCACATATTGTGACCTGCCCACCAGATCCGTCTTGAAAAATCTAACGAAATTAGGTGTGAAACCAAAATTCACTACCTTATCCAGAAGCACACCATGATATAGTCTATCAAATGCCTTTGAGAAATCCGTGAACACCACATCAACCTGGCCTCTCAAATCAAGCACTTTAGAAGTGAAATGCACAAAGCACGCCAAGTTGGTGGCGGTCGACCGACCCCTCACGAAGCCGTTCTGTCGCACCGACAACATCGGTTTAAGCTTGGTGACGATGTGCTCATACAAAAGTTTCGAAAATCCACAAATAAGTAAAATCGGCCTGTAATTCTCGCTCTTAAAGATTGGACATATCTTAGCTATTTTCCATCTCAAAGGATATCTTTCACTGGATATTGTCAGGTTAAAAATTTTACTAAGAGGGAGGGCCAATTCATTTATGGTATCCCGAACAAAGAAGCTGGGCACAAAATCGGGGCCACTGGACAACTTTGGCTTGAGACGCTTCAGCACCCTCACAACGTCATCCTCACCAAAGCATGGCGCCACAATTTGAACATGCTCCCCACATACAGAAGAAGAAACACCGATGACATGCTGTGCAGTATTATAACCATCTCGGAAATGAGCAGCAAAAGCATTAACAATGTCACCTGGATTATTCAAATTTATATTTTGATATGTGATCTCTCCTGGAATAGCACAACTATTTCTTTTCTGCTAGATGTACCTCCAAAAAGGTTTAGGATCATTATCAATACCCGTTTCAATATTCCCAATATACAAACTATATGCAACTTTTACCATCTCACTAGTCCCCCTCCTTAATTCCTTAAATTTTTCATAGTAATGCATATTATTTGATTTCCTGAACATACTATTCTTACGTTTTAAATTTTTTAGAATTTCTGGATTATACCAAAAAGGAAAGGAATGACGTCCATTTTTAAACAGAGGCACTGACCTCTCAAATATTCGATACAGTTTATCATAAAATTTGGTGCACCACAAGTCCACATCCCTATACTAATCCAACTCACGCCAGTCAGCCACAAGCAGATCCCCGTACAGTGCATGAAAATTAGCTTTTTTAAAATTCTAGCATCCAGATTGATTATCATTATTCACAGGGTATCCGCCAGGCCCCACCACCTCGACTGCAACATCAGCATAAAGAGCTAGTAATTAACTTCAAGAAAAAGGTTATGTTATTTTTTTTTCAAATCTTATTTTAAAAATTCCCCGCTCTAACATTTTACCTGCCTGGCTGCCCGTTTTCTTCTTGAAAAGGTTAATCCATCCCATCAAAAACATAAAATGTAAAAAAATGCCAAGTCTCGCAACGCAGTCCTTCCACCACAAAAAGTTGTGGGATCTCATGTAAATCCAAGTCAGTTATTTTAGGTAGTATCTATGGAAGCACTTTTTCAACAACTTTGTCATAAATTGTTATCTATTTAGTTACCTACCAACATTTATCTTTGATTGTGTTAGCCGATATGCCGATACTTGTTGGAAATTCATAATAAAATTAAATAAAAAAGAACACTATGTTTTAATTTTGAATATATTTAAAGTCACTTGACAATTGTTTCACCATACAATGGCTTCTTCAGAAGTAAGTAAGAAAAAAGGAAGACTTACTTCTGAAGAAGCCATTGTATGGTGAAACAATTGTCAAGTGACTTTAAATATATTGAAAATTACAACAGTGTTGTTTTTTATATAACTTTACCAACATTTATAGTGACCGTATCAATATTAGACATCTTTAATTCTATAATAAATATAATGACTTGGCAATCGCACGGCAACATAATCACATAAGAATAATCTACTATTTCGATTGCTAAGTAAATCTAAACAGTGCACTTAAGAATAAAGTATTTTAAATAGTAGATTTTATTCTTATGTGATTATGTTGCCGTGCAATTGCCAAGCCATTATATTTATTATAGAAATAAAGATGTCTAATATCGATACGGTCACTATAAATGTTGGTAGGTAACTAAATAGATAACAATTACAACAAACAACAACAAAGTTGTTGAATAGGTGCTTCCATAGATACTAACTAAAATAACTGACTTGGTTTTACATGAGATTTTACAACTTTTTGTGGTGGAAGGACTGCGTTGCGAGACTTGGCATTTTTTTACATTTTATGTTTTTAATGGGATCTCATTTCTTTTTGTAGGTAGTCCTCTTCTTTTTTTCTTCTCGGGTAATATTTCTTGAATGTCAGCTATGGATTTTCTTAAAGCCCACTCCCTGTCTCTATTGGTATTTCTCAGAAGCTATGATATAACAATTTTTGATAAGTCTCGACGATAAGTGCTTCTAAGTCGATTATATTCAACGATTGCGGACTCCTAAGCTTTGATATTACCGAAGTCGACATTAATTAGATGTAATCCGCCCAGACTTGTCACTCTCGAAAGTGCCACGTATGCTTGACCGCATGTGAACACTGAAGAACCGAAGTCCATCAGTGCACTGTTTAGACTTAGCCCCTGACTTTTGTGTATGGTAATAGCATAGGCTATACATATCGGAAACTGTTCGCGATGAACATAAGCTCTATTAATAATTTCAAATTTAGTTTTGACTGAACCAAGCTCGTAAAGATGTTCATTATTAAATGTAATATGTATCTTTTTTATTTTATTTGTATTTTTGCTTTATGCTATGTATGGCTGAGCGCTGCGCGCTCTCCGCGCTCTATCAGGATCCATAGGAAGCGAGATATTTGCGAAAAACCGATTTTTGTGAGCTTTGACCTTGAATATCTTAAGACGCGGACACGAGATTTTATGAGACTTTTGAGACAACTTTTAGAATACCAAAATAAAGGTTTATACAAGTTTACAGCTTATTATCTCTCATTCCGAGGTTGACCCTCTTTTTTGGCTTAAGTGTCTGTATAATTTAGAAAACGGGACTGAAATTTCTGGATGTTTCAGTTTTTCCTTCCTTTATAGGCTAAACACTAGATAAATTCAAAATTTGAAGTTTGTGTGTCTGCTAGAAGTACCTTTAGAATTTTGATGATCGGTGATTGTGTCAGTGACAAAATTAAAGAATTTCGACTGATAAAATAGCAAATAATGAAAAAATAATTTAATTTTAGACATGTCTCCATTGTACAAACATATTCGAAATAACCCATCTGCCCCTTTTAAATGTATATAAGTACCAGGTGTACAAGTATGAAATGCGGATTTTTTTTCTAAAAAAACATGTTAAATTCGGAAGAATGATAAAAAGTGCTTTATTCAAAGTATGCTCCATCGCTTGTTATACATTTTTCCCATCTTTCGGGCAATTTGTGAATACCACGCCAGTAAAAATCTTCCCCTTTTACTGCGAACCATTCATCGAGCCATTTTTTCACATCTTCGTACGAACCGAAGCGCTGCTCAGCAAGTGCATGACCCATCGATGCAAACAAGTGGTAATCGGAACGAGCCAAGTCTGGTGAGTAAGCCGCATGAGGTAGAACTTCCCAGCTGAGTGTTTCCAACGTGTCGCGAACTGGTTTTGCTGTATGTACTGGAGCATTGTCATGAAGAAAAATGACTTTGTGTTGCCTCTTTCGGTATTCTGGCCTTTTTTCAAGCAACGAACGGTTCAAATCGGTCAATTGTTGTTAGTAACGTTTAGTATTAACCGTTTCCCCAGGTTTTAACAGCTCATAATAGACCACGCCCCTCTGGTCCCACCAAATACAGAGCATCGTCTTTCTGCCAAAGCGATTCGGTCTTGCGAGCGATGTGGATGATGCGCCTGGGTCTACCCATGATTTTTTGCGCTTTGGATTCTCAAAATAAATCCACTTTTCATCTTCTGTAACTACACGATGCAAAAACTTTTTCCTTTTGTACCGAGCGAGCAAAATGTCACACGTGTTTTTGCGCTTTTCCATTTGCCTGTCGTTCAACTTATGTGGTACCCATCTACCGGTCTTCTGAATCTTTCCCATCTCTCATAGCCGATTGGAAACACCTCGTTGACTAACGTCCAATTGCTCGGCGAGTTTTGTGTTTGCGAATCATATTCGTCTAACAATGCTTGCAATTACACATCTTCGTATTTTTTTTGGCGGTTTTCCGCGTTCCTTGTCTGTAACATCGAAGTCACCACTTTTGAAACGTTGAAACAATCGTTCACACGTATCTTGCGATGGAGCCTGTTCACCATAAGCTTCTCGAAGTAATCGGTATGATTTAACAGCAGTTTTCTTCAAATGAAAACAAAAAATTAATGCTCTCCGCGAATGCTCTGTCTAAAAATTTCGACATATTGAACACAACAACACAACACTATGCACGCCCTTTTCCAATTTATCACTCGTGCGCGTCTGACACTTGTTGATGACACAACAAAATGGCGCAGTGTCAAATCTTTATAGCACAAACTGCATTGGTGCTCCATCTGTTGTCTGAAATCTGCATTTCATACACCTGGTAGCATAAAAAAGTAGGAAAAATTCTCATAGTATTATTGAAACTGTACAAAAAAAAAATAAAAACAATAAAAAAATAAAATAAAAATTTTGTCTGAAGTAATATTCCTTAAAAACTATAGATTCTTTTCGGAGACGTAGCCAAGGAAGGGCATGTGCCCCCCTGCCTCCTGTCAATAGGACTTTGTTTTTTTTTATTTTTTTGAGGTTTAAGTTTTTAAAGTTGCAGTATATGAGAGTTTTTATCTTGTTTTCTTTGAAAAATACCTGCCCCGTTTATGAATTTGTTTTTACTGTGTTGAGATGGCTTTAGGTTTTTACAGTTTTATTGGAAAAATTCCTAATGTTCTAGAGAAAAGAGGGTTCTTTTTTAGAGAAGTCTCCACCTCCGATCATCGACTTTGTTTTTAGGGTGCTGAGAAGGATTAAAGTCTTTAAAGTTCCATGTTTGTTCTAATAGTTTTTTTATTCGAGAGTCCCACTTGACGATTGATTATTTTACTATAAAAATCGAGAGAAAAAAGGTGTTCTGCCTTTATTTTCCTCTTGTTTTTTGGAAAAGCACCTCTCCCTGTAAAACGCCAATAGTTTTTCTTACTTTAGAGATGGAAGTTAATTACTAACTAAAGCCTAAAGGATCTAACCTGGATCACTTTTACTAAACGAAATCTTACACTGTTTGTCCTAACTGCGTAAGTAGCACTGCCTATATTAAATTTTTGAATAAAACGAAATAAAATATATGAAGAAATTCCTTACTGAAAACTACCATTTCCCTCTAGATATTTTTGTTAAAATTAGAAATAATGTAATATGTTAATGTATTCTCACTAATGTTAGTGTTCTTCATTTGACAGATATTTTGGAGTTTTTAGAAATGGTTCTCTGACCCACTAGTATGTCGCTATTAAGTTCATGTCTGTTATAGAATATCTCTCATAATTTTTAGTCAAGATGTATAACTGGCTTTATATTAATTTAGAAAATGTTACACTTTTATGTACAATTTTAAGGCATACTAACAATGTGGCGGGTAGTTTCAATTACGTCGTGTTTCATGTCATAACTACATAACTTTGCCAAGTTTTCTCAAGTGTAGATATTTTTAGTATTATATATTACTATTTGAGTATTACCTTATTTGTTCTGGCCTCCATCGTCCATACCCTCCATTTTCTCTCTCATTTCTTTCCCACTCTTCTTCAAAACCGTCACTGTCCTCCAATTCAGCTTTTAATACATGTCCGTGCCTTTGATCTCCGTACATTCTTCTCATAAGTCCTTGATTATCTTTGACAAATCTTTTTACAGCTCTCCAGGGGTACAGTTGACCTGCTTGACTACAGTACCCCATTCGGCCCAGATCACACGGTGGTTGATAGAGACGTCCGGCCCTGTAAGGTCTCCCGCACGCAGTACGGTCCGCTCCTCCTGAGTCGTAACCTATACCCACAATGGTATAGGCATAGAGCTGAAAAATAACAAGATTAATAACAAAAACGGATATTTGTGCCAATCATAATAAGGAAGATATTTGACAAAATATATATATATATATATATATATATATATATATATATATATATAATATATATATATATATATATATATATATATATATATATATATATATATATATATATATATATATATATATATATATATATATATATGATAATAGATTTTTAGAATCCCTGTCAGGATGCCAGAAATGTCTTATGCATTCACAAAAGGATCTGACTCTGTTTTGCGCTAATTATTTAATGTCTATATACCTATATAATACCTACAGTGGTATAGGCATAAAAGTGAAAAATAACAAAATTAAAAAAAAAACCGGTCAAGTGCAAGTTGAACTTGCACAATTAGTGTTCCGTACGTTGATTGTTTTTAAAATAAAAATTTTTGTTAGGGTGGTATAAAATGATCAGTGACTTCACAAAGCACACCCCAAATGAGTTTTCAACAAAGTTTGTTTCCAATCTTTACTGAAAACTCATGACCTTGAAATTTTGTTTTTTTTTATATACCAAATAAATTATTAAAGGTAATGCACTCGTGATAATTGTCGTTCAATCTATACCCCGTGGAGAATATTCCAGAATTTTTTGATCAGTACTTTTCGAGATAAGGTAGGGGACAGCGATTTTTTAAAAGTAATACGAAGAAAAGTGTGCGCAAGTATTACATTATATATATATATATATATATATATATATATATATATATATATATATATATATATATTTTACTCGTGTTTTCACAAGCTTTCGTTTGACACCACACTCGATGACCTAGTAAAAAAAATTTTTTTTCACTTCCGATTTCACCCCTCAAAAACGAACCCCTTAAGTCAAAATTTATGTTACGGTGGTATAAAATGATCAGTGACTTCACAAAACACACCTCAAATGAGTTTTCAACAAAGTTTGTTTCCAATCTTTACTGAAATCTGATGACCTTGAAATTTTTGTTTTTTTATATACCATATAAATTATTAAAGGTAATGCACTCGTGATAATTTTCGTTCAATTTACACCCCGTGGAGAATATTCCAGAATTTTTTCGAGATTTTTTGATGAGTACTTTTTCGAGATAAGGCCCGGGACAGCGATTTTTCGCGAATTTTTAAAATAATACAAAGAAAAGTGCGCGCAAGTATAATATTATATATATATTTTTTACTCGTCTTTTCACAAGCTTTCATTTGACACCACACTCGATGACCTAGTAAAAAAATTTTTTTTTCACTTCCGACTTCACCCCCCCAAAACTAACCCCTTAAGTCAAAATTTAATTCTCAAAACTACATGGCTCTGATGAGGCCATCAATTCCTATATTATTACCAAATTTCACCTTTCTATGTCAAATAGTTTCGGAGAAAATCGGGTGTGACAGACAGACAGACAGACACCGAAGTGATCTTATAAGTGTTCCGTACGAAACACTAATAAAAACAATAAAGGAATTTTGTGCCAGTCCAAAAAGTCTCCATACACCACCTGCTTTCTATACTATTTTTATGTTTAACTAGTTAATTGGAACTATGAAAAAACATGCTTAAATTAATATATGAAACTTAACCAACGAGGATTAGTATTAAAAACAACTACGGAACGATATATTTGGAAGTTACATCATTGTCATAAAAATTTAAACGAAATTAATGTCGAAAAAGTCTCCATTCACTTAACAATTACCAATAATAGTTTGACGAAGTTTAACTGAAAATAACAACTTCGTTTAAACTAATATTTAGTGGGACCGCCGTTGGCCTTGATAATCTCCCGTAACCTTTTTGTCAAGCTTGCAACCAGCTTTCTAGTAACTTCTGCTGTCATGTTCTCCCATTCGTTCAATATCCTGTTTTTTAATTCTTCTCTATTTGAAACATTATGTTTGCGAACGCGCCGTTTAAGTTCCTCCCATAAATGCTCGATGGGGTTAACATAGGGCGATTGCGGAGATGCATGAAGCTGCTGTCGCACATTATAGATCATCCATTCTCGCACCAAGTTTGCGGTATGTTTTGGATCATTGTACTGTTGGAAAATATATCTTTTTTCGAGTGCTAATTTTTGGAGACTTTCTCTTAAATTGTCTCCCAAAATATTCAGATAAACATGCTGATACATGGTACCATTAATAAAATGTAAATTTCCAACCCCTCCAGCGGACATGCATCCCCAAAGTAGAACACTGCTTGTCTCACCGTGGAACAAATGTTTTTAATATCGAATGCGGTATTCTTCTTTCTCCAAACTTTAGTTCTGCCATCAGACCCAAAAAGGTTAATTCTAGTTTCATCACTAAAGATTACGGATTCCCAAAATTCAAGAGGTTTAGTAACGTATTCCCTAGCAAAAGCTAACCGTTTTTTGCGATTAGCTTCCGATATAAACAGCTTCTTTCTGGCTGCACACCTCTTAAAGCTTGCCCTATGTAACTAATTTCTCACTGTTTGTGAATAAACATTTTTCAAAAATAGTTCCCGTACTTCTCTTAATTTCAGTGCACTTTCCTTGGGATCTATAATTATTTGTCTAACAACACTGCCTCTACACGTGGAGTCAATTTCTGGGGATGACCGGAGCATGGTCGAATTTTATAGGAACCCGTGGATTTATACTGGTTTACAATGTACTGAATAGTAGCATGCGACTTTTTAAAAATTATTCCTATATTTCTATACGATCTTCCATCTTTCCACAACTCAATTATGATCTTTCGAACTTGAAATGGAATTTCACAATTCTCTCACTCATTCTTAGTACTTCTTTGAAAACTCCCTGCAAAATTACTAGCAACAAGTGACAGATTATAAAATGTGACTGAAAATTATTCATTTGTTTTCAATTTAGCGAGCAAAAGATAGCTTGATAAAATGCGGCTGATTATAACGTGTTTTTTTCAATGCGGTTCTTGAGTGTATGGAGACATTGATGTAACTTCTAAAAAAATGTTCCGTAGTTGTTTTTAATACTAATCCTCGTTGGTTAAGTTTCAAATATTAATTTAAACATGTTTCCTCGTAGTTTCAATTAATTAGTTAAACATAACAAAAAAATAGAAAGCAGGTGTTTCATGGAGACTTTTTGAACTGACTGTATATATATAGTAGAACCCTGGTTATCCGAGGTAACGTGGGGGGGCACCCTCCTCGGATAACTGAAAAGTCGGATAATCCGGATTTGTTTTTTATTCATTCAAAAAATAAACACCAATACTTTAAACCGATGTATTAACGTTTTTAACCTATAATTAGGTACATACATTATAAAACAGTGAAATAGATATCTATGTGATTCTGTTTCATATTGCATCTTCTTTTTCTCGCTGCAATGTTTCTCCATCTATTAAGAAGAAGCAAATCCGCTGGGGTTGCCTCTGGTTGTTCGATATACCTCAAAGTTTTTTCCAAAGAAGCAAAACCTTCTTGATGAGAGATCTTAGTGGGAGACTGTTCATCCACCGCCGCTTCATCATCGTCATCGTCATCTGATTTTTCGGTTTCCTGAAAGGCATTCGTTACTTCTTCAATACTCATTTCTTCTGCTAAATCATCTGCTGTAGTCCATTCAACAACATCTTCTCTTGTCACATTTTCGCAACCTTTTAATTTTTGCATTAATTCAAATAAACTTTTTTCTTTTTTTTCTATTTCGCTGTCAAAATTTGAACAGGACATTTCTCCATGGCTTCTCAATTTCAAAGTTAATTCATTTAATTGAGTATCATCTTCACTGTCATTATAGTCCTCAAAATCAATAACTTTTGACCACGATTTTTGAATAGTGGTAGTACGCACAGAATCCCAAGTTTGACTTACCCAGTAAATAACATTTTTCAGTGTAACCTTTCTCATCCCATTGATAATATCCTCCTTTTCTATGTATTCTAACAGATGTTTTCGAGGATGCCTTGATCCATTGGTTGCATTATGCTGCTTACATATGGAGGAAAAAATTTTACAACAATTTCGCTCATATGAAGTCCTTCTCCAGGGTGAGAGGGGGCATTATCCATTAACAAAACTGCTTTAATATGAAGACGGTTTCTGTTCAAAAATTTAGTTACAGATGGCACGAACTCTTCTTCAAACCAGTTAGTAAATAAGGTCGCATCCATCCATGCGCTCTTCTGACTTTCGTAATAGACTGGTAGGGCTTTGGGTGAGATGTCTTTTAAAGCTCTTGGACGTGCAGACTTGCCAATCACCATCAGTGGGATTTTGTGCTTGCCAGATGCATTGGAACATACCATTATAGTTAATCTTTCCTTACTTCGTTTGTGCCCAGGAGCTGATTTTTCCTGTCGAGATGCCAATGTTTTTGATAGAAGCATTTTATAAGTCAGACCAGTTTCGTCACAGTTGTAAATTTGATCACATGTGTATCCACAATCTTCGATTTGCTTTTTAAAGTTCTGCTTAAACTTCTCAATTGATGACACATCAGTAGAAAGTTTTTCACCACATACAGTCAATTGTCGTACACCGTACCGTTTTTTCTAGCGGTCAAGCCATCCAGAACTGGCGATAAACTGATCTATCTCTGGGAATTGCCTACTAATCATTATTGCTTTCTGTTGCAAAATTGGACCTGACAGAGGCACATCATTTGGTTAAACCACATGAATAAAGCTTCGTTAACCTTTTCATAGTTGCCATTTTCATTGATTTTCTTCTGAGGACGAGGAGGCTCGATTTATACACCACTATTTTTGTGCGGTTTCTTTTCCAATCTCCATCTGTTACCTCACCTGCTCCATAATCTCGTGCAACAACTTTAATTATCTCTCCTGCTTCGATTCTTCTGATGGCTTTTAATTTTTCTTCAATAGGAACGACGATTATTTTACGCTTGTTTTGCTCCATTATAATACGACAAACAAAAATTCAAACAAAACAGTTCGTATTAATTACACTTAACTACCAGAACTCCAACCAAATAAATTACGTGAGTATACTCGTACTTCTTCGTAGTAAACGCTATAACGCACTGCATTCACGCAAATTTACATGCTGAAAAAGTCCAAAAACATCAATAGGAAACCCCTCACACGGGCCAGGGGGATTCCCCGAAGGCCCCCGACGATTTTAAATGGAAATATGTACATACATATCTTAGAAGCTCGGTTAATACGCAGCATAGACGCGCGTACCTCGGATAATCAGGTTCTTAGATTGGCTCGGTTAATCCGGAGCTCGGATAATCGCGACTCGGTTAATCGGGGTTCTACTGTCTATATATATATATATATATATATATATATATATATATATATATATATATATATATATATATATATATATATATATATATATATATATATATATATATATATATATATATATATATATATATATATATATATATATATATATATATATATATATATATATATATATATATATATATATATATATATATATATATATATATATATATATATATATATATATATATATATATATATATATATATATATATATATATATATATATATATATATATATATATATATATATATATATATATATATATATATATATATATATATATATATGTACATATATATATATATATATATATATATATATATATATATATATATATATATATATATATATATATATATATATATATATATATATATATATATATATATATATATATATATATATATATATATATATATATATATATATATATAATATATATATATATATATATATATATATATATATATATATATATATATATATATATATATATATATATATATATATATATATATATATATATATATATATATATATATATATATATATATAAATATATATATATATATATATATATATATATATATATATATATATATATATATATATATATATATATATAGGGGCAGCACTTAAATTCGGACAAATTTAAATTTGAATTTTCCGCAGAATGGTATTTTCGCTATAAATCGTTGTTGACGTTTGTGAAAGTCACATACTTCTAGTAAACAATCATAACCTCGAAATGACCGAGCCGTTGCGAACAAGCGTGGTGTACAACCGAAGATCCGCGATTATCGAAAGTCTTCGCGCTGAATGTTAGGCGACTGAAATAATTCGCTTCTTCGGGTACCCGAGATCAACTGTGTACAGGGTGATCATTTTTAGACGCCCAGCCCTGATTTATGGAAAATTGTTTGATATTTATTTTTTTTTAAATGTAGACTGGTATAGTGCATGTCAAGGAGTATACTCACGTATATGACATTTGGTAGCGAAAATGACGCTAGCCGCCGCGGCGCCAAGCAACTTTTTTTCCATCGACATACCAGCAGTTATATGAAATGGTGCTCCATCGTGTTGATACCACATATGCATTTTCTATATTTCCAGTTAGTGTTCCCTCAAAAAAGTATGGGCCAACCAAACGTCTCTCAATTATCCCACACCATACATTAACGTAATAATGGCCTTGATCATGAATTTGAGTAACGTTGTATGGATTCTCGACAACCCAATAATGATAATTTTTTCTATTAGATGAATATATGATTCAGAAAATAACGTTCGTTGTTATAATTAATCATCAAAACTCAGTCGTCGTTCCGAATTAAATTGTGTTAATAACTGAATATTATGGATTTTGTAGTCATGGTATTTCTTAGCTTTAAGAGATTTCTGAATAGCCCCATTGGCCCTGCAAATTTCAGTCCAGAACCAAGTTCTCATTTCATATGCCAGTGTGCGACCAAGCCAGTCCTAGTTTTTCTGTCAGGGAGGAACCGCACAGTTTTTAAATGATACCTTTTTGGAGAAAGGTGATGAAGGGAGTCGGTGTCAATAAACTTTGTATAGTTTTGTTTATATGGGAATTTATATATATATATATATATATATATATATATATATATATATATATATATATATATATTCGAAATTATGTATGAGACAATTTCACCCTTTGAAACCCTATATGTTGTACTGTATGTAACGATGCAGAAAATATATTTATTATCTCAATAAAAATCTAGGAAAAATTCCCATATAAACAAAACCATACAAAATGCATTGACACCGACCCCCTTTCTCCAAAAAGATATCATTCAAAAACTATGCGGTTCATCTCTGAGAGAAAAAACTGGGACTGGCTTGGTGGGAACATGGTTCTGAACTGAAATTTGTAGTCTATCTATATCTTAACTATTATCTTTCATTCCTACATAAGAGCGTAAAGTCTGAATGGATCAAATTTGTTTTAGTCAAATATGGCCCTCATCACAAACTAATGATGAGTTGATCATTGTCCTTATGATCATGCCGTCCTCGTCTTCCGACAATTTTAATCTAAAATGGTGTCTAGAGGTTGTTGCTAAAACCGTTTTACTGTAATTGTTATTTATAATTCAAAAATATATACGAGTATTTAAAAACTTAATAGTTCTTGCAAAAGAATAGATTTGTTCCTAGTTCCTGTGTTCCTGCACAATATTATTGGTTCTGTTGGAGTTGGACTTTTAGAATTTTCGGTATATTTGAGTTTATGAGTTTAACGACAAAAATTCATAAAAATTTTATTGATATATATATATATATATATATATATATATATATATATATATATATATATATATATATATATATATATATATATATGCGGAGATGAAGCGTAACCAAAAAATGTTTCAATATTAAAACATACTTTCTATTAAAATAGATTAAATACTTCTTTCTTTGCTCTATATTTTAGAAATAGTTATTATATATCTTTTTAATTTTATATGTACAAATTTTTTTTTAAAATCAATTCTTGTAATGAATTCTGTATACACGGTATTTATTTATGTTTAACTTATACCTAAATAATGAAAATAATGATTATAAATAAAATAAAATATTTTGCAAGAGATTAGGTTATTTTCGATTTCCCTGAAACAATTCAACATAAAAACTCTAAACATACATAAGACAATAATAATGACAGTCCCTAAATTATAGAATATCTGGCTGTCTTGCGGTAAATAAATGAACGTCTATTACAGATGCAATTTTTTTAAACGAATTAGTCGAAAATCGGCAGGGATTATTTCCTCTCTTATACGTTTAAAAAGAAAAAGAAACAAGGGGATTCGTGAACAAACGAAATTGTAGAGCACGTAGCAGACAGAAAGTGGCAATAGACTGGACATGTAACACGCACGACCGATTATGGATGGACCAAGCGAACATTAGAATGAAGAGCACGAGAACAGAAAAGGAGCGTTGTATGTCCCAAAACAAGATGACGGGATGATATACAAAGGGTTGCGTGCATTGGATAGGATGACGACAGTTGCAAATAGATCGAGATGGAAATTAAGGGGAATGCCTACATCCAGCATTGGATAGAATTAGGCTTATAGTGATAGTGATAGTGATAACTTTTAACATAATTCATTTAGAAAGGTACCTGTAACAGGACTGCAGTTACTTATGATATGATTAATCTTTTTAAATAAACCGCCAGTAAACAGATATCTGTAATTACAAGCTTTTAAAAAGGTAGTCTATGTAGCAAATGTTGTCGCTAGAGTCAGCAAAAGTTTCTTCAAGTGCTTCAGAATTTGACATTATGAGTACGAAAATATTGCCGAATGGGACACATTCAAACCCGATTTTATTAATTTTGCCGGTCCTTGACGCAGCGTCAATTTCGGGTCCCGTGAAAACAAAGACACGATTCGTTTTTCGACTTTCGGAGTGACTTTGCCTACCTTTGCGTTTTGGCGTCGTCGACATTTTTTCGTCTCGTTTTACCCACTTCTTCGCAAATGACACCGACTTTTTAATATATGTAGCGGCCCCAGAATGTGTCATTTTAAGCCCCTTTGAATGGGAACAATGAAAGACTGCCTCGAACCAACGCGCAAACAAGTGACCCATTTTGGATTTTACGTGATTTCGACGAAAGTTTGGAATCGACTGATACTTCTACTAAAATGCGTCATAGACAAAGGTTCCCTCTATCGACTTTTTTATTGAATCTCTATAATCGCATCTACCAAAAATGAGTTATCGCGGATACGTTCTTACTTGAGAGACTGTATCACTCCTATTAAAAGCGGAAATAATCAAAACTAGCCCAATTTTCAGATTTCTTGACTCCAAGACTCCTCAAAACGATATATCACTTGATATATGTGAACCAAAAACCATGAAAAATTCACATAATATTACTGAAAGTATACACAATTTATGGATCTCCACCGCTTTCACCCCAATCCACTAAAGTAATACCGCTCAAAACCTTTCTCTCACTTCAAGTGATATTTTAAAATCAATATCTTATTTCATTCGAGAGTTGTCGGGCTAACAGACCGACCGACAGACTGAGGGAAATTAGAGATTATGTTTTTTTTTAGATCTAGAGACCATGAAATGTGAAGAACGGCAAAAATCTTAAAGAGTGTTTTTTTTTCACAAATGCAATACTTCCCTCAATGGAACCAAAACATTGTTTCTATTACACAATTTAACAATGAAGGTTACACGTCCAACCATGAAATTTAATAGTTTAAATCGCATTAAATTAGTTGCATAAAACTAGTTGCAAGAACTGGTTAGCACAACTAATCGTGTCGAATTGTATAAACGTTCGACGGCCTTAATATTGTAGCAAGAACAACTAAAAATCGAAAAAAAAAAAAATGGTAACACATTATTTTTATAAAAAAAGTCCCTAATGATGTGACGCCTATGATTATACAATAGTCAATTTGAAAAAGTAAACATTGTAAACTACACATGAACAAATCGGTGTGGCAAGTAAATTCTCGACAGTAATCATACAGAAATTTCCGACATTATATAACACGTAGGCTGAAAAGTTTTTGGTCCGACACATAGATGTTGCCCTTTTCAAAAAAATCCATATGATTTTTAGGAAGTACGAACCTTCAAACGATACAAAATTTCATGACATTTCGATGATTAGTTTACAAGTTACAGTGGTTTTAGTGACGCTACTTTGGATATTTTCAAAACAATGAAAAAAATCGAATTTCATGTGTTGATTATACACTGTTTTTTAATGGGAAAAAGTACCGTTCAAGCAAAGCAATTGCTTGATAAGTGTTACGGGGACTCTGCTCCTGGAAAATCACTCATTATTTATTGATATGCTGAATTTAAACGCGGTCGTACAGATACGAATGATGCTGAACGCTCTGGACGCCCAAATGAGGTGGTTACTCCGTAAAACATCAAACAAATCTACAAAATTGTTTTGGATGACCGTAAAGTGAAATTGTGTGAGATAGCTAACACCCTAAAGACATCAAAAGAACGTGTTGTCACATTTTGCATGAACATTTGGGCATGAGAAAGCTCTGTTCGAAATGGGTACCGCGTTGGCTCACAGTGGACCAAAAACAACAACGTGTTGAGGATTTTTTCATGCGATATGTGACAATGGATGAAACGTGGATTTACCACTATATACCGGAATCAAATCGGCAGTCAGCTGAGTGGACAGCAACCGGTAAAAGCCGCCCGAAGCGACCAAAGACACAACAGTCGGCTAAGAAGGTTTTGGCCTCTGTATTTTGGGATGCGCATGGTATAATTTTCATCGACTATGCTGAGAAGGGAAAAACCATCAATAGCGAATATTAAATAAGGTTATTGGTGCATTTGAAGGCCGAAATCGCAAAGAGACGGCCCAAATTAACAAGAAAAAAAGTGCTCTTTCATCAAGACAATGCACCGTGTCACAAGTCAATGGTTACGATGGCAAAATTGCATGAATTGAAGTTCGAATTGCTTCCTTATCCACCGTATTCTCCAGATTTGGCCACCACCGACTATTGTCTATTCCCAGACCTAAAAAAATGCTCACGGGAAAGACATTTGGCTCCAATGAAGAAGTTATCGCCAAAACTGAGGTCTATTTTGAAGGAAAATACAAATACTTCTACAAGAAAGGTATAGAAATGTTAGAAAAACGTTGGACTGATTGTATCGCTCTTGAAGGAGACTATTGATGAATAAACTCGAATTTTGCAAAAAAAATGCTGGCTCTAAATACTCATTTGATTTGACAATAATAATAATAAATAATAATAATAATAATGTCTTTATTGTGCATTCACATTATAATTACAATAATATAGTGTCAGTAACTTGAACACACAAAAGGCGAAGTAGAAGCTAGGCTTCCTCACTTAACCTACTTATCATAATATACAATATAACTAGACTTACGATTAAAATAACAGTTTTTCCTTAACTCTATTTTGCAGAGGGCAAATATATAAGTAGTACCATATGTAAAACAATCACTCCGTAACAGAAATCAGACTCAACGTACTCAACAGAGCGGCATTGCGGCTTAGGAGAGTCTAGGTACTATTCATGCTGGAACAGAGATGCTGTGCTAGAGGACGAATGGAATTTTTAAAAATCTGAGGCGGGACTTTTTCAAATTCAACGGGACCAGATTATATTTTTGCTAAATTTGATAGCTGAACGATCTTTCATATACAGTTGTTACGTGGGAAGGATTGGCAACTATGATCAGAAGACTAATTATACTGGACAAACTGCTATTTAATATTTGTTTTGTCTGTCACTATAGGCATCTCGAATGAACGAACACAAAACATCATTGCCGACGAACTCGGATTTTTTAAGGATTTCCGCTAGGTGGGTCCCCAGATTGCTTTCAGTTGAACAAAAATGAATTCGACTCACGATTTCTCGCGACTGTTTGGAGATTGTTGAGGCTGATCCCAAGATTTTCTTAACAGGTTTGTGACTAATGGAGGAAACCTGGGTTTACCACTATACTCCAGAGTCAAAACAACAATCCAAACAGTGGAAAAAATCTGGTGAACCGACCCCAAAGAAAGCGAACGCAATTCTGTCGGCTGGAAAAGTGATGGCGTCAGTTTTTTGGGATGCTAAAGGTATTATTATGGTGGACTACCTTCCGAAAGGCGAAACAATAAACTCGACTTACTTTGCGTCGTTTACGTCAAGAAATTAAAGAGAAACGCCCAGGATTACTGAGAAAGAAAGTTTTGTTCCATCAGGAGAACGCTCGCGTTCACACGTCTGTCGAGTCTATGGCTCAAATTCGTGATTGTGGTTTCTAATTGCTGCCCCACCCGGCCTATTCTCCTGATTTGGGACCTTAAGACTTTCATCTGTTTCCAAACCTAAAAAAATACCTCAGCGCCGAGAAATGTTCATCAAATGAAGAAGTCGAAGCTACAGTTAACCAGTATTTTGAAGACCTTGGGGAATCTTTTTTTGAAACAGGTATGGAAGCTTTGGAAAGCAGGTGGAAGAAGTGCATAGAGCTAGGTGGAGATTACGTCGAAAAATAAAAATATTTTTGTACGTATTTTATTTTGTTTTCTTGGATAGGACGCGAACTTTTCAACCCATCCTTGTAGATCAGATTACTCTAGTAAGTTTGTAATATGTCGAACACGTCATTATAACTATGGCGAAAAATCGAAAATTGCCACACTTCAAACATATGTCTCAACTTATTAATTGATTAATTGTCATATAAGACTGTCGCACGGGAAGTTAAAAACTAATTTTTAATTTCTTTCTTGTCAGTTCAGAAATCATCCTGGCAGAGTTCGAAATTAAAATAGATTCCGATCGGATATATATCCGTCGGGGGGGAACAGTTGCGAGAGATTGTATGAAAGTTTTATTGAAGGAAATGGGAATTGGTCCTTGGAATAAAGGAAGTAACAGGACATAAAAAAAACAGATATTCTAACAACATAGGAGATGAAAATGGTGACGTATTAATAGAATTCGAAGATAAGATGAATAGACGGATTACTTATATCTAAGAACTTTTCAATGATGAAAGAACATGTAACGACACAATGGAAATTAATGATGAAAGCATGGGGATCTTAAAACCAGAACTAATGCATGGCCTAAGTAGTATGAAACCTAGTAAAGCTGTTAGTCCTGATCACATACCTGTAGAGCTGTTCAATCTTTTCGATGTGGAAGTGGTTAGTATCTTCCTGAATATTTTCAATACTATCTATGAAACTAGGATAATCCCAAAAAAATGGCTGACATCTACATTTGCATTGATATCAAAGGAGGCTAGTGCAAGGAATTACTCCGACTATAGAACTTTCGAATCATGGGTTAAAATGTTCTTGAGAAGTATTGATCCAGGAATATATATAAAGTTGGAAAAGGATTTAAGTTCCACTCAGTTTGGTTTTCGATAATTAAATGGATGTTAATCCATTTAATATATGCATAACTATTGCAAACACCGTGATAGAAAGAGTCTAAACCTACAAATACCTTGGAGTCTGGATAAAACAAACGGGAGATCAAACTTTAAAAATACGAACAAGAATAGAAATCGCTGGAACATCGTTTGTGTCGCTAAAGAAATTGTTAAGTTGTCGAGTTATTAGCATTGGACTTAGGTTACCAATGCTTCGATGTTACGTTTTCTCTGTATAGAATAGAGGCTTGGACACTAAAAAAGAACCAGTTGGATAAACTGCAAGCTTTTGAGATGTGGTGTTACCACAGAATGTGGCGCATACCTTGAACCGATAAAATACCAAACCATGCGAAGATGAACAAAGAATATGATATAGTCAACCTTATAAAAAGGCGAAAACTTGAGTATTTTGGCCACGTAATGAGAAGATTTAAACATGCTCTGCTACGAGTGACAATGCAGATAAAAATAAAGAAGAAACGAAGTGTTGGCCGATGTAGGATTTCATAGTTGAAGACGGCACTTAGGCAGTACTCTCATTTATAAAATTTGCCCTCCGGCTGGCCGATGTACTGCCTGGTGCTAACTTTAAACTTGTGCACTTGAGGTATATTTTGCCATTTCCGATGGCATTGCGGATTTATAAGTTTGTTAAAATATTTGGTTGCTCTTTAGTTTATTTTAGTGTAATATTTCCATTTTGTTTACTGGGAAAAATTGTGGTTTAAAAAATCCCAACTCGATTTTATGTCAGATACAGGTAGTTTAATAGTTTTGTTTTAATTATACTTATTTTTATCACATTCATCTTCTTTCTTTCATATCTCGCTCTCTCACCTATCTATACCATTTACTTTATTTATATCCTTTATTTTTTTAAAGTTTAGCTCTTATCAGCTATGTATATACATACTCGTACATGTATTTCTAGGTTGATACTATATTTACAAAAGCAACATGGTTTCTTTTTGTTTTTTTTTTTTTAATATTTTTAATTCACACTGTACACACGTGACACTGCACTATTTTACATCTTTATTTATACCTGGCAATTCTTTTGAGTTTATATGTCTATTCTACATAATTTGTTAGCTGACTGAGATATTTAACTTATATTTTTACATCTCCATGTGTTTCATGGTCCAAGATTTATAATTAAGCACTGAAACTCAACGCATCTTAACCTCAGACCAGCGGTCCGTGGGATGCTTTCGGCTTTAGGCAGTTTTTGTTGTTACTGGACATGAGTAAATTCGTCCGATTGCCTCTGTCGCAATCCAATCACAGAGCCTCAAAATAAACTGGTGGCATTTAGTATAATGGTTTGTGCGTAGGTCTGTCTCGCGATTAGTTTACGTTAATTCTTATGTTAGGATCTAGTTGTATATTTTATGTCTGTAAAATTTGTATGAAATATCGTCAATGTATTGTCTTATAGGTTGTAAGTTTGTCATGTTATATAAATCATTAATTCTTGTATATCTGTCTGCAGATACAACAAACCTTAGTATCCTGTTCTGTATGTCTGTGTGTCTGATATGCTACACCAAACTGGTACAGCATACATTAGTACAGATCTTATGATCTGTTTGTAGATTATCAATTTATTTTTTAAGTCCATATGCGATCTTGGTGTTAGCAATATATAAAGATTCTACATTGCGACAAATGATTGATTGGTTGTAGGTAGTGGATTGTGTCTGTTTGTGCACTTCGACCTCTTGGTTTTTCCTACTTCCCTCCCTTGGTTACTTGAGCGTCGTCCCTTTAAGAAGGTTTATTAGCTTCGTTCCAAGCCCTTCATATCATAAATAATCGCCACTATGTGGATCTCCGAATAGTTTATATTTATTCCGAGTTAAAGCCGTACATTCATAATATTTGCATAGAAGTTTCTTTCTCTTCGCCACAAAGTTTGCATGTTATGCAACCATTGTGTATACTAATTTTCTGGAAATGTTTCCTCAGATGTCTCAGAGTCTTTCGTTAGATGCTGCAGGCCTACGATTTAAATGTTGCTGAGGATGGCTAACACCTCAGCTTGAAAAACCGTAGCCATATTGCTCATGGGTATACTTTCCCTATTGCTAAATTTATGGAAAAAGATTCCCGCCCCAAAGCGGCCGTTAGCTCCCAAACCGTCAGTATACCAAATGTCGGACAGAAAAAAACTTTATCACTTGTCTTCTTTTCGTGATTTTGTCTTGTTTTAAGACGAATAGGCGTTCATGGAGGAATTTCAGACCTGAGTGTCCCCGGTCCCCATTCCTCCATTCGCCTTGACATTTCAGTCTATACGCTGTTAATCTCGCCGTGTAGATGATGAACTGGTTCAGTAGTGGGACGCAGAGTGCTACTTCTAGCACCCCTGATGGTGTCGGTCTCATAGCCCCCACTGCCGCCCTAAGGTAATTCCGCTGTAGGCTGCACAGTAGGTTCTTTGACTCAACCGTGTTCACTCTGGGCCACCAAATCACTGCTGCGTACGTTAATCGATGCAATAGCACGGCCCTGTATATCCACAATGCGACCTTGGGTTGCATACCCCAAGTTTTGCCCAGAGCTTTCCTACAGGCCCAAAGGGACGGGTAGAATTTGTTCCTCTTTTCGTTGAGGTATTGTTTCCAATTTAGTTTTGAGTCCAGACGAACTCCAAGATATTTCACCGAGCTCGTGTAAACCAGTTCATTTCCCCAGAAACTAATTGGTGCAATTTCTTGGGGTTTGTATTTCCTAGTAAAGATCAAGGCATTGGTTTTTGATAGATTGACCGTTAGTCCCTTTGCCATGCACCATCTTTGAGTAATCCTAAGGGCCCTCTGCATGATCTCCTTGAGAGGTTGTAAAAAGTTGTCTCTAACCACTATTGCCACATCATCGGCGTAGCTATAAGCGGAGATGCCTGTAGGGTTTTCAGTAGATCATCCACCACCATTCACCACAGTAGGGGTGACAAAACCCCTCCCTGCGGGCAGCCCTTGGCGGGGTACCCCCTAATATCTATTCCTGCATAGCTAACTGTTAGAATCCTGCTGGTTAGCATGCTTCCTACCCAATCTACCAGTGCACTGGGTGAACCGTGATTGGTCATTGAGTCCCTGATGACTGAATATGAGGTGCTATCAAAAGCTCCCTCTTTATCAAGGAAGACGCCTAGAGCGTATCCCTTATTCGCCAATTGTGCCTCTATGCCGCCCACCAGATGGTGTAGGGCCGTTTCAGTCGACCTGCCCTTAATGTAGGCGTATTGATTAGAGGCTATAGGTTGTTCAGTAAGGGACCTGACACCCATCAACCAATCTCTCCAAACTCTTCATCAGAAAGAAGTCGAGGCTGATCGGCTTGAAGTCCTTCGCCAAGATGTGTCCATTTCTACCTGGCTTGGGAATAAACATCACTCTTGTCTGGCCCGAAGTTACAGGAACATGTCTTAGGGCTATAATTGCCCTATAAATGTTAATTAGGGGCCTTTTCAGCCCGTCTATCCCCTCCTGCCGCATATATACCATCTAAACCTGGTAATACACGTTGTAAAACCAGTATATTTTTCGATATTAGAAATAATAAGAAAATAACATATTTTTCAGATTCCGTGAATATAAGAACATTAAAAAAGACGTATAACACAATATATACAAAACAGCTCCCTCCTCCACCTTCACTAATCCTTTGATATCAAATAATTATGCTAAAAAACTAGCAAAATACGATAAATGACGATACCGCCCAAAGACAGCTTTTATTCCAACTTCAAGTATCATATACATACCAATTCTGAAATGTATATCCTATTCCATTCGAAAGTTACCGTGTCGGCAAACCGACAGAATTGGAAAATTATGTTTTTATTGTTCTAGGAATCTTGAAACGCGAAGAAGTACAAAAATCAAAGGAAGTGAAAAGCATAACGTATTTAATTCACTTATATAAATAGTTGTATTCCCTAATGAATTAATATACTCTAAATTCTTAGAAAGCTTTGAAATATATATATACATATATATATATATATATATATATATATATATATATATATATATATATATATATATATATATATATATATATATACCATGTGTACAAGTATGAAATGCGGATTTTTTTTCTAAAAAAACATGTTAAATTCGGAAGAATGATAAAAAGTGCTTTATTCAAAATATGCTCCATCGCTTGTTATACATTTTTCCCATCTTTCGGGCCATTTGTGAATACCACGCCAGTAAAAATCTTCCCCTTTTGATGCGAACCATTCATCGAGCCATTTTATCACATCTTCGTACGAACCAAAGCGCTGCTCAGCAAGTGCGTGACCCATCGATACAAACAAGTGGTAATCGGAAGGACCCAGGTCTGGTGAGTAAGCCGCATGGAGTAGAACTTCCCAGCTGAGTGCTTCCAACGTGTCGCGAACTGGTTTTGCCGTATGTGATGGAGCATTGTCATTAAGAAAAATGACTTTGTGTTGCCTCTTTCGGTATTCTGGCCTTTTTTCAAGTAGCAAACGGTTCAAATCGGGCAATTGTTGTTGGTAACGTTTAGTATTAACCGTTTCCCCAGGTTTTAATAGCTTATAATAAATCACACCCCTCTGGTCCCACCAAACATAGAGCGTCTTTCTGCCAAAGCGATTCGGTCTTGCGGTCGCTGTGGATGGTGCGCCTGGGTCTACCCATGACTTTTTGCGCTTGGAATTCTCAAAATAAATCCACTTTTCATCCCCTATAACTATACGATGCAAAAATGACTTCCTTTTGTACCGAGCGAGCAAAATGTCACACGTGTTTTTGCGCTTTTCCATTTGTCTGTCGTTCAACTCATGTGGTACCCATCTACCGGTCTTCTGAATCTTTCCCATCTCTTGTAGCCGATTGGAAACAGCTTGTTGACTTACGCCCAATTGCTCGGCGAGTTGTTTTTGTGTTTGCGAATCATCTTCGTCCAACAATGCTTGCAATTCCACATCTTCGTATTTTTTTGGCGGTTTTCCATGTTCCTTGTCTGCAACATCGAAGTCACCACTTTTGAAACGCCAAAACCATCGTTCACACGTATCTTGCGATGGAGCATGTTCACCATAAGCTTCTCGAAGTAATCGGTATGATTCAACAGCAGTTTGCTGTCCACGAATGTTCTTTGTTCGGTATAAATTTCGACATATTGAACACAAAAACACAACACTATGCACACACTTTTCCAATTTATCACTCGTGCGCGTCTGACACTTGTCGATGACACAACAAAATAGCGTAGTGTGCACAAACTGGATTGGTGCACCATCTGTCGTCTGAAATCCGCATTTCATACTTGTACACTTGGTATATATATATATATATATATATATATATATATATATATATATATATATATATATATATATATATATATATATATATATATATATATATATATATATATATATATATATATATATATATATATATATATATATATATATATATATATATATATATATATATATATATATATATATATATATATATATATATATATATATATATATATATATATATATATATATATATATATATATATATATATATATATATATATATATATACTCTATTTTCTCTGACACTATTCGACATAGAAAGTTGAAATTCGGCATTAATATAGGAACTAATGACCTCATCAGAGCCATGTAGCTTTGAAAGTTAAATTTTGACTTAAAGGGCTAGTTTTGGGGGATGAAATCGGAAGTGAAATTTTTTTTTTTTTGACTAGGGTATTAAATGAAAACTTGTAAAAACACGAGTTCAAAAATATATATCTCAAAAAGTACTGATTGAAAAATTTTGAAAAAATTCTGGAATATTCTCCACGGGGTAGATTGAACGAAAATTATCACGAGTGCGTTACATTTAATAATTTATCTGGTATATAAAAAAAAATTCAAGGTCATCAGTTTTCAGTAAAGACTAGAAAAAAACTTTGTTGAAAACTCATTTGGGGTGTGTTCTGTGAAGTCATTAATTCTTTTATACCTCCGTAACAAAAATTTTTATTCTAAAAGCAATCTAAGTACGGAACACTAATTGCGCAAGTCCGACTAACACTTGGCCGCTTATTTATTTAAATTAGAATTCATAAATACTAAACCTATACGTTAAGGGAACTCTAACCGTTTTTAGGTAATTTTTTTATTTTTTTTCAAACTACATGCGATTTTGCATCAAATTGTGTAAGCTTTAATTCGATCTGACCACTAGAAGTGGATAAAATAATTTTTTGAAATTCACTAGTCGTTACCGTTTTTCTCACTCGGCCCGAGCACGTCAATCCTTTTATTACAGGACTGGACTTGAAGAGTTTTGCTAACACATGTTGGCACTTACCCACAATATTGTTGTTTATTAATGAATAATCCACAATATCTCAGTATTTAGCCTATAAAGGAAGGAAAAACTGAATCATCCCGAAATTTCAGTCCCGTTTTCTAAATTGTACAGTCACTTAAGCCAAAAAAAGAGGGTCAACCTCGGAATGAGAGATAATAAGCTGTAAACTTGTATAAACCTTTATTTTGACATTCTAAAAGTTGTCTCAAAAGTCTCATAAAATCTCGTGTCCGCGTCTTAAGATATTCAAGGTCAAAAGTCACAAAAATCGGTTGTTCGCAAATATCTCGCTTCCTATGGTTTCAATGATATTTGCATCTATTATGAAAATTATAGAGCATAAAATTCTCTACAAATTTTGTTCTAAACATTTTTTTTATACGCTTAACGGTTTTTGAGATAGAGCACGGAGAGCGCGAAGCGCTCAGCCATACGTAGCATAATGCAAGGTCAACCGTAAGTCCCGGTAAATAATACGTCGTATAAAGTTAATTAATCACTAAAAAATCCATAATTATAAATAATTTGTATTATTTATCATTTAATATATTATATTTAATAATATTTTTTATTTATCAAATATATTCGTTTAATAATACTTACCTACTTCGTATAATTAAGAAATTGTTAAATGAAATACTTTAAGTATATTTTATTTATAAAAAAGTATGAAGATGATGCTTCCATGACAGCAGGGCTAGAAGAGAATATAGTTATTAAAATAGGAGCAAAAGTCATGTTAAGACGAAATATTGACGTAAGTCTTGGCTTAGTCAACGGTTCTATCGGTATAGTACAAGGAGTAAAGGTTGATCCTAAAAATACAAATAAAATAAAAAAAATACATATTACATTTAATAATGAACATCTTTACGAGCTTGGCCCAGTCAAAACTAAATTTGAAATTATTAATAGAGCTTATGTTCATCGCGAACAGTTTCCGATATGTATAGCCTATGCTATTACCATACAGTCTAAACAGTGCACTGATGGACATCGGTTCTTCAGTGTTCACACGCGGTCAAGCATACGTGGCACTTTCAAGAGTGATAAGTCTGGGCGAATTACATCTAATTAATGTCGACTTCGGTATGCAAAAAAATGCATAATCTACTACATGTATTTAAATACTTTATTCTTAAGTGCACTGTTTAGACTTACTTAGCAATCGAAATAGTAGATTATTCTTATCTGATTATGTTGCCGTGCGATTAACAAGTCATTATATTTATTATAGAAGTAAAGATGTCTAATATTGATACGGGCACTATAAATGTTGGTAGGCAACTAAATAGATAAGAATTTATGACAAAGTTGTTGAATAGGTGCTTCCATAGATACTAACTAAAATAACTGACTTGGTTTTACATGAGATCTCACAACTTTTTGTGGTGGAAGTACTGCCTTGTGAGACTTAGCATTTTTTACATTTTATGTTTTTGATGGGATCATTTTTATTGGATAAGATATAACTATCTTAATAGTCAAGTCCAGAAGAAGGAGAATCGTGGATCTCATTAATGAAAACAAAGGAGCCGGGTATATGGTACAGATTCTTCGTTTTTACAACAGAATCCCTTCCGTTTTTTAAAAACCTACACTAGAACTTGGCATCACACAATAGAAAATATAAGAGTCGCAAATAAACGAGATCCGGCGCAGTTAGCAACAGGTGGATAGGTAGCAAGTACACACAAGTATATAAAAACTTATCCCTTAGAATCGTTGGGTATAGTCATTGTAAAACCATAATAGATACTTTTTTTACTGTTCAAAACTCTATACGAGAACAGAGAACCAAGAACTGGGAATTTTCGAAAAATCGTTTGGCCTGAAAAGTCATCTTTTTTGAGACACAATGTTCTTTGTATCATTTATTGTAGTATATAGATACGATTTTTTAGTAACTAAGGACATGTCACTGAACATTTTAAACGGCATAGATTTTTCCGTAAGTCAAAAAATTCTGAAAAAAATTGAGAGGTATTCTGGTATTTTAGTTTTTTTGGAGCTGTAATTACATAAAGCAAAATTTTAAAAATCTACCACGCCCAGATAGTGTCCTAATAATCAAGAAATAGGTAGAAAAAAAAGTTGAAAATCGGAGCAGTAGAATTGTAGAAAAGAAACATTATATGCAAAAAAAAAAACAGATTTTCACATCCTTTTAAAATCATTTTTCCTAGGTTACCACGAGTTTAAAAATTGAATTTTTTTTTATGAAATTGGAGTTAAATCAAAGGTTAAAATACAACGGTTCAAACCGCAAAAGCGGAAACAGTTACAATCCTGTTAACACTATTAACTTTTAATGGTATTCACAAGAAATTGGTACGACAATCTTTAAAAAAAATATTTTCAACTCTTGCGCCATTCTGCAACATAATTGCAGATTAGAAGCCTCTAAGAACAATTATGGTTTAAGAAAATATATCAATTATATTGCTAACATCAACCTGATATCATCACCGCTTCTATAGTGAGCTAATGTGTGAATATTTAGATTTTGTACTTTCAAACTTGGTTCTGTCAACGTTGAGGATCAGTATTTACTGTATGAAAAAAACCCCTTTCCTCGCCTGGTGAAAAATAAGGAATTTGTGTAGGATAGTCAAACGATGCAACATAAGAAGTAAAATATAGATTATTATTTGTTTTCAGGAAGGCTGGCTTGTTTACATTACGTAGATTAAATTATACTTGAGTCACTGTTTATATTGTATTGTATTGAATTGCGGAACCATTAAGTTTATTTTATATTATTGATATATGGTCATATATTTTTTAGAATGATGTTTATGTAACCGATATCTTGGTACGCAGTATTTCTTGTTTAGAGAACGGAAGACGGATTGCAAATTGTTAATAAATGATTGTTAAATCGATATTCCGAAATAAAATTTCGGAATATGGTTTGTTACTTGATTGGTCACTACAACAGAAAGTCGAGAAATTTGCAAATACAAAATGATCAACAAAGATCCCATGAATGCTATATTCCATGCCTTTCCTCCTACGACTATAATTTCTGAGCCTATACTCTTCATCAGGTAGGCTTTAGGCAACGGTATCGATCGTGAAGATCCGAGTACCGAGGAAAGTCAAGTTGGAATGACTCTCGCTGGCTTATAGCAATCATGGTACCTTAAATAAACGAGATGCTACTCGTTGGGCAAAAGAGTATAGGCTCAGAAACTATAATCGTAGGCATGGAATATAGCATTCATGGGATCTTTGTTGGTCATTTTGCATTTGCAAATTTCTCGACTTTCTGTTGTAGTGACCAATCAAGTAACAAACCATATTCCGAAATTTTATTTCGGAATATCGATTTAATTTATCCTTCCTAACAATGTTAGGTTTATATAGTTGAGCAGTTTTTCGAAGTTCGTAAATCTCAACAGATGGCGCAAGGGTTTGTATCTTGCCCAACGAGTAGTATCTCGTTTATTTAAGGTACCATGATTGCTATAAGCCAGCGAGAGTCATTCCAACTTGACTTTCCTCGGTACTCTGATCTTTACGATCGATACCGTTGCCTAAAGCCTATCTAATGAAGAATATAGGCTCAGAAATTATAGTCGTAGAAGGAAAGGCATGGAATATTAGCATTCATGGGATCTTTGTTGGTCATTTTGCATTTGCAAAAGTGATTGTTTCGAAAATTACCAAAAATAATTTGTTTTTAAATAAAATTAACATATATATATATATATATATATATATATATATATATATATATATATATATAGTGATATGCTTCAACTAATCATTAGAAATTGTACAATCCGCTATAAAATTTAATATCACGAAATTTTGAGTTGTATGACTATTTCAGAGAATCGTCGATTTTGTATTCCATGGTTCAATTAATTTCCTACGCTCTCAGATGCGCTGCCGGCTTACTGTCGAAAGTACGTCCGACCAGCGATGAACCTGCACTTAGAACCCACCTGTTCATCGGCTATTGAAACACCGCTCAAACAAAACAAACTCATCCGCGAAGTAGGCCACTGGGTTATTTATGTTTTGTATGCAAGCTCTGCACTGTTGCTTTCACAAATTTATCGACTAGAAGTATCGATTTCTTTTCCACCTTTCTCAAATTATTTTTTAACAAGTTTTTCCGTCTCGTCGGATCGTTAATAATATTAATTAGCGTTTTAGTTTTTATATAACGACTAGTTAATTTTTAAATTGATTTTTTTACACCTGGTCGATGCCAAATAAGGAGTGAGCAACTTTAAAGCGTTTTGTGGTTGTGTTTGGGTGCAATTGATTTTACGAAAACGGTAATTTTCGTAAGGGCTGTTTGTAAGTGATTTTGACATATTTTCAATAGAAAGATTTTGCAACGCTTGTTTTGCTAGGCTACTGTCTTTATCTTTATTTGAAACATGCGCCCACCATTCGAAGCTTGCACAGTATTGAAACAGAATAAGAGAATCCTTTGTTAAGGATAACAATTTCCCTTATTTAGGAACTTATCAGAGAGGTTATGTGAAGTTCGTTATTCTTGTGGCTATTATGGTAGGGCTTGTTTTTTTTTCCTACTTAAGTATACAAACCACAAAAAAAATACAGTAACATTGAAATGATAATCTTTTATTGCAAATAACACTGTCAACAGTTAATTAGTGTTCAGATTATGTTGGGCTTTTGCAATCTTTGGCACAATAGCATTACAATGTGTGTAGTGCTAAATTCAAATGACACTTTATTTATCGCACATTCGTATTACCATGGAAATATTGAAGGAAGTGATAGAAACCTACTAGACATAATTTTAATTTAAAAACTCATGTTAACCCATCAAATACTATTAACTGACGTGCTTAACCATGAAATAAATGAAAAAAAAGTTTAAAAAAGACGAATACTAACCTAACCTTGCAATTTTTTTGCGTTAATACTGCGCATGCTTGAGATAATGATCAAGACAAAGGCATGTGAAAAATAAGCGTTGTCAAATTTCTCTAATCTCCTTCTAAATTACCAGTTAAATTATTACTAGGATTATTTCACTTTTTATTCCTGCCACGACACCAGATGGAACTCCGTATTCATTGAATTCCATGATAGATTCGTTCTCTCCGTTTAATCACATGTCTTAAGGAAAAAAAAACGATTCGGAAACTACTTGGCTTCTGTAAAACTTTCAAAAAACTGTGCAACTTTAGCGAAAACTCTACGAAATGAGAAGTTTCAGTAAGCCAACTTCTGAAGTAGTCATTTATTTCTGGTATTGGATATTGACAGGATTGTCGCTTTTGAGTGCAGAGAATATGATAATTAAAAGAACACTCGGTATTCTCTTCTTGTTTACCACTGAAAAGTCACTATCATGTTATTAAAAATCAGTTATAAAATTTTCTGTCAATTATTGTGGTTGGACAGTGACTCTTGGTATAATAACTCCCGAACGTTCACATATAGTACTTGACGTAGGGATGAAATCTATCGTTTTTGGGCAAAAATTTAAAGATGAATGCGGTGAAAGGGGTCTAGGTCGAAAAATTTTGTTTATTTCCTAAATTATGTAAATTTGTTTTGACTTTTGTTGATATAATAAACACATTTTCTTCATTCTTAGAGACAGAAAGAGCATTATTATAGAGAAAGGCGAGAAATAATTTGATTTTCAGCGTATAATGAATGTGGCAACGTAGCTTCTCTCTTGCTTCCTGCCGCACGCAATCACTTGTTATTTATCTTGATACTTTTACATGGTATACAATGAAAATTATGTATAATTAATTAAAACGACACTTTGGATCAATTATTAAGTATTGATAACCGAATAAATTCGTGTGCGAGACACGCGTTTACTCTAGTATCTTTTAAAAGAAGGTTCGATCAGTGTCATGCATATATGTGATTCAAAATTTGAAAGAACACCCGCGTCCGCGCGCGGTTTTCTTCAAGCTACATTGCCACAGCGAAAATTCACTTCAAAAAATACATGAAAAAGTAATATTTATCTAATATGTTTGCAACAACTAGGAGGTAAACTGTCTTCATATTTTTGACAAACAAAAGCAAAGTAATTTTTTTATGTATAGATTTTTTTTGTGACTTTACTTTTGCACATACAATAAAAAAAGGATTGTAAAAAAGCTGTACGCTTTAATCGAACAAAAAGTTCCATATGGATTCATATCTTTTACGTGTTAAATATCTGAAACTTTTACAATTAATTATGGCAACACGACGTGGTAAACCATCTTCATATTGAAGCAGTGAATGCATGATGCTAAAATCTATTACTTCTCAAAATTTAAAGCAAAAAAGTAATGTTTAATCTACTTTTAACAGTTATTCGTAAGAAATACCTTAAACATAACTATTTGTAGGGTCAAAGAAGCGGAGGAGGATCTTAGAGTTAGATTCAAATGTGTCGTGTTACAGACTTTTTTCAGAATCCTTCGAGTAGAGAATTCCGAAAATTCTGTTATTTTTTTATTATTTTGAGTTATTTATGATATTATATAAGGGGTTAATAAGGTCGGGGAAAGAGTTAGAAGGGTTCTATCCTATATATTGTGTTCTTAGATTCAAGGAATTTTCCATAATTTTTACTTAATTAAATATGGAAGGAGTTCATGACAGGGTTAAAGGTGTTGCTTCGAATGTATTATGTTACTTACCAAACTAACATATAATGTCTTATTAAAGTAAGAGGTGGTTAAAGAAGTCGTTTTCAAGGTTCTTAAAGTGAAAAAATTGTGTTACTGTTTCATTATATTTAATTTTTCTATTATATAAGGGATTAATAAGGTACGAGAGAGTTTAAGAAACATTGTTTTGTATATACCGTATTCTGAATATTTTTCAAATTGTTTAAATAAAAGTTATAGGGTCTTATACGGCGCACATGCTGACGTTGACAATAAACTGTCAGTTCGAAGAAATTACGCTATCTTAATTTTTTTTAAATAGAAAGCCCTGTATATTATTTTATTTTTGAATCCTAGTAAAAATTCTAGATACTATTTATCACACATACCATATGTCCAAATTGAACTGTTTTGGAATTATTGATATTTAAAATTAAGGAGATCAAATTAAAAAAAAAAAATAAGCTGGCTTGTGTCAAACATTTACTGATAGGTAACGACCTAACGCAAAAATGATGTTACTGCTGCATTTTGTGAAACTGCAATCATAATGGTAAATTACAGAAAATCCCCATACAGCCACTCGTTAGCTTTGCCTAGACCACAACATAAGTAAACTCATTCTGTTGCAAGAATTATCTGAAGACGACTACCATAGACGCGTTGAATTTTGCGAGGTTATGATTGAACAAATCAATAATGATCCTGACCTAATTCATAATACTGTTTTTTCTGACGAGGACACATTTTGTCTTAATGAAAAAGTTAACAGGCATAACTGCCGGTACTGGTTTTCTTAGAATTCCCACTGAATAATCGACAGTCATTCTCAAAGACCACAAAAGATAAACGTGTGAGCAGGAATTTGTGGACGTCATATCATTGGGTTCCTTTTTTATCGATGGATATCCTTTTTTATCGATGGAAAATATCTTGCAGAGACTGTGGTAGCGGTATGAAATACAGTTACCTAATCCAGAGGTGCTGTAGCGAGTTATTCCAAAAAAGGATTCTTGTGCAGGTCTTTTTTGCCCGCTGTTTAACGATGAAAATAATTTGGATACCCCATAAGAGGAATCTGTGGTATCAACAGGACGGAGCAAAACTCCTCGCTATGAAATCAATGTTCGTAGATATAAAATGCTAGATCCAAGCCCCTGATCAAAAAATAACCGTGTTTTTAAAATTTAACTGTGCTAATGAAGAAAGAGTTGAAATTTAAATTATATATTATAATAATGGCCTTTACAGTTAAATATAATCTATTGATAAAAAATGCCAAAGCGACGAAACGTCCTTAATTTATCGACCACGCGAAACAATAACAACAAATTGATTACAGGCTATAACTGCCTAAGATGTTTATCTTTTAAACGTTTATTGTAACCCTTCGTGTCGATCAGACGTTATTATGTGGGAAAGAGTCACCAGTACCGTTTTACCGACAAATCTCTACTCCAATCATTGGTGTTATTTATCTCCGATAAAGCATTGTTGCCAATTTATGGACACCAAACTGATAATTAAAAAAACTTTGATTTTAAAGATGGCTCTTTTAAATCGGACAAATTTGGATAGTGTGCTGTACCTGAAAAGTCTGAGATAATCCAAATGACCAAAGTCTTGAACAGTCTGACCGACCAAGCTGGTTTGTTGTACGTACAGACATTTGTTAAATCCTAGAGCGTGAGAATCGGAACTGTATACCGATTTCAAAGAATGAGATATTAAAATGTTCGTATCGATTACGCATATAACACTGACGAAATCAATTACACAGGTATACAAAAAAAAATATCTGTCTTTTAAGTGAGACATGTGGTTTCTTACGTATTTTTTATGCTGAATCCATGAAAATCATAAAAAAGACATCCACCGTGAGGTTTTTTCAGAAAACACACTTAAAGTATATTTGTTTGGAGTCGACAGCAGAATTCTCTCATGGTAGATGCAAATACGTATTGGGGTGCACCAAAAAAAAAAAGATTTCTTATGCATTTTACTGGATTTTGCTATCTGTTTTGAATTATTTTTAAGGGTTCACCCTATTTTAGGCAGAAAACCTCTCTCTAAAATGTAAATGAAGGTTCATCTCTGCTATTATCTATATATATATAGGATTTATTATATATAATATATATATATATATATATATATATATATATATATATATATATATATATAATATATATATATATATATATATATATATATATATATATATATATATATATATATATATATATATATATATATATATATATATATACAAATTCCCAATTCACGATATATAACTTCTTTAATTACAATCAAAAACAATCATCATTTCTTCAAAATCTGAAGACTCGAGTTCTCTTAAATTGATAATTAAGGGTTCTATTTCCACAGTTTTTTCAATGTATTCGTCAAGTTTACACATTTTATTTTCTTCTTCTATAACATGTCGAATGGCGTTTTTTCAATTATCCTCTTTGATCCTCTCTATTCCGGCGAGTCATAATTGCCTTACATCTTGAAGTTTGAACCTTTCATTTGTGCCTAAATTAGCTTTATGGGATTCAATTCGCAATGATATGGAGGTAATCTAAGCACTGTGATATTCCGTTCCTTTGCCATCTCATCGACTGCGTATTTCTTGAACTGTGCCTTATTTTGTTTCGCAGTTTTGAGAATTTCCGCTTTTAAATACCTCTTTTGTTTGAGATTTTTGTCTCTTATCCACTGAAGAATTTCTTTTTCTTCCATGAATTTGTCGGGAGTCGATCTAATAATCGGCATTGCCTAATACTATAACTGATTCTGCTGGTATACATTCAATAATTTGTTGGTACTACTCCTCAAAAACATCGGCCGTCATCTCCTCATGGTAATCTTTAGTTGACTTTGATTCGAATTCCAACAAGCCACCGTCGAGAAATCCGTTTTCACTACCGATATGTGCTATAATTAGCCTAGCTTATTTGGCACTCAATGTTTTTGTCAATCGAGAATTTTTTCATTGTGTGTCGCTCATTAACCCAAGTCTCATCTAAATAAAAAATATTTCTTTCTTCGGTTCGAAATTATGGGCGCAGGTAATTTCCACACCACTAATCCGTTTATGACCTAGACATATTTAAGGGATTGTAATTTGTGATTATTACTTGGTTGTGCGTATATTTTTTAAAGTGTTGCTAATTTGAAAGCAAAGTTAATAAAAAAGTAATCGAGGAAAGGACATGTTATGTGTGAATTACTACACTTATTTTCGACAAAAAGTGCTAAAATGTGGAGAAACATTTTGGAGATGTTCAAAAAAAGATTGCAAATCAAAAGTCTTCACCGTTGGGCCCGAGAATTTAGTTACCAGAAGTGAAGGACTCCATACACACGAAGCCGACACCAAGAAGCTGAATCGGCAAATAATTAGTAATTCCTGCAAAAGAAAAGCCGGAGAGCATATGAGTGAAAGGCCATCTAAAATTATCCGACAAGAACTACAAAACACGCTGCCTGAAACAGTAACAGAAAAAGATGTCGAATATATTAGAAAAAACATTTATAACCATAAACGAAAATTTTTGCCAGGACGTAATCCAAGAAGTGCTGAGGAGGTGCATAATGTTTTAGAGACATTTGAAATCAAAACTAGCAAGGGTGAGAATTTTCTATATATCAATGAACTCGAAAGTGGCATTATTGTTTTTTCTTGCACTGCAAATGTCAATATGTGTGTGTGTGTGTAAAATATCCAATATATATATGGACGGCACCTTTTCATACTGCACTAAATATTTTACACAGTTATTTACAGTGCATGGTTTTGCAAACGGTTATTACATTCGATTATTATGTTGCTTATTGCGTGATAAGAGTGCTGAAACATACAAAAACCTCTTCACATTATTAAAATGTAAGATTTATTCAATAGATACACTGTATTTCAATCCAGAGAAAATTACTATTGACTTCGAAAAATCTATTCATAAGGCAGTATCTGAAGTTTGGCCAAATGCTAAAGTGTTAGGATGTAGATTTCATTTACACCAATCTTGGTTTCGCAAGATACAGAATCTAGGTCTAGCTAAAGAATATTGCGACAAAAATTGGTCGTTGGTTAAAGTATTGTTTCGGCTTGTCCTATTTAGCACCCGAAGAATTAGGTGACAGTTTTGCTATAAAACGAGGATTTTATATTACCTACTAGGTTGAGGAGCCGATTTTTCAGTTGAAATATGGGTAGAATCGAGTCCATCTTTAACTCGAACGACTAACTGTTGTGAGTCCTTCCATTCCCATCTAAATAATTATTTTTATTCTACACATCCGTCTCTGTATACTTTTATCGATGGGCTGAAAGAATTTCAAATTAACGTATATATAAAAATACAAAGTGTCGACGAGTCTAAAATAAGTAGTAATCATAATATTCTAAAAAATTAAAACATTTAAAAAATCTTTATGAACAAAGACAATTAGGAAATATTAATCGCTTCCATCTTTTGAAATGTGTCTCCTATTTTTCTCAACCTGTTTTGTAAATATATAAATATATATATATATATATATATATATATATATATATATATATATATATATATATATATATATATATATATGTATATATATATATATATATATGATATATATATATATATATATATATATATATATATATATATATATATATATATATATATATATAAATAGATATGTATAGGTTTGTAGCATTATCTAGTATATGTAAGGAAATTTGTCCAATTGTATTTTATGTATTTAGCAAAAACTTCATGTTTTATCAATATTATTCTACTATGAAATAAAAACATATATTTTTGCAAATATCTAAAATTTTCAATAAAAACTGATTTAAAAGAAATCCGTCCAATTTTATTTAGATGAATAAAGCATAATTATATTTGCTTGGTGTGGAAATTACTTGTAAGATTTAAGCACCCTTATAAGGTTAGTGTGGAATTTACCTGTTGTATTAAGGGCGCAGGTAGTCTTGGTGTGAAATTTACTAACGCCGGAAATTATTTCTGTTTTATCGATAAGAATAGATTTTCTATTGTGTTTTTCCCAACGAAAATTTTGGTTATGAAGGATTTTCCGTAATTTCCATTTTTTAAAATCGGGTAAGTCCTGGCCTTCTCTGATTCCTTACAAAACTTTATGTAGTGTAGGTACAGACTCCTCGAAGTTTGACCGGGGCAAAACTGAAACTTGAAGCCATCACTGTTCTGATTTGAACTAAGCATATTATAGGTTTTTGCTTTATTTTTATACTTACACAGAATATTTTTATTTCATACTTAGGTACTTAGGCACCTACCTACCGATAAGTACTTTGGTTAATTAATTCCAACAACTGCTAAAATCCCAAATAATTTTATTGTACCCATTATTATTAGGCTTTATAACACTGTAGATTTCTAGTTCTTAAGAATTGTTAACTGTACTCGTTTAGGCCCTTATCATACAAATAAGATTTTTAGTTTCATTATTTACTCATTAAAATAAACTTAAAATGCGTTGATTTATATAGCTTATTGTAAAGTTTAGAAGGCATGTAATAAAATATTTTTTAGAAAATGGTCGCACTGTTGTATAGAGATAGAAAATAAAGGTGATTAAAACTAAAAATGCAAATAATTAGTAAAGAAATTTCGGACGCTAATGGTTTATGACATTTTAATGTTTATAACTGATGTTGTATGACTTTAAGGTTGCCAAAAAACTATTAAATTGAAAAAATACGTTTTAATAAATCAAAGTCGTAAAAGAAATTCAAACATTCGGTAATTTAAAAACAAATTGAAAAAACCAAAAAACACAAGAAAAAGTTATCCCTAATAAATAAAAAAAATCTAATAAAAAAAACAAAAAAAAAAAATTAAAAATGGAATTTATAAACAAAAGATTTAATTTTAATTTTATGTAAAATATTTAAAATAAATAGTAAATAAGTAAACAAATCACTCACATATTCACTCACTCGCATATCATCTTACTCACCTATTCACTCAATCACTTACTTACCAGCTAGCACGCTCACTCACTCACTCAGTTACTCATTCATTCACATCATTCACAAATCCCCATAATTACTCACTCACTTCTACCCTCACTCACTCACTACCTCACTCACATTCCCCCATATTCACTCATCAATCTATTCACAAAACTTCTGTCACGGTATATATTAGACTCCATTTTGCAACCTTTTGTTCCTAAATAGTAAATGGATTTTTTTTTCAACAAAAAACACTATTCCTCATGTTTTGATTCAAATTCGAATATGAAACCTATAAAAGTACTATAAGTGATAGTTTTGTTCGAAAAAAAAATCTTGTTTAGCTGTTGCGTTTATTTACTTAAAAAAGCATTTTACCAACCACATAGCATCCTTATAAATGTCAAAAGCAAGTTTTTTGTTGAAACTGAACATAAAATTTATTATTTGATGTCAAGTCAGGAGTAAGAACTTCAAAGAACACTGGAAATAATAGTTTTGTTCAATATTAATAAAAATTAAAAACAATTTTTTAATTTAGCGGTTGTACATATTTATTTTAAACAGCATTTTGCTACGTAGCTTAGTTAAAGGTGGTACATGCATGTTTTTTCTTGAAGATGAAGACTAAAACCTAATATTTTAAAGTTTTTATGTTAAATGTAGAGTCAGAACATTTAAAGAAGTTCGAAATAATAGTTTTATTCCATAATTTTAATGATTATACAGTTTTACATTATTAAAATGTATTTTTTTCAGTTTATTAGTTTTCTGGCAAGTTTAAGTGTGTTTTTTGGAAAAAACTTAACGGTGGATGTCTTTTTTATGATTGTTTTGGATTCAGCATAAAAAAATACTTAAGAAAACACGTACTTAACACACAGAGAGTTTCAATTGTATACATGTGTTATTTGAGAAAATAAAATGGATGACTTGGCACCACGATAACAAAAAATTTTTTTTTTAAATGTATTATGTGCTGCAAATCATAAAATTTGACTTTGTATCTATGTACTGACACATATGGTATAAGCTCTGTGAATCACAGAAACTGCATTATTTATAATAAAATTTGAGAGATTGTTTGTCTTTGTGCAACGCTCATTTTTCAAGATGATAAGAGTATAAGATATAAACATAAAAATTTCTTCATGACTACACTACTTAATCTTATTAACCACCCGTGCATTAAAACACCTTTCTTTCTTTACAGATCCGGCAATAGGTCAATTCCAAATATACAATAAAATGAAAATTTGGTAAAGTGATTTACACTTACCAACAATAAAATGACTTCTAAATTTGACTTTTTTACTTTTGAAAACTACTTAATCCAAGCATTACGAATATGTGGTAGGTATTTTATGGTAAAATATTAATTACAAGGAAATGGTGAGTAGAATAAAGAGAAATTTTTCACCAAATACTGGTATTTTTACAGCATTCAAAACGATGTTTCTTTTAAACAAGAGAATTTATTGTATTTTTTTTATACTATACACAAAAGTGTTAAGGTTCCTTTTAATTATAGCTTTAAAGCTATCTTGATTCCTGAACCCCTTAGAAAATTGTGTCTGTTTATCATATGATATTATGAAAAATATGAACACTTTTAAAAACTCCAATCTATAATATTTTTTAAATGCAAAAATATTTAGTAGAAACTTTAGAAACTTGATTAGTACGCAATTTTAATCACAATATGCTTTAATAACTGGTCAAGTGCAAGTTGGACTTGCGCAATTAGTGTTCCGTGATTGCTTTTAAAATAAAAATGTTTGTTACGGAGGTATAAAATGATCAATGACTTCACAAAACAGACCCCAAATGAGTTTTGATCTTTACTGAAAACTGATGACCTTAAAATATTTGTTTTTTTTTTATATACCAAATAAATTATTAAAGGAAATGCTCTCATGATAATTTTCGTTTAATCTACACCCTGTGGAGAATATTCTAGACTTTTTTCAAAATTTTTTGAACAGTACTTTTTTAAGATAAGGGAAGGGACAGCGATTTTTCGCGATTTTTTAAAAATAATACCAAGAAAAGTGTGCGCAAGTATTACATTATATATATTTTTGAACTCGTGTTTTTACAAGCTTTCATTTAATACTCCACTCGATGTACTGGTAAAATTTTTTTTTTACTTCCGATTTCACTCGGCTCTGTTGAGGCCACCAATTCCTATATTAGTACTCAATTTCAACATTCTATATCAAATAGCTTCAGAGAAAATCGGGTGTGACAAGTGGACAGACAGACGGATAGACACCGAAGTGATCTTATAAGTGTTCCGTACGGAACACTAAAAATTAATACATTTTAAAATGACCTTTTGGTTGGTTTATTTAAGTTTTTGCGTGAAGGGTACTTAAAGCGGAATTGAGAGTCAATGAAAGTGTTTGTTCTAGGTATATATTATATACAGGGTGCCCCATATGTATGGAATAATGATTTCGCAGCATTTATTAATCAGTGTACCAAAAAAATATTTAAATAAAAGTTATAGGGATATAAAACTAATAAAAGGGCGTACTGCCGGTACTGGTCTAGTGAAAATCCCCACTGGATAATCGACAATCATTCTCAAAGATCACAAAAGATAAACGTGTGGGCAGGGATTTGTCGACGTCATATCATTGACCCCTTTTTTATCGATGGAAATCTTACAGGACAGCGGTATTTACAGTTACTCCAAGAGCAAGTTATGCAGGTCATTTCCCCGATGAAAATAATTTGAATACACGATTTTTCCTAATCGATGGATAGGCAGAAGAGGTGCTATAGAATGGCCTGTAAGGAGTCACGACCTTACGCGACCCGACCAAAGTTTACCGAAGTCGACCTGAAACTGTAGAAGATTTACAAAGAATTCAATATGAAGTAGCACAGATCACCCCGGATTCTCTGTAAAACTCTGTTCAGGGTGTTTATGTATGACAGATTGGGTCATTGCCTCGCTGTTAACGGTAGACATTTTAAGCAATTGTTACCTTAAAAATAAACCTAGAGTATTTAGTAATAATTTTTTTTTTTTTTTTAATTTTAAATTTCAACTGACAATAATTCCAAAACAGTTCAATTTAGACATATGATATGTTAGACAAATAATATCTAGAATTTTTAGTAGGACTCAAAAATAAAATAACATACAGGGCTTTTTATTTTAAAAAAAATCAAGCTGGCATAATTTCTTCGAACTGACAGTTCAAAACATTTTGTTGTCAACGTCAGCATGTGCGCCGTACAACACCCTATAACTTTTATTTAAACATGTTTTTGATGCACTGATTAATAAATGCTATGGAATCATTATTCCATACATATGGGGCACCCTGTATATATTAAATTTCTTTGTTTTAACTGAAAATACTTGTTCGCTTGCGCAAACTGATTAGGGTCAAAAAATTGATATTTTCGTTTAAAGTAGGAATAAAAAATAAAACAATACTTTCTAAAAAAATACTATGTTGTCTCATTTTTACGAAAGACCTCAGATAGTTAAAAATATCAAAAATATTTACAATATTTTTGATATATCGTATTGTTCAAAATACTTTAGAATATCGGAATTTGTTTATACAAAATAATAATTTACCTACTGAGCGATCAGGTACTGCTTAAAACTGTTTCTATGATCAACTCAAAATTTCTTTCGTGACGAATCAAAATTTGTAATTTTTGAGCCATTAATAGTTTTCAAAGAATCCTTTCTAGTTTATATATACTAATCCTGTTCAAATCTTTAATTTGTATTACAAAAAAGAAATGACTGAAGGTCAAAGATAATAATTTATCTTGAAAATTAGTATTCATCAGAACATTACTGAAAACATTTACCATTCAACACGTTGTAATGCTAAAAATAAAGGTAATGAGAGTCCCAGAAACGTTTATATTTCATTTTCCATAAAACAAGATCATGCCAAAATTTAAAGAAAAATTTCTCCCTAATCATCAATCAATTTAATATTAACTTTAGAACTGTATATGTTGGATTACCCATTACTTACCGAGGCTTTAAAATATGCAAAGAATACACGCATAAAGTATGATAATCATGACGAGTTATTCAAAACGACGCCATGTATTTGTTTAGTCTTGTCCTCTTTATTGAAATAAAAATAACAATGGTTGTAAACTTTAGCGATTACGTAAATTGGTTTTTAATTCTTCTAGTTCCCCTGCTAAAGGAGATATCGTCTTCATGAAAAATAATATACGAGATTATTCCATTTCTTAGCGTTTCAGGGTTCCTAGATTATGATCAGTCGGAAACGAGATATGAATTTCATATTTAGTATACCTAGATTGAGAGATGATATGACAAGCGATAGAGATTTGCGGAAAAGAATTATACGGGAGTTCAGACTGAAGAGAGAAGTACCTAGAATACTTGAAGTAGGAAAGGAACCTATAGTTTCTTAGGAATACACGTGTAGCTTCATGAGAATGGGGTAAAAAGTGTGAGATTCAATAAACAAATAATTTTTTATTGTTTCTTACTTCTTTACTCGTCCTGTGAAATATGGTTTTGTGACACGTAAACAACTATAACAAACTACATCGAATCAGAACTAAAAATTTAAACCTAGACATCGCACGGTGGGACGAAGTCCCACTGTACAACTGAAAATTGCGGTTGCCTCTTAGTTTTTGAGATATTGCATCAAATTTTATGCTATTGGCCAATTTGAGTTATATATATATATATATATATATATATATATATATATATATATATATATATATATATATATATATTTTTCATCGTAATGCTGGCGGACCCTCCCTAAAATTTGCCATTTGTCTAAAAATTAAGATTTGTACAGGTGTTTCCCTCATAAAATGAAAACCATTCGTCATAGAAACGTGACTTTAGTTTTATTTTATAGGAAATGTTGTTATCTGCCTAGGTACTATGTCACTGAGCCACGGGATGCCACAATATATATATATATATATATATATATATATATATATATATATATATATATATATATATATATATATATATATATATATATATATATATATATATATATATAGACATATATATATATATATATATATATATATATATATATATATATATATATATATATAGACATATATATATATATATATATATATATATAGACATATATATACATATATATATATATATATATATATATATAGACATATATATATATATATATATATATATATATATATATATATATATATATATATATCTACTTGAAGAATCCGATTTATTTTGCACATTAATAAAAATTTATAAAAAAAAATAACATGGTCCAAAAAGTACTACAAACAAAACTCATTTCGAACAAAATAACATTATTCATTTTTATATACCTCATATAAGTAGATTATTGTCTTCAAATAATTCTCACTTGTTATTGAAAACTAGATTAATTTTTGCCAAAATTATTATAGTATTCATTTTTAAGTACTTTAAAATAATATTGTTGAAGCAGAAATTCCATGTTCTTTCTTTACCGGCTGAAAAAACTATAAAAAAAAAACAGCGGAAATTAACCAAAATTGGCCAATAACTTAAAATTCTCAAAATTTTTGTTAAAACGACACAGGAATCAGCGTCCTCAGAATCATATATTACCAAATTATTGAGGTTTTAATATACACAGTAAAAAATTCATCGTTCAAAAGAGTATTTTTTTTTTTTAAAAAAAAAGAGACCTACTTCATCCTTCAGCTAAATTTACAAAAAAAAAATAACAAAAAAACTGCAGGTACGAGTATTTAAAAAATTAATGCAATATCTTAAAAATTGAATGGCTAATGGAATTTTGAGTTGCACAATGGGACTTTATCCCACTGTGTGGCGTACCTCACAATTTTAGTGTTTGAAAAATTTATCTAATATAACGATTATTTATATGAACAACAATAACAAGTTATGGTTTTTACTTCTCTCACTAAAAGAGGTATTGTATTTGTAAAAAAATCGTTCTGAGATTTTTCTATTTCTTAACGATTTAAGGTCCCTATATAATGAAAAATAAATTAAAACAAAATGCCTACCCGTACTGTTTATTTGCATCATTACTCTCGAACGATATACTTGAAATAGGAAAGGAAGCTATAGTTTTTGAGCGATACTGCTTTAGGAAAAAAAGAGTGAGAGGGGTTATAGATCGTTAAATTTTGCAGAATTTTATTGGTATAATGAGATTTTTCTTTGTTTTTGGTTGCGAAAATCAATAAATTTTAAGTTAAAATTATTTATAGCTTAACATATAAAGGGTTAAGTAAGTTTGGGGTGAAGGTTAAAAAAGTGGCTTCAACCATATCCTGTTATACGTTCTTTTCACGATTCTTGGAGTCGAAGAATCCCCAATTCTCCAAATAGTTGCGAATACCTTAAAAACTCTTCATCTGCTCTATTTTTTTGTGATTAATATCTAGGTATAAAATACCTATTATTAGAAAAAATCGAGCTTTAAAGCTTGGACTAGGCTATTCTTAAGTATGAGAAAGTCAAATTTGGTATTTATTTTACAAGTGCTTGTTTACTAGGGTAGTACCAGGTAAATCATTTGATTTTTTTGCCCTGCAATTTAAACGGTTAGGTACTTTGATTCTATCATGAATCGAGATTGCAAAATTTTACTGTATCTCAAAAACTTAAAGGATTACTTACACCTCAAATTTTCAAAAATTCGATTTTTATTTTACGGATTTTTATTCTCTATGCTTATATAAATAACACCAAGATGCTAGAGGAAGAAGGCATACAGTACGAAGTTGGAATGGGAGACTAGCCGTAAGTTCACTTTTTTTCTACCCGAACTTGAAACACGTTTTTGTCGAAACTATATTTTTTTGACACTGTCTGCAATATTACTCAGTCAATTTTTAGTATATTTTTTTAAACCTTAATAATCACTTTTCTACAAAATGTCTAGAGGTTTTTTTTTAATTTTTTTAATAGACAAATTTTATAAGTAAAACTTTTTATTTTTGAAAAAAAAACCCTTCGATAATTTTTAACTACTACATTATTTTACAAGACTAATTTTTACTTTTGCAGATTAGATTCTTTTTGTGAAGTTATCCTGCAGACAAGGAGGCCGCATAGTTTTCATCAGTGGTACATTTAACCCAATAAAAAATAATGTTAACATTTAAAACATATTTAGAAAAAAATTCTTATAATTTAAAGTACAATAAAAATATATAATAGTCATTCTTTTGTATTACACTGGTTTACAGCCAAAAAAATACCAAGAACGCCACATGCCTAGATAAGTTAATTGGGACCTCCTGAACACGAAAAACGCTATAAATTTTTTTTTTTTAAGTACCGTTTTTTAGATAACGGTACTTTTGTGTTTTTCGGTGTATGGTCTCACTCAAACCCTTATGGAGCCCAACCGAAAAGTCCGATCGAGATAAATGTCATACCGTTGGAAAGGCAACTAAATGCCTTTTCCGGCGGTATACTATAAATTTCTATGTGACAAGAAGTGGCTGAGTTATAACACCTCAAAGTTCAAAATTTGCCTATTTTTTACGTTTTTTTCAAATTTTTCATTTTTATTTGGTTTTTTTTTCTACGTTATTGTAAAGATCTGGAATGTTTTATTTTTTTACCAAGTAGTTTATTTAATAACCAACATTTTAAACGTAATTTGAAAAAAAAAAAAAGGATGAAAAATAAAGTTTTTATTAAGGATTTTGTGGAACGACAATATTTTCATTTTCATTGCTCACACGCTATATTCGGCGTAAATTAAAAAAATTTAAATTAAAATGACGAGCGACTTGAATTTTTTCCGTTTTTTTTCGGATGTATCTTCGCGAATGAGGAACCAACAATAGTCTGCCATCATTTGTTCATCCCACCAGCCCTTGTAACGTCTCTCGATTTCTTGCATTTCCTGGTGAAATCTTTCACCTGCTCATCACTTTCGGATCCCAAGTTCATGGGGAAAAATATCCAAATGACTGAATAAAAAGTGTAGTTTAGGTGTCATATTTGAACCTAAAAGTTAAAAAGAATAAATTTCAAATAATTTTCAAATGATAACGGCCTTTTTGATATACATGCTTTCACTCAACGCTTACCAATGGCATTGAATTTTTGCAGTAATGTATCGATCTTCTCAGCGTAATCAGGACTTCTGTAGTTTCCCAAAAAGTTGTAAACGATGTCCTGGAATGCTTCCCATGCCTCCAAATGAGCTGGACCTAAACACTCATTAAATGCTTGGTCACCGTACAGAGCCCGAATTTGAGGTCCATCAAATATACCAGCTTCAATTTTGCTCGCTGTGGCTCTCGGAAATTTTTGTTTAAGGTAATTCATGGCAAGACTGTCTTTTGGCAACGTTTTCACAATATTTGTAAATAACCCAAGCTTAATATGTAGTGGAGGAAGTATTATCTTCTCCTGAGGAATGAGTGGGTCATTTTTAATATTGTACTCTCCGTGCGTACGCCCACTTCGTTCGGGCCAAACTTTTCGGATGTAGTGATTCTGACGGTCACGGCTGTCCCATAGACATAGAAAAAACAGGGAAACTTCGTATTGCCCCCTTGCAATCCAGATAGTATGGCAACTAATTTAAAATCAGAGCAAACTTTCTATTGATGTTGGTCATATTGTATGAGAGCGAGAAGTTCTTTCATTGCTTCATATGTTTCCTTTATGTATTTTCCATATCCGATTGGAATTGATGGTTTCGTATTCCCTTTATGAAGCAAGACTGCCTTCAAACTATCCTTGCCTCCATCCAGAAAAAGACGCCATTCCACTGGGTCATAACTTTGTTGGAGAACATTGAAAAGACACGTATGTTGGCACAAAAACAAAAGTTTCCCGTTTTTGCGAAAAAAACTGCAAGTTGTTTGCTACGATCACGGTAATATGTAACACGTGTCTCAGGAGCACAATATCCCCACTGTTGCAATCGCGATGCAAGTAATTCAGATTTCGATTTCGGCAAATACAAATCTCGGCACAAATCATTAAGCTCGGCCTGAGTAAGTAAATGGGGTTTCTTATTTGATTGCATTTCTGATTCACTGCACTCATCTGATGAATCACTTATTGTTGTTCTTTTTCGTATTTTTGTGGGCTCTGCTACAATCAGCTGCGGTTTGGGGCACGATACTGAGTGCGGCACTGGCAGCGTCACCGAGCTAACAACTGGATAAACTGGTTCAATTCTACGTCCGACAGCCTTTTCCGTTAAACAGAAATAACAATCTGTTGTATGACTGATCGGGTTTCTCCATTGCATTGGCTTTCCAAATGTGAAGAAACACTCTTGACCCTTACCAATTTTATTTAATATTGTTCGGCAGTTGTTACATGCATTATTCGGTGTCCACGGTTTGTCCAGAGACGCAGGTCGAAAGCCGAAATACTTCTTATACGCTTCAGATAAATTTTTCGTATTCATTTTTCGCATCAAATGCTGTGATTTCTTTTTCACAAGAACTCCACAAACATAACAAAATTCGTTGGGATCGATTGAACACATTTTATTTTTTGCACGTACAAAGCCAAACTGTTTACTGTGATCAGATTCAAATTCTGATGGACGCCGAATATAGCGTGTGTCAGGGCTACCAACGTATACAGTGATTCAAATTCTGATGGACGCCGAATATAGCGTGTGTCAGGGCTACCAACGTATACAGTGATTCAAATTCTGATGGACGCCGAATATAGCGTGTGTCAGGGCTACCAACGTATACAGTGATTCAAATTCTGATGGACGCCGAATATAGCGTGTGAGCAATGAAAATGAAAATATTGTCGTTCCACAAAATCCTTAATAAAAACTTTATTTTTCATCCTTTTTTTTTCAAATTACGTTTAAAATGTTGGTTATTAAATAAACTACTTGGTAAAAAAAATAAAACATTCCAGATCTTTACAATAACGTAGAAAAAAAACCAAATAAAAATGAAAAATTTTGAAAAAAAACGTAAAAAATAGGCAAATTTTGAACTTTGAGGTGTTATAAACTCAGCCACTTCTTGTCACATAGAAATTTATAGTATACCGCCGGAAAAGGCATTTAGTTGCCTTTCCAACGGTTATGACATTTATCTCGATCGGACTTTTCGGTTGGGCTTCATAAGGGTTTGAGTGGGACCATACACCGAAAAAACACAAAAGTACCGTTATCTAAAAAACGGTACTTAAAAAAAAAAAAAATATAGCGTTTTTCGTGTTCAGGAGGTCCCAATTAACTTATCTAGGCATGTGGCGTTCTTGGTATTTTTCCAAATTAAAAATTTGTAAACCTGTGTTATTCACTTAATAACTTTTAAAATGCGCCCAGGTGTATATAACCCCTTAAGTCGCCCCTGTACTAGAACATTTTGAACGCATTAATTTATGCAATCAGGTCGTCAGAACGATTTTTAAGTCACGGTTCTATTAACACATAGAATCGTTTTATTAGCGAGGCAACTTAAAATGTGCGGGGCGGAATGAGTAATTAACTTTACTGTACGCAAATGAAAGTGACAAAAGAGAAAGGTAACGACGAACACCTAAAATGTCATCATGAAGAAATTGTGATTTAATTGGTGAAATGCAGCGCTTGATTTAATTCCAATAATGTTTTTAAAATTGATTTTTCCTGGTGAAAAAATGTACAATTTTTTGACCTTATTTTTCGGCTTAATATAGTAGAAATATTTTTGTTAAGAAAAAAATCGGCTAAGCATTTCGTCTAGTTGGTGGCGGCTCGTGGCTCCGTGGCGTAGTAACTTGCTTGCGGTGCAGACGATCTCAGGTTCTTATCCCGGCAGGTCGGTATACTTTATTATTTTATTTTAGTATATTTGGCTTGGTCACATACATAGGTGTAGTTGTTGCAGATATGCAATAACGTCCGTGGCAGCACTATCACATTGTCTAAAAGGTGCCGTAAACTACACATGTATGTTTCGGGACAACGTTGGCGGGTATTACGACATACTCGCCGATATTCTTAGGATATAAAAAAAGGGTAAAATCCCTATTCAGACGGGAAGGTGAACGATGAAAAAAAACTTTCCTTACAAACGCGTAGTTCTAAAGTATGTATTGAATTTATCGAAGCATAAATTAATCCAAGCATTACAACTTGATTTTAAATAATAGGCCGTTGTCCGTGTAATACTCAACGCAATAAAAGGTTGTACGACAAAAGTAAAAATACATTAGCTTTTCTGATCTCATCTAATGCACATTTCAAAAATTTTTTTTTTTGATGTATACTTTGGAAATATGTATGCATGGAACCAGTTTATTAAAGTATTTAAAATATATTTCTTGAATTCTATCAATCGTACAGCATAAATGAGGAGCTTGAGATTATGTTTTTTATTTAATGGTTTCGGCGATCTCTGAGAAACGATGATCTAAAAATTTAAATAGAAATGCCATGTATAATACCTTAAAGAAAAATAAAGTTCCGCCAAAAATCGGTAACCCGGCACCTCAAGACAATTTACTTCAAATTCGTTGGAAAATTCTGTACAGAAGCATAGAGTAAATGTTATTTTAAACGACGCGTCGAGTGGGATAGATGTACTCGTATTCATAAGATTGCGGTTCATGAACCTTAAATAAACTCTATAAAATGAAGCTCGTGTAGTGTCATACCATAGCTCCATCAACAACATTTATTCAATTATTATATTCGAAATACATGCAGTAGTATCCGTTAACGCTTACTGATAATATATTTTACACAAATGGTATTTTTATGTGTCCTATTTATTTATATATATATATATATATATATATATATATATATATATATATATATATATATATATATATATATATATATATATATATATACACCAGGTGTACAAGTAAAAAATGCGGATTTCAGACAACAGATGGTGCACCAATGCAGTTTGTGCTATAAAGATTTGACACTGCGCCATTTTGTTGTGTCATCAACAAGAGTCAGACGCGCACGAGTGATAGATTGGAAAGGTGTGTGCATAGTGTTATGTTGTCGGGGTTGGGCATTCGGGGACAGCATTTTTTTTTGTTTTCAATTGAAGAAAACTGCTGTTGAATCATACCGATTACTTCGAAAAGCTTATAGTGAACATGCTCCATCGCAAGATACGTGTGTACAATGGTTTTGGCGTTTCAAAAGTGATGACTTCGATGTTGCAGACAAGGAAGTGGAAAACCGCCAAAAAAATACGAAGATGTGGAATTGCAAGCATTGTTGGACGAAGATGATTCGCAAACACAAAAACAACTCGCTGAGCAATTGGGCGTTAGTCAACAAGCTGTTTCCAATCGGCTACGAGAGAGGGAAAGATTCAGAAGACCGGTAGATGGGTACCACATGAGTTGAACGACAGGCAAATGGAAAAGCGCAAAAACACGTATGACATTTTGCTCGCTCGGTACAAAAGAAAGTTGCTTTTGCATCGTATAGTTACAGGGGATGAAAAGTGATTTATTTTGAAAATCCCAAGCGCAAAAAAATCATGGGTAGACCCAGGCGCACCAACCACATCGACCGCAAGACCGAATCGCTTTGGCAGAAAGACGATGCTCTGTGTTTGGTGGGACTGGAGGGGCGTGGTCTATTATGAGCTGTTAAAACCTGAGGAAACGGTTAATACTAAACATTACCAACAACAATTGCCCGATTTAAACCGTTCGTTGCTTGAAAATAGGCCAGAATACCGAAAGAGGCAACCCAAAGTCATTTTTCTTCATAACAATGCTCCATCACATACGGCAAAACCCGTTCGCGATACATTGGAAGCACTCAGCTGGGAAGTTCTACCCCATGCGGCTTGCTGACCAGACTTGGCTCCTTCCGATAACCACTTGTTTGCATCGATGGGTAACGCACTTGCTGAGCAGCGCTTTGGTTCGTACGAAGATGTGAAAAAATGGCTCGATGAATAGTCGCAGCAAAAGGGGAAGATTTGTACTGGTGTGGTATTCACAAATTACCCGAAAGATGGGAAAAAATGTATAACAAGCGATGAAGCATACTTTGAATAATCACTTTTTATCATTCTTTCGAATTTAACATGTTTTTTTTTTCGCATTTCATATTTGTACACCTGGTATATATATATATATATATATATATATATATATATATATATATATATATATATATATATATATATATATTTATCGTTCACCTCCCCGCCTGAGTAGGGATTTTACCATTTTTATATATTCTAAGCATATATCGGCGAGGATATGTAATACCCGTCAACGTTTGTCCAAGTGCCGAAACATACATTTTTTGTATCCACTAACACCTTTGAGACAATGCGCTACTGCTGCCCTCGGACGTTATTGCATTTTCTGCGAACAACTACTATCTATGTACGTGGCCAAATATTCTTAAATAAATTAATAAATAAGTATACCGACCTGCAGGATTGAACCCTCGACCTTCTGCACAGTAACCAAGGTACTATGTCACTGAGCCACAGGATGCCACAATATATATATATATATATATATATATATATATATATATATATATATATATATATATATATATATATAACGGTGGTCACAGGAGAAAAAAATATTTTCATCGTAATGCTGGCGGACCCTCCCTAAAATTTTGCCATTTGTCTAAAAATTAAGATTTGTACAGGTGTTTCCCTCATAAAAATGAAAACCATTCGTCATAGAAACGTGACTCTAGTTTTATTTTATAGGAAATGTTGTTTATCTTAAAGTTTTACTCCTACCACTTTTTTGTTAAAACTTTTATATTTGAAGATATTCATCATTCAAGACCAGACATAATTCGAATCCTCAAATTCGACCTTCGACCTGTTTAGACAACGAAAGTGAAAAATGGCAACTTAAATACTTTTGACCATTTTTTGTTTCCTTTGTATTATAAACAATTATGCAAATACTTTACTATACAATATATAATAAGACATAAAATTGTCATTTGTTTTTAACTTTATAAATAATTTTACAATTGCAAGGTAGTGGGTACTTACCTTTCTATTCTTTAAAAGGATTGTTTCTTTACGAAAAGCTATTGCTAAGGACCCTTTTATTAAAGATTTCTACTTGGAGTGTCATAAACCTCACCCCTTCTTTTTTTGTTCCTTGTCTGGGATACCAGGAGAGAAGTCAGAGAATTTTAGTTTACGTTTGTCTTTCAAGCAGCGAACATTTCAACAACGTTCGTTTAGTGACTTTCCTGTCATCAACGAGCCATGCTTGTTTGGGTTCGACTTCCAGGCAGAAAGAAATGGTGTATTTAATCGGCCACATGTCTCATCGAATCAGTGACAGTAAATTATAATCTAATTGTCAAGTTTTACGCAGTTTATTTTATAATATACAAGTAAAACTAAACACCAGAGAAGTTGCAAGACTTACAATACAGGAAGTTTCAATTTTTTTGGAGAAGATACCAACCAAACACCTGAAAGATTCTGTTATAAAATTAGAAAAAACTGTACGAAAAGCGGAGAAAATTGCAAAAAACGCTAAAAGATCTAAAAGCAAAGCGCAAAATAAAAAAGTAGAAGCTTTCAAGGCATTCAAGTCACAGACATTTGTTTATTTATAATCAATATTTATGTAAAAGCGTGGTTCAACGCCCCCAAACCCACTTTGGCCCCCAACGGAGACCTACAATTGTTAAAATCTTTTGTGAAATACAGACAAATTGAAAAAGAATTTGCAGACAAGGCAGTGTCTAAAATGATAAATCATTCGAAGTTAGTCTCATTTTCATTTTTTGATGAAACTTTAGAACAAAATGTCAAAACAAGCATGGCTGCGAAATGTCTAAAATTAATTTCCATTGAAGAAAAAAGTTACGATGATAAGGATGTAAAAGCAAGCCTCAATCTCGAACAAGTGGATGATTTATTGGACAAAAAAAAATGATTATTTTATTTCTCATCAAACTCTAAATTTTTTCACACTATTTAAAAGCTAACAAAATAGTAAACAGTTTTAAGGTTGTCAATGACACAGCTGAAAGAGGTGTAAAATTAATTCAAGACTTCAATTCCTGCCTGACGAAAGAACAACGACAGTTTCTGTTACAAGTTGTATCTGAATGTAGAAAAATTTTTCTTAACTCTTCAAAGGTCACTCTATCTAAGCCATTACCACATTGATCTAATAATAAATTGTAAATGTAAATAACAATAATAACTTCTTTCTTTTATATTGCTTCCTTTTTTATAACTAAACTTTAAGTAATAAAATGCATTTGAACATTATTTCTTCTCATTTTTATATCTTTTTGCTTTTCTTTTCTCCTAAATCCTCCATTTTCAATTTGGATTTTGCTCTAGTTACTTTTGAAAACAGTTTTAACTAAACCCTTTTTTATGTACATATTGAAAA
>CM032455.1:56540877-56543377 GCA_019049505.1 Pachyrhynchus sulphureomaculatus
TATATATATATATATATATATATTATATATATATATATATATATATATATATATTATATCTATCAATCGGTTTTATATAACGTCTTCCGATGCCTAATTTCCACTCCTTCCGGTTTCTCAACATCCCTCCTAATCCAGATCTCTCTCTAGTATTCCTTGTTGATTCCTGCTCTCTCCAGCTTTGGCGTGGTCTTCCTCGCTTTCTTTTTCCATGAGGGTTCCAATTTAAAATCTTTTTAGGTAGTCGGTCTTGTGACATTCTCTGTACATGTCCGTACCATACCAACTGTTGGGTTCTGATTTCGTCCACTATATCGTGCTTTATTTCTAAAGCTCGTCTTATCGTGTCATTTGGTATGCGGTCTTTCCTGGATTTTCTGGCTGCTCGTCTCCAGAAATCCATTTCTGTAGCTTTTAGTATTTTTTCTGTTCTTTCCTTCAATGGCCACACCTGGGAGCTGTAAAGTTATTATACTTTTCACTATTGAGTTGTAAATTCTCTTCTTATTTTCAGTGGTTTATGTTTTTGTCCCATAGTATACTATTAAGCATTGCAATCGCTTTTCTTCCTTGGATATTCCTCTCGAATATTGCTTCTTCCAGTGTTCCGTCCCTAGATATTCTCGTTCCCAAATACTTATAACTGGTACAGTGTTTGATGGTGTGTCCTGTGGCCAGTTTCAAGTCCTGCTGTTGTCCTCCGACGCACATGTACTCGGTCTTTTTAATATTGACTTCTAGGCCCTATTTTTCATATTCCTGCATAAGTTTTCGTGTCATGTATTCCATATCATCGATGTCCTGAGCGGCTACTACCTGGTCGTCTGCGAATGACAGCGTGTACAATGTAATATCGTCATCCAGTGGTAATCCCATACTGCTGCATTTCCTTTTCCAGTTCTTCAGTGCACTCTCCAAATAGATTTTAAATAGCGTTGGGGATATACAGCAGCCCTGTTTGAGACCCTTTGTGACCTGGAACCCTGTTGTTATACCATATTTGGTTTTCACACTACTTCTTGCGTCTTGGTATAAGGATTTTTACGGCTTTAATTATTTCGGTGCTTACATTACTCTGTTGTAGTGTTTCCTACAATCTCATTAGGGGCACGCTGTCGTAGGCCTTTTTTAAATCAACAAACAAGACATGGACTTCCTGATCAAATGCGGCTTTCTTTTCTAGGATTTGTGTCAGTGAGAAGAGATGGTCTATTGTGGATCTTCCTGCTCTAAAGCCTGCCTGTTCTTCAGCTTCTACGTCCGCGTATTCCGTTTCTATTCTATTTTTAAGTATTTTTCCGTATATTCTGCTAATAGATCCTGTAACCGTTATTCTCCTATAGTTATCGCAATTATTTTTGTCTCCTTTCTTATGAATTGTTGATATGTATGATATTTTCCATTCCTCAGGTACTTCTGATGTGTTTAATGCATCTTTGGAATAAGTTCCTCAAAGCGCTAAATAGCTTTTCAGTTCCGTATTTTACTATCTCTCCTGGGATGTTTCCTGGTCCTGGAGCTCTACCATTTTTTAGCGTTTTACATACTTGTTTAACTTCTGATGTTGTTTATCCTTATTGGGGATCCTCGTATAACTATATTTGGGTTTCCATGTTGGGTAATTTTGAACTCTGGTCTATCTTCTGTTAGCATATTTGTAAAATATTGGTTCCATTTTTCTGGTGTTATTGGTGAGAAGATTTCTCTTTTCCGTTCTGTTCTCATATTTTTAAGAAGTTTTCAGCTTTCTGTGCTTTTTCTTCCTCCTATGTAAGTGTTGAGTCTTGAGCATGTCTTTTCCCATTGGTTGTTCTTTTTGTCACTAATCATTTTGCGTACTCTAGCTTGGGATTCTTTGTATTTTACTTTGTCGTTTGTGCTCTTTGAACTTAAGTATTTGTGATAGCTCTTCCGTTTTTCTTCAATTTCGTATTTAATTTCTTCATCCCACCAATATGGTTTTTGCTGTTTTCCCCTTTTCTCTTGGTACCCTAATGCTTCCAGTGCGGCTGCGTGTAGGCATTCCTTTATATACTTATATTCTTCTTCTATATTATCAAATCCCGTCCGTTGTATCTTTTGGTCCAGTCTACTCTTTTATAGATTTCTGATACTTTCATTTTGTAAGCTGTCTGTATTATATCTTATTGTTGTTTCACTTGTTGTGTGCTGTGTACTTGTATCTTCCAGTTTGCTTTCCCGTGTGGTTCGTGAGGTTATCTTTCCTTTCACAAGGTAGTGGTCGCTGCCACATGAAGCCCCTCTTTGGACTCTTACATCTAGGAAGTTTAATCTAGATCTCTGTCGTATTATCATATAGTCGATAATACTTTTTAAATCTCTTGTTGTTTGTCTCCACGTATATTTATGAATATCCCTATGCTGGTAGTGTCCGTTTTAATATTGTAAGGTTGTTTTGTTCACATATCTCTATAATTCTTCTTCCGTTGTCGTTAGTAACTTCTTCGCCATATTTTCCTACCACCTTATCGTGTTCTTT
>CM032455.1:56548377-56725877 GCA_019049505.1 Pachyrhynchus sulphureomaculatus
TTTTGTCACGTTAAGTTAATTCTGATCTTAAGAAAATCAGAAAACAGATTTCGGATAATATTACTAATATGTCTACAAAGTTTCTGTCTGAATCAATTGCCATTAAGGATTTTAAATTTGAATGTTATTGATTGAGGTGAAGGTATTCCAATGTTCTTCACCTTACAGCGCAATAACAAAAGAGCCGTACACATATTTCTAGCAAAATTTTAGTTTAAAAGTAATAAAACTATTAACCACTACAGAAGACAACGAAGATGCCGTAGTGACTCCATTTTTTTATAAAATACTTCTTATAATATAAATTATGTAGTTGACCATGTTTCTAGTAAATATCTCAAAGATAACGCCACGTATCTAATCTTATGGAAACTAAATGTTAATTTGAATATAATTTAATGTCAAAACTTATCAGAATACCTAAGATGCCTGACTTTATAGCCTTCAATACGAGTGTTGTATGATAAGTACCTGGCCTCCAAAAGAGATGGCGTTATTACTATGTATGGCGCTACTACTATGCGTGATTAGTTTGTGCGTGGCAGTGATTTAAATAGAACAACTTTTGTGATTTTACATTGGAAAAAAATTGAATATCGAGCAGTGATAAAATAATTATTTTTGAAAAAGAAAATGAATGATGAGATAAAAAGCAGAACTCAGCGAAGTTTATCTGGACTGTACCTTCGTTATCGACCATAAAATATTGGACAGCTGAATTCAAAAGTAGCGGTACAAGCATTTTTGATAAAGAACGCACAGGGAGTCCAAATGAGGTCACCTCAACAGAAATGATTCAAACAATCCATGATATAGTGATAAAATAACACAGGTCAACAAAAAAAATATTTGTAAAAACTTTTTTTTTTCTTTAAACCAATACATCTTAGTGTTATATATTTTTGGGTGCTGAAACCGTATCTGGTATCAGTTTTTTTTGTATCACCCACAGTTCTCTCACAATATGACATCGATTTCAAAATAGGGAAAATTTGATACATAAAAAATAAAAACGTAAACCGTACTTTTATTTGATTAGGCTACAATTTTTACTCACGATAACATAATTCAATTCAATGCGAATATTTTAGGTGCTTATTTTTTTTGTATTTCCTTTCCCTTTTCTCTGTGGAGTTTTTTGTATAGCTTTTTCTCCGATGTTGATGCATTTTGTTGTTCTCTATGAAAGTGACCAACAGTAAGCACCCATCATGTTGATATTCCCACCGTCCCTGGTGCCGTTTCTCCTTCTCATCTCCTTTATGTCCTGATGGAACCGTTCCCCACTGCTCTTCACTCACATCACCTAAGTTTTTAGGAAAAAAGTCAAGATGGTTGTGCAAGAAGTGGCTTATCAGACAACCCAGATTTTTTGAACTTGTCTATCAAATTAGCTACGATAAGTTCATAGTTTCATATTGCCCAAAAACTTAGTCACAACTTCTTTAAATGATATCCAAGCCTCCTTTTTCTTTGTAATCATCCTTGCTTCAAAGTTGGAATCGAACATCATTTTACGAATATCAGGCCCAATGAAAACCCCTTCTTTCAGTTTGGCTGGCTCAGAAAAATGAGGAAATCTTTTACACAAATATTTAAAACATTAACCATCTTTAGGAAAGGCTTTCATAAATTGTTTCATTAAGCCTAACTTGATGTGCAGTGGTGGTAAAAGAATCTTTTTTGAGTCTACTAAAGTTTTATGTAAAATGTTCTTCTCACCAGTTGTTAAAGTTTTTCTTACGGGCCATTGTTTTTTGGACCAATGTTGATCCCTTGCTCTGCGGTCCCACTCACATATAAAACATAGAAACTTTGTTGACCAAGGAGACAACTTTTAAATCTCCACATAGCATCCAATCGTGAGCTGGATAGTTAATTTTCTGTAAAATCATGTTAAAATTTTCGTAAGTTTCCTTCATATGGACTGAATGAGCAACAGGCAGTGAAGCATAAGTATTTCCGTTATGTAACAGAACACCTTTTAAACTAGTTTTTGATGAGTCTTTAAAAAGCCTCCAATCTCCCTTCTTGTACTCAATGCCAAATTCGTTTCATTAGACTACTAGTATCATGGCAGTAAACCAAATCCTCTTCCTGCTTGAAAAACTGAGCAAACTGTTGATCTCTTCTTATACAATGGTAAATAGATGTTCCAGATTCCAATAAATGTTTTTTTTTTCAGCCGAGAACCAAGCAATTCTGCTTTTTCCTTAGTCAAACCCAAATATCTCACTAAATCATTTAACTCAGCCTGTGTAAACAACTGTGGTTTTAAATTTTCTAGGGAACATTGAAACTCATCATCATCCAGTCGACTTTCATTAAATTCGGGACTGGACTGTAAAACGTCATCAATAGACTAAGGTGGCTCAGGGACAGGAAGTCCCGGTCCGTGTCCTACCAGCGGATTAGCTGAAGTAAAGTTAGGATAGACAATTACTTTTCCTATTTTTGGAGTTATATCCAGAAACATCAATGCTGTAAAAATAAACAATCATTTGAATGATTTTCTTGCTCTCTCCATACCATGGGTACTACAAATCTAAAAGCTTTCTTTTCTTTCTTATACCATTTCCTAAAATCCTCGACATAAACATAACATACTTTGTGAGGAGCCCAACATTTTCCTTTTTAACCGATTTCTACACCAAAAATATGCAAAGTATACTTTTTTTACAGTCAGTAATGTTTCTTTGATGTTTTTTTAACTACAAACTCACCACATATATAACAGAAAGTGTTGGGAGAGTTTTTACAACAACGATTAGCCATACTTTGAGTAAGAATTAAAGCACATGGGTTAAACACTGCAATGCGAGGTTATATTAACTGGAAGAAAATAAACAGCTGTAACATTTATCGGAACTGCCAACCAATAACATTTGATTTTACTGCCAGCCTTATAAAATTCTGATTTTATTGCCAACCTAATAACATTCGAACGATAAAAATAAACTTTTCACATTTTGAATATTAAAATGCGAAAAATTGGTGGGTGATACAACTTTTTTATTATTATTTTCGGACTCAGCACACCAAAAAACATTGGAATCAGGTAAAATTAATATAAAATTTTTTTCATCGTTGACCTGTGTAATCGGAGAATGAAAGGACGTGAGATTGCTGAGACTGTGGGCATCTCAATTAAACGGGTGCAGAACATTTTAACAACTCATTTGGATATGCACGAAGGATGCGTGCCGCGATTGCTCACAATTGACCATAAACAAACACGTGTGTCACCTTCAAAAGAATGTTTGGCGATGTTAAAACGCAATCGGAATGATTTTTGGCGTCGATTCATAACTGTCGATAAAATATGGATCTTCATAGCACACTAGAGACCAAAAAACAGTCCAAACAGTGGGTTTTCCGTGTCGAACCGACGCCAAAGAAGACCAAGGTGACTTTATCGGCCAGCAAGGTCGTGGCCACAGTGTTTGGGGATGCATGCGGCATAATCCACGTCAATTAGCTTGAAAAGGACAAAACGATTAATGGAGATGGATTATGGATCGTTTCAACAATGCTGTGAAAGAAAAATGTCCGCATTTGGGGAAGAAAAAAAATATGTTTTATCAAGACAATGCAGGCGTGCACACTTGTGTCATCGCCATGGCAAAATTCCATGAGATAAGATACGAATTGCTTCCGCATCCACCATATTCGCCAGATTAAGCGTCCAGCGATTATTTTCTACTTCCGAATATAAAAAAATGGCTCGGTGAAAAGAATTGGCTCAAATGATGAGGTGATTGCTGAAACAAATGCATGAAGGGTTCGAAAAATCGTATTTTCTAGCGGGATACAAAAGATAAAAAAAAAAACATTGGAATAAGTGTATCCAGCTAAAAGGAGACTATGTTGAAAAATAAAATAAATTTTACACATAAAAATGTTTTTTTCTTTTAATAAAGAAATCAGTTTTCCATATGGAAGAATTTAAAAGATTTACAAAATATTTACCTATTTTTTATACCGATTGCTCTGATGATTGGACCCTGTGAACTTTTGAAAACCCATAAACTCACCGTGGAATCTACGAGTTGTCTGGTTTGAAAAGTTTAGAAAATCGCTCCAATTTAACATGATCTAGGTCCCAAAAACCATGATTTGTCATCAATACGACATCAGCTTCAAAATGCGCAAATGTCAAACATCCAATATTAATAAAAAGTTAATGCAAGCAAGGAAATCTCATTATGCATGCAAAAGTCACTTTATCGTTTAAGAAATGAATATATTATTTCCAACAATGAATACATTTTCATTACAATATAAATAGATGGTTGTTATATTTTGTGGATTATTCCACCATTTTATAGAACACAGTTCAGTCGCCAAATTGTAACGTTTTAAAAATAAATAAAGTTAATATTTATGGATAAATATGTTACCACTAGCAGAGAAAGGGAGGCCTGAATAGCTTAATTTTTGATTATTGGATTATTATTAATAAGTATTCTTTAAGATTGCCCATAGAAGACATTTGTATTGATTTTGGTAATATTATTTTAATATTTATATTATTTTTCTATAAAAAAACGGCAACAAAAGTAATATAAAAATATCTAGCAATATATAAGTGTGCTCTACCCGTTTTTTAACAATATAAGTTATCGTCATTCCATTCACAGGAATGGTCTGACGATTTCGTTGAAATAATGAGTAAAATCCAGTATTTTTAAACCAATTTTTTCCATTTTTGCTTCTTATTGAACTACAAGATTTACAATATCTCACCAATATTTCTCAGTTATTAGTTTTCATTTCTAACCAACCTGAACTAACCCTGCATTTATACTCGTATCATCTCACTTATCTATTATGTATTTTTTAAATTTCCAATTGTGAGCGGCAGCTATTTTGAAAAGCTTATTTTTTCTACTTCCTAAATTTTTATTCCAAAAGCTTGGCAGAAGTTTTTCAATGTGTCTCAAATAGCAGCCAACGGCACTGCTATTACAGAATTTTTATAGAATTACATCGATAATTTATTGAAAATATTCTTCAGACATCGCTAGTTGTTTTGGTGGCCAGTTTCTTACGAATAACAGATGTTTCTATTTTCTGCCTCCCCTTCTGCATTTTCAAACATCTCTTCAATCCTGTCATCTACAACAATTTATTTCTCCTCTATCGATTAGAAGCTATTTTCAATCATTTCGACAAAAATTTCACCTCTTCCCATTTAAGGAAAATATTGAGCTTTTTGTCACGCCTTTTGAAACATTATTAAGAGCTGGATTATCACTGCTAAAGTAAAATGAACTTTTCGTGGTAATATACTTGAGAAATCTTTATCGGTTTATAATAGTTTTATTTTTAACTATTCTAGGAGGAAATCCATTTCCATTATTTCTCTCCTTAATAGCTTGTATATTGTTCATTTACTAACTGCTGCCACATTGTCATATGTTGATATTAAATTGACAGCACTAGTACTGGGCAGTTAGTATCATGTACATTGAATACAATATTCTTGTTCTTGGTTTTAAATTAACAATAACCAAATTTGACCGCACATATTTAAACACAAGATACCACTGTCAAAACAAAACTAAGTATGGTTGTTTTCATATCCCGATTATATAGATTTCGGTTTTCCAAGTCATCAGTGACTAAACTTTTCTGTAGGGCATAAAACATGACTTACCATTGACTAAAACCATTAACATACTTTATATTTATTCTCAATTAAAACAATATTATTTTTCGTTTTTATCAATCTGTGATAATTTTATTATGTTAACATGATTATTTTCTTATTTGAATTCTTAATGTGATGCGAAATGTTTATGGTCTTAATCCTTTCGACTTGCTTTAGCCACCTCATTCGCATCTTTAACGTTAAAACCAGCCTATTTGGCAAATTGCGGTTTAAATTGGCAACAGCGCCTGTTGGCTGACCAAGATCATCAAATTTATTTTCATTTTTAATTAAATTTATAAAGACGAAAAGCTTCCATTTAAAGTTCGAAAAACTAATTACTTTCCAAGATCATATTTCTCAATGTTTATTTTAACTCTTCTAAAAAAAATGTTTTTATGGTGACATTTACCATTTAAACATAACAGTGTCAACAACAAAAGTCATATCGAAGTTTTAAATTCCATTGCAATTAGATACATTTTTCATATTAGATCCTTTTCGTCAATCGTCTTAAGTTGTTAAGTAATGGACTATGACAATTGCATGTTGTTTGATGTCAAATTTAATGTTTTCCTTTAGTAAATGACATTATATTTTAACGGAAAACGTATTTTATACATAATAAAGAACCCATCTATTATGTTTCTGATTGTATAACAGTAAGGCAAAGAAATCAATTTGATTTCATTATAAAATAATTTCTTTCTTATTAGATATGACATGTCATGACAATGAGAAAACCTTTACCATTTCAGTTCAACAAAATAATTAATTACACAGGTATATAACATAAAAAAATTCTCTGTCTTTTAAGTGAGACACGTGTTTTCTTAAGTATTTTTTTATGCTGAATCCAAGAAATCATAAAAAGGGACATCCACCGTGAGAACACATTTAAAGTTGCCAAAAATCCATTTTAATAAATAAAATGTAAAACTGTACAATCATTAAAATTATGGAAGGGGGAAGGGAGAAATCATGTCCAACCTTCGTTCTCCACTAAACACCTATCTATCCCCTATCCTCATATCCTGACATGATGGAGAGCAACAGTATTCATCATTACTAGCCTGAAGCGACGAAGACATATTCTTCTAACCGGTTCAGAACCAGGTTTTCATGGGCGTGACGAACATATTTCCAAAATGGCTGTGAAACTGCGATGTAGAAGGAACCGAGAGCCCACCACATTATAACATCCCATGAGCACTGCCATAATGATTAGTGTAATTGGCAGTCACCACACCTCTGCTAAGAAGTTCGTACTGAGGAGGAGGACTTTTTTTCACAAGCTCAAATCGCGGACAATTCCTGTATGTGACAGGAAATCAAAGTTCTAGGTCTCCAGCCAGATCTCTTCTGAACAGAATCTAACAAACACAGCGTGAGTTTGAGAGTGGATCCCCAAACATCAGAGCAATATTCCATCATTGGTTGAATTTGCGCTTTATACAAACTTAGAAGTTAACGCTCAGCAAGTTGAATGTCGATGATAAAAGAATAGAGGGTCCCAATATAACTATGTCGTAAATGTTTATCTGCAACGTTAACTTTAAAAAAAAAAAATTGCAGCCTTGGTTTTTATCTCGTTAAATTTTACTTGGATACTGTCACCCCAAGAAAGAATGTCTTCTAGGTCTTTGTTAATTTGAAGAACTTCCTGCTGTCTGCAGGTATTTGCATAGATAGTTGAGGTTCAAGAGCACACACAAACATACTGTCATCGGCAAGGCTATAGATTGGATTCCTGGTCCTTTTCAGCAGATCATTAATGTAAAGAAGAAGAAAAATTTGGGTTAAGCAGCTGACCAGAACTAGAATCAAAGATCAGATTTGCTACGTTCAAATCATTAGGGAAAACAAAACGAGTCTTATTTCGCCAATCTTATTTGATTAATACTATATATCCGAAAGCTGAAAATGGAACCTAAGGATTAATTTAGTATGTTAACAAAGTGATGAATTTGAATCCACAGTACGTTTTTTCTGTCGCTTCTGTTTTCACATTGTGAACGAATGAGGCTAACGGGTAACCGACAGTATCAGGAGTTAAATTAAATTTGACAAACCCACACAAGGAATTGAATTAAAAATGTTAATGACTTCCGAAAACTTCATCATTTCCACTTATCGTGCTAATGTGAAAAAAATCACCCTTCAAGATTTCTGGATTTCTTTACGTTTTAAGATCTGTAGATAACCATTTATAATGCAATATTTAAGAGCACCGTGCTAGAAAGTTGTGAAACTTGGCAACTGACGAAATGATTGGAATAGAAACTAATGGCACTCGAAATGGATTACTGGCAAAGATCGGCTGCAGTGTCAAGAATGGATAGAGTTAGAAATGAAAGAATAAGGGATGTAATGAAAGCGAAAACCACGATGTGGGTACCAAGCGAAAAGAGGAAATAGGAAGACCAAGAACAACTTGGGTTGGAAGTGTTCAGAGGGCAATGTCAGAGAGAAATCTAAGGCCCGGAGATTGAGAAGATCAAAAAGGATGGAAACTGGAAACCGGAAGGCGAAGAACGCTCTAAAAGAACCGGATTGATGATGAGATTACCATTTCCGTGAATCTGTTTCTCTGTCAACCTCTTGGTAGTTAATTCTCGTACGAAATGATATATCGATTTCACATTTGATATATATATATATATATATATATATATATATATATATATATATATATATATATATATATATATATATATATATAGTTCTAGATGTGGAGAAGAAATCTATAGGTTTTAAGCAATATCGCTACAGAGAAAGAGGGCAAAAAGGGTAAGGGTCGACACATTTTGTATAGTTTCAAAAGTATTATGAAAATTTTTTCTGATTTTTTGTTAAGACAATAAAGAAATTTATCATTAAATAATGAAATGATTGAGTATTGTTAAATTATTCTTTTGTGTAGGAAAGTCAAATTCAGTACTTGATTTAGAACTGCGTGTTTTTTTTATTAAAATTAAATACATAAAGACTTAAAGTGATGAGAAAGGGGGCAAGAGGAGGCTGATGGGAGACGACACATTTAACATATTTTCAATATTATTATGTTAATTTATTTTGGTTGAGATAATGAAGAAATTATAAACATAAATATTCGTAATTATCAGTATAATTATTGACAGTCGAATATCTAAGGGATAAAGGGTGCAGAAGGGTGTTAAAGGGATCATACTTCGTATATATGGTATTACATATTTTTTTGGCGAATCTTGAAATAGAAGAATTTAAAAATTGTATTACTTTTTCATTATTTTCAATTTTAACAGAAATAAATATCTAAGAAAACGTCAATTTTTCATTTGTAAATGTCTCTGAACCCCTCCTCTGCTCACCTTTTTTGTGAATGAAGTACCTTTGTATAACTTCTTATTTTTTCAAAATTGAAAATAAATAATATAACTAATTTAATTATAAATAGCCTAAAATAATTCTAACAAATTAATAGCTAAAGTATTTTTGCGTTTAGTATCAATACTAAAACCATACACTAATTATTAACAAAAAATATCCTTCGAAAGTTCTAGACATCAATTAAAATATTCTGCAATATAAGCAATAATAAGAGGCTGTGCAACATAAAATAAATTTTCGGAAAATTGAATTACTTACTCGATAACTGAATTCTTTCTAGTTAAATCTTGTCGACACGGCTACCCGAATAGCAAATGATCCAAAATATTCCCTTATTTTTTGTAATAGTTATTTTGCATATAGATGATTCCAAAAAAGAAATTTACCTGCACCAAAGTCTTATATCACGTAAAAATTGGGGAGAAAAATAAATCATTCCTTCAGGTGTCAGAACTCCTAGTTCATAAAAATATTTTCAGGTTGTTATACAATCATTGTAATAAACAAACTTTAAAGGAATATTAAAGTAGAGAGAATAGAAAAGAAAATAACCTCGAATTTATCATATCGCATAATAATATTAAGCAAAGATAAGCATTTTCACATTTTGTCAGAATTTGGTTGGATTAAAGAAAATTTGTTAGCCTATTATTAAAGCAAGATTCAAATATTTTTCCCAAGTGGTACTATAACGCTGCAGGCGGTATGATTTAAGAATTCTTTAGTGTACTGGGATATATCCCTTGCAGAAAGTTTAGATCGATTAGTTGTAATAAGGTATGCATAATTAAATTTTTCTACAGAGAGACACACCGTACCTGATATCTCGTCGATATCCGAAAATATCTTTTGGCTATTTCTGGTGGTGTAGTGAGAAATTGTTGGAACAGAGTGAATAATATTGCACTGTTGCTGAAAGTATTTAACTCGGTTTTCGATTTTAATCCTCCTTTAAAAATGATGAATTTTAGTACTCCAGTCAACTCAGCAGAATTATTAAAAGACGTCGCGCATGCGGATTGAAAATTGTAACTTTTGGGTTTCTACAACGTGAACTCTAAGAAAGTAATTCACAAAGGTCATTTTTGATGTGAACAAAAGTTCTTTGAAATTGGATATTTAATAACATAAGTACAAAAAAATACCGAGAGAGAATTTCTGTAAAAATATTGCCAACCTGTCAGGGGTAAAATCATAATTACCTTAAAATGACACATTGTTCATTACATCTGAACATAACTTCAGCTTATTAAAGGCATATCTTTGCCTCCACTACTTTCACAGAGGGCAGTAACCATTCCTTTTTTTCCGTCATGAAAAGGGTGAGAAGAATCAATATGTATGGTGATAGATATGGTAGGAGAGCTTCTCAAGGAATGATTGCCATTCAGGGCTTAGTTGACTCCTACCGTACACTAGTTGCAAACATGACAGGTCGATCGGTGGAGCCTGAGAAGTCAGTGTTGCACAGAACCAGCCAATTAAGTACGCTCGGCAAAACAGACACGTGCAAACTGAATATCTTCTGATCTAGCTCTATCTCAAGCTTCAGTTGCAACCAAATATTCAGGTCTTGAATAAATTCATGCATAATTAGAAAAATATATTTTATTGCCTACTTTTTATAAAAAAGATATAATTGTAGTACGCTAAAAAAACACAAATGAAGATAAAATGTATTTACAATAAAACATAATAAAAAAATACACTGCATATAATAAAGTGATTATTTTAGAATCACATCAAAACCTCAAAGAAATCACAGTCACTGAAGAGAAACAAAATGAGTAAAAAGCATTTATTACTAAATATTTTTTTAGATTAATTTACTCACGTCAGAGTTTTTTTTTATAGTTTTTGACAATGCATTATAAAAATTCAATTTTAAAGAATTTTTAGATGGCTTATCTAATTTGTATCTAGATGGTCTAATTAAATGAGCACTTGCGGAATTATAATTGCAATATAACGAATTTAACTGGAGTGAAGGAAGTGTGTCATAATTTTAAAATTTATAAAATGAGTCTTACGGTAGTCTTAAAAGCCAGTACCCCAATGATTCGAACAACTTTCTCCTGTAATCTAAATATAGACAAGGCATTCATTGAATTACCACATAGGAAAACACCATAGGAATTATAGCAGTGATTCAAAGTATTTTCTTAATAGAAAAATATAATTAGAGCTTAGCTTCCAAAATCCTAATATGGGCTACTAGGTGTATTATCTATATTTAGACTTAATACCTTAACGCTAACCTCATTAAGAACAAGTCTGTCTTATCAACGTTTAGCTTGAGATTATTTGGGGCAAACCAAACCTCCACTTTATCTATAACCTAACTCACTTTAACGTCAAGACTTTCCAGAGAATTGGCTTTCCATATCAAGGAAGTATCATCCGCAGAGCGAACATATTTATTGAGATGCTAATGAAAAAATAAATCATCGATACATACAGTGGAAAGTAGAGGCTCCAAAACAGAGCCTTGCGGCATCCCACTTTTGACAGCGCCCAAATCAGACACCTCTTCACCAACTGAGACACTACACAAGTATATCCAGATTGCATGAGCCATCTACCGGGTCTGGCTTAAACAACTTGGCGCTTTTAAATTATGGGTGTGGCTGTCCTGGGTCATGGTAAGACTCCCTCAAAAAGATCACACTAAGCTGCAAGATCTCTCGATAATTTCCTAGAGGTTACTTCAACTGCAAGATAGAGAATATTATTTGGTATAAGTTACATTAAATAAGTCACAAAATAATGAGTAGAGAAGAGAATCACATCATCCACCTCTAGAATATAGTTCAATTTGCGATAAGATTTTGCCGTGCATATCTGGAGATACCCACACTTATCAAGGTATTCCCAAGCATCTCCTAATTTGGTACATATAAACAATTTTGTATCCTTTGAGTCAACAAAGAGACCTATGAAATTTCCGGCTAAGACTGAAAAAGGGTGCAACTTTCCTTTAATATCTATAGAGTAGCCATGGAGAGTCAGGGAATCATATGCTCCTTGTCACTACGGATGTAGAACTGGATACTCCTTATAAATGGAGCCTTTATTGGGGGTTCTGTTGACAACGTTCACACCCCGGTCATCGACTTTTTAAATTGGGTGTAAGTTTTTAGAGTACTGCTGGAGTAAGTTTTGGTTTTGTGAAAAATCTCCAGCCCCCTCACGTCATCAATTTATTGTATTGTACATCCAATCTTAACAAAACAATGTTTAAAGAGATGTAATTATAAGGCTACCTCAAGAAAAATTGTAGATAACTGTCTGAAAGGAAAGTATAACTTTACGAATTTTCTAATTTTAAAGCTGATTTACTGCGTTATAGAAAACGCTAAAATCTAAATTGGTGCTGGCAAACTAATACTTGATTTTCTATGTACAATTACTGGCAATAATATTTTTAAACATGCATGTTCACCATTTTTCTATTAAATACCTTCTCCTCGTCGTTAATTACACGCCCTTCGTCAAGGGAGGTTCAAATACTTGTTAATTTATAGATACCATATTTTTTTATTATTAATTATAAATGTGTTTATACTCTGGGATTGTGGGAGTACCACACCCCATTTAAGATAATAAAATTTGGGTGAGAGAAACATATACTCATAAAATGTATTAATTAGATAATTTCGAATAAAATATTCCTTTGCTAAATTCGTCACGCAGTAATTTCTACGTTCTTGAACTGATGTTATAGTTTTTTAAAAATACTATTAAAAACATGTCTTACATCTTAAAAATTAAACTAATTTTTCGCAATTTGATCCTGATACTCGCAATAAAATTACCACCTTTAACAGAATTTTTGAATTTCAAATATGGGGAATTTTTTGCTCTCAGTATACTGTTAGCAGGGTTTTAAAGACGATAATTTTACTTAAAACTTTACCAGTGGAATTCTGGTAAATCATCGGTAAAATTATAATCAAAAGTACTAGCCAGAGCTTTAAATTTTAAAAAAACCCAATGCTCCAAAGTCCGTGCAAAGTCCGAGAGATGGCACCACCGGCGCGTATCGAGGTCATGTTTAGTTAGTAGCATCTCTTGAATGAACGCACACCAAGTTTTAGCCATATTGGTCTATTTCTTTGTGTTTGGCATTCGTGTGAATCAAGGAAGTCGAGTGATTTTCAAGAAATGGGCGAAAAAGAATTTCGTGTGATGATTAAACATTACTTTATGAAAGGCAAAACGCCTCAGAAGACTAAAGAGAAGCTTGATAAACATTATGGTGACTCTGCACCTTCGATTAGAATAGTTTATAAGTGGTTTCAAAATTTTCGGACTGGCCATATGGGCACAAGTGACGCTGAACGTTCTGGACGGCCTGTGGAGGTTACGACTCCAGAAATTATTGATCAAATCCATGATATGGTGATGGATGACAGAATTAAGGTGCATGAGATTGCTAGTGGTGTGGGCATCTCGACTGAACGGGTACATAATATTTTGCATAAACATTTGGACATGAGAAAGCTATCCGCAAGATGGGTGCCGCGATTGCTCACGCTTGACCAAAAACGGAATCGTGTGAAGTGTTGCAAGGATGGTTTGCAGCTGTTCCGGAAGAATCCGAAGGACTTTAAGCGTCGTTTCGTCACTGTAGATGAAACACGGATACATTACTATACTCCTGAGACCAAACAACAATCTAAACAATGGGTTACCAAGGGGGAATCTGCACCAAAAAAGGCGAAGACCGTTCCTTCGGCCGGAAAGGTTATGGCGACTGTCTTTTGGGATTCGCAAGGGATAATCCTCATCGACTATCTAGAAAAGGGTAAAACTATTACAGGTGAATATTATTCATCGTTATTGGACCGTTTGAAAACCGAGCTGCAAGAAACACGCCCGCGATTGGCCCACAAGAAAGTCCTTTTCCATCACGACAACGCACCAGCACACACCTCAGCAGTTGTGGTCGCAAAAATTAATGGAAATAGGATTCCAACTCGTTTTACATCCCCCCTATTCTCCAGACTTGGCTCCCTCGGACTACTATTTGTTCCCCAATTTGAAGAAATGGCTAGCGGGACAAAGATTTTATTCAAACGAGGAGGAGATTGCAGACACTAATGGATATTTTGCAGACTTGGACAAATCCTATTATTCGGAAGGGATCAACAAACTAGAACATCGTTGGACGAAGTGTATAAGCCTAAAAGGAGACTATGTCGAAAAATAAAAAAGGTTTACCCCAAACACATAAGTAGTTTTTATTTTTGCACGGACTTTTCATACCAGCCTCGTATATATATATATATATATATATATATATATATATATATATATATATATATATATATATATATATTTGCAGCATAATTTTCTGATGTTTCAACTTCAAGAATCGAAGAAACGAACCTATAATACATCGTATTCGAAGGAACTCCTCTAGCCGTCTCCGTAGATACCGAGTTGCGGTCCGCCTAATGGCCTTTAGAAGGTGGTAAATATTTTGACCTGCCTTTGATCCGAGTTGCGGTAATCGACAAATCGATAGGTAGGTAGGGTTAAATTTTCAAATATTAATTCTTAAATATTATTACATTAAATTAGGGTTAACCTAAATTATATAAAAGTATAAAACGTAAGGGCATTTTATTATTATTATAGAGGATGTTTAGCGAGAAAGGCAAAGCTTTGATCCTATTGGAAAATTACAAATTTCGACAATATCATCGTTTAAAATCGACAGAAGAGATGTGCTGGGTCTGCACAAACAAGAACTGCACTGCCAAAGTTTATACCATGAACAAGTACTGAATCGCCAAAAATTTAACAACGCAGTGAAGAAGAGAACCAACGAGGAACATTACAACGAAAGACCAAGAAAGATGATTCGGCGGGAGGTGGCGGCAGATCCGAATGTGGTGAACACTTTCACCGACTCCGATATGACAAGAATAGGGAAGAATTCGAACCAAGCCAGACTGCAGTGCTATTCAAAGTTGCCAAAGTCCCGAGAGGAAGTTCATGAATATCTCAGTTCAATCTCGGTCGAAACCGCCAATATGAAGATTTCCTGATGTTTGATGATGTCCAGGTTGATGTGATATTTTCCTGTAAAAGTAACTTAGAATTCCTGTGTGCGGCGGAAATTATGATGGTGGACGGTACATTTGAATTTTGTGCGAAGTTTTTTCTACAACTGTTTACTATTCTGGCATCAAAGCCGCTATATTCCTTTGGTGTTCAGAGTATTGCACGACAAGAAGGAAACTTCGTATTCTTTGATATTCTCTGCGGTAAAGTCCAAATGCCAGCAATTAGGATGTGTCTTCTCGCCTACAAAGGTCATGTCAGATTTTGAACCCGCTATTCACGGTGCGGTTTCAACCGAATTTCCATTGACAACGCTTGTGGAATACAGATTCCATTTAGGACAATCCTGGTGGAAAAAAATCCAGAATATAGGATAAATTAGGGAATACAAAGATAAAAATTCTCCCTTTGGAAAATTGCTTCACCACATGTTCGGGCTAACTTTTCTCCCTGTCGATCACGTGGGAGATGTTTTCGTCCAATTATTAGAAAATTAGCCAGTCCACCCACAAGTAACATTGTTTGCTGACTACATAGTTGAAAACTACATCTATGACAGTGCTCCTTTCCTTCCCTCGACGCCAGCGTTTGGAGAACTAATAAAGGGATTAAGGCTTTTCATTCAAAATTTGCAAAGGATAGTCGTTCGCTGCATTTCTTCATGTCTCGATATCCCTAAGTCACATAGTTCCCAATTATATCAGTCCATTCGTCTGACTCAAGTTTGACATTCATACACTTGACACCTATAGTTGCTGAAAGCCGTAGAAAGCGAAAGGTGTCTATAAATTTTGTATATTTTTAATAAAATTATGAGAGAGTTCTTGTGGTCGAGAAATCCAAAAATTGTATAAAATAAATATACATAACACTTGACTTGAATGTCTATAGTATTTAGACCTCTTAAGAACCCGATCTGCACCTGCATTGTTTAGGTTGTAGAACGCCAATAGCCCTTAACAGTAACAATTTCCCAGGTTCACAGGTAAGTTTGTCTTGCGCTTATGATTGTCTAATATGGGATGATTAGACGAGAATTCCTGAAAAGAATTCAGGTATCGTGGTGCTCGCTAAAGCAAATCATGTGTGCATCTCATTTCCATGGAGACTCGTGTGGCCAGGCGAGATTCGGTTTATTTCTGTTCGCCAGATTGGTCAGCAAGCTTTTACACTTGCTTACCAGTTACAAGTTTATTTCAAAGCCATCCAGACGGCTCTGTTGTCAAGACAAATGTACAGAGTTCTTCGGGTTATGTTTCTTTTCACTATCTCCCAGTTATACATGAAAATAGCGTAGATTTTCAGTTGGAAAATCAATGCATAACTACGCAGGGACATTGATAACTTGATCCTTGTCTGTGGACCTTATAAGCCTGTTCCCATACCTGTTTATATCCATCTGTATACCAGAGTTATCTCTTTCGGAAGACAAATCATTCAGTCTAATATTCGCTCTTCGGTATTAAAGCCTTTAGAAGCCTATATTTAAGTGACTGTCCACCCTCATCGGCAGTAGATCACTGTTCTGGCATATAGATATGCTGTAATGTCCTAGGGCTGCCGTACTCAGAAGCGCTCGAACAAGCAGCCAAGAGAGAGGTTTATTTTAAAACGAATAGTCTGTCTGTATGTCCCACATCCGATTTTCTCCGAAACTATTTGACATAGAAAGGTAAAAATTGGCATTAATATAGGAATTAGTTTCGAAAGTTAAATTTTAATTTAAGGAGTTAGTTTTGGGGGTGAAATCGGAAGTGAAGAAGAACAAAATTATCAGGTCATCGAGTGGGGTGTCAAATGAAAGCTTATAAAACACGAGTTCATATATATATATATATATATATATATATATATATATATATATATATATATATATATATATATATATATATATATAATATATATATATATATATATATATATATATATATATATATATATATAATACTCGCGCATACTTTTCTTAGTATTATTTTTAAAAAATTGCGAAAAATCGCTGTTCCCCCCTCATCTAGAAAAGTACTGATCAAAAAACTTTGAAAAAATTCTGGAATATTATCCAGAGGGTGTAGATTGAACGAAAATTATCACGAGTGCATTACCTTTAATAATTTATCTGGTATATAAAAAAAAAATCAAGGTCATCAGTTTTCAGTAAAGGTTGGACAAAAAACGTTGTTGAAAACTCATTTGGGGTGTGTTTTATGAAGTCATTGATCATCTTATACCACATACTAATTGTGCAAGTCCGACTCACACTTGACCGGTTTTTTAATTCTTCTTCTTTCTTATATGGTCTGTTATATAAGTAGTCTTACTGTCTGTTTTATCCCCATTAACCCTCTTCCGTTGTGGACGTCCAGCATTTCTTCCACCTTTTCAGAGGTCTGCCCCTAGTTCTTCTACCGCAGGGTTTATTGAATTTGTCCCTTTTTACCAGTCTATTGTTGATCATCCGATCTACGTATTTATACCATTGTTTTCTTCTAGTTCTGATCCATTTGGATATTTCTTGGATCTTACTTAGTTATTGTAGATTTTTGCTGCGGATTCTGTCGTGGATAGTTTTTCCATGTATGTCCCTAATCATTCATTTCTGTTGTCCTCATCATTTGTCCTGTGTTACATGTGTCAGCTCTTGTTTCTACAGCATATGTGAGGCTCGGTCTCAGTATTGTCTTGTATATTCTTATTTTACTTTCCACTGTAAGGTATTTATTTTTCCATACTATATCCGTCAAACAACCTGCTATTAGTGATGCCTTCATAGAGAGTAGCTTGTTATCGTTGTTCCCAGGTATTTAAAATTATTAACCTGTTCAATATTACTTCCTTGGATCTCCAACTTGCAACTTAATAATTCTTTTGAAGCTACCATACATTTTATCTTGGTTATATTGATAATCATGTTTAGTTTTCTCGCTTCCAAATTGAAGGCATGAAAGATCTTCTGAAGGTTGTCCCCAGAATCGGAGATGAGGACTGCATCATCGGCGTAGCAGATTGTGTGTGTTGCCCATTTTGTATCCTCTAGTTTTTGAAAGATTCTCCACTATTCTGTCCATGACGGGATTAAAGATAAAGAGGATAAGTGAATCGCTTTGTCTTATTCCGGCGTTTATTTTTACTTCCTTGCTCAGTAGATGTCCCACTTTTATATTTGTTCTACATTCTGTGTTAATGTCATGTATGAAATTTATTAGCTTCTGGTTTGTTACCTTTTCCTGTAATAATTTTATAATATCTCTTAATTGCACTATATCGAAGGTTGAGTCATGTCGACGAAACACATATATGCAGGTTTGTTAAATTCTTTAGTTTTTGCCAATATCTGACTCACTATAAATATGGCATCAATGTTTGCAAAAAGCTGTGCTAGTTGTTGATGTAGGTTTTCTCGTCGATATTTTAACATCTCATTTGTAATGTCGTCTGGTCCTGAGGCTTTTCTATTTTTAAAACTCCTTATAATTCTTTCTGTCAGTTCTGTATGATTTGATTAACGATTCCTCAAAGTATGTTTGCCATTCTTAAATTGTAACTTTATTAGTTTGTACCGTGTCTTTTATATCAAGTTTGTTCCGTCTTAATATTTTCCACACTTTCCTTTGAGCGCCATACAGATGACTTTCCATCCCCTTAGTAAATATCTCCCAATATTCTTCTTTAATTTGTTTTATTCTTTTATTCATGAAGTTTCTTTCTGCGATATAAGTGTTCCAGTTGTCTTGGGTGTTGTTGTGTATGTAATGTATATGTGCCTCCTTTTTCTTCTTTGCTAGCTCCTTTATTGCTGGCATGAACCAAGGTGTTTTACTTGTTTTGTTGGTATTTACTCATCTCTGGCCTAAAGTTTCCTTTGCCGCGTTAATAATGTTTTATTTTATGGATGTCCACTGTTGGCCTATACTTTCTTGTTCGTTGATTGGGTGTTTTTTTTTGTCTCAAGCGGTTCTCATATAATTGTTTTGTGCTTTCGGTGTCGAAGGATTAGATGTTATATTTGTTAACGTATACAGGTTCTAGTGTCAGTGGGGTTTTTTATATTAAGTCTAAGTTTACATAGGAGCAATTTGTGATCGTTACCTACATTAGCCAAATTCAGCGTTCGTCCATCTACTATTTTTTCTGACATAAATTTTCTGTTACTTATAATATAATCTATTACTGATTGCTTATTTCATATCATGTTTGAAAAAAGTATTATTTATTTTTAAGGTGTTTAGAGCACAGAAGGATTTCAACATATGGCCATTATCATTTGTCTCTTCTTCGTTAAATCTTTGTGTTATGTTTTTCAGTTCTTCGTTGCCTTTTCTGGCATTGAGATCGCCCATTATCATTAGTTTCTCCTTTCTCTGTAAAACTGTTCTCGCCCATCTCTATTTTAACTGATATCTGGTGCGTATACACTTATCAAGTGTATTCTTTCTTCGTTTATATTTAATGTTACTTGTAATATTCTGTTACTTATATACTTTTTCTCCTCAATGCTCCGCTTAAATTTTTTGTGTATTAGTAGCCCTACTCCCGAGTGAGCTCTTTTGTTTCGTGGTACTTCACTATATATGAATATCATCGATTTCCATTTTTCCTTTTCCCTTTTTCTTCGTTTCACTTAGTGCGCATATGTTAACTTTGTGGTCCTTCAGTTCTTCTATCATTTCGCAGTTCTTTGATGACCAGGACATAATGTTCCACGCATCAATTCTAATAATGTTCTTTTTCCAATTCTTGTTCCTTTTTTTCGCCGGGGTTGTCATCTTTGAGGTCCGCCCTTGTTCCGAGGCTGGTCTGGGTCGATGAGCGGATTATTGTTTTTCCCCTCCAGGTTTTTTCTTCCAGTTTTTCCTCCTACCGAGCAGTTGCACTGCTTTCAATAATATCGAAAGTCATGGAAAAGGTTATCAATCAGCATGTTCTAAAATATCTTGAACGATTCAACATTATTAGCGATAACCAATATGGCTTTCGTAAACATAGATCAACAGGAGATCTTCTGACTTATATAACACATGTTTGGAACAACGCAATTGAACACATTTTGGAGAATCCCGAGCGGTTGCTCTTGACATATCCAAGGCATTCGACCGTGTTTGGCACGATGGCTAAGCTACGCTCTTATGGTATGTCTGAAAAATTCTGTTTGTGGTTCTCATGTTTCCTCAGAGAGCGTTCTTTACGAGTGGCGGTCGACGGATTTCTTTCTAACACCTTCACTATCAACGCCGGTGTGCCCCAAGGTTCCATACTTTCTCCTACTCTCTTTCTCATTTACATTAACGATCTGCTGGAAAGGACCGGTAATCCAATCTACAGCTTTGCAGATGACAGTACGCTTATCTCTTCATTCACTTTGAACGCTCGGACATCGGCTACTCAGGCGAATATCTGCAGACAGCAGGAGGTCGCTCAACTTAACAAAGACCTGGAAGGAATTCTATCTTGGAGTGACAGTAACCAAGTGGAATTTAACGCTACAAAAACCCAGGCGGCAGTTTTTTCTAAAAAAGTTAACGTTGCTGAACCCAACATAGTTATGTCGGGGCACTCCATTCCTCTAACATCGTCACTCAATTTATTAGGCGTTAATTTGGGAGCAAATATGTCCTGCCATGAACATGTTGCAGGCATAACAAGGAGAGCTTCTCAAAAGTTGAGAATATTATTTCGAACCAGAAAACTTTACACTCCACAACAATTGTTAATTCTTTACAAAACTCAAATTCGACCAACTATAGAATACTGCTCCCATGTCTGGGGCTCCGCTCCCAAACATCACAATGCATTTGTTGGATTCTGTTCAGAGAAGAGCTGTTCGTCTGATTGGAGACCCGGAGCTGACCGGCGGCCTTGATTCGCTGGAACATCGAAGAACGGTTGGCGACTTCAGTCTGTTCTACAAGTATTTTCATGGAAAGTGTTCGAAGAATGTAGCCCACTTAATCCTCCCAGAGCGGTGCATGTTAGAAATACACGTCACGCCAATACTTCACATCCGTATGAGGTTCAGCTTGTTACTCCGCGTACAACGCTTTTCAAGCAGTCTTTTATATGGAGAACGTCAACCCTTTAGAATAATTTGACCAGGGCTGTGTTTCCCACCGAGTACAATTTACAGCGATTCAAGAACAACGTGAATTGCTCTTTCTGCACACGTGCCGCTCCTGGAGCGCTTTAAGGACTTCCCTGCAGCACGTGTGCTAGATCCATAAAAAAAAAGAAAGACTGCTAGCCTGACCTGGGAACCCTCTTCCTTTATCCGGGCTTGGGACCGATATCATGGCTGCTGACCTACTCAGTCCACCCAGCAACCATACAGGTGGAGTCGGTTTTTTAATTAATCTTCTTATTTAAATACATTTTACCAAAATTCAAATTAAATATTTAGGTTTTGTATTCCTATGGTTGCTTATTCCATCTATCATATTGTTGTCGAATAAGATGATCGGTAAATTTCCATTTTTATTTTGCTATCTGTTCTTTTACGCCCTTTAGCTTTGTTACATTTCTAGTTCACTTCCGTTTTGTTTCCTGTCTTCCAGTTCTGTATGAAAAGACCCCTCTATCGTTGGGCTTTCTGGCCATATATTTACTTCATAAGTGTCAAAAATTATTATCCATATGTAAAAATGGGTAGAATACAATAGTTTAGTTTTGAGATATTGTGGATATTTTTTAATTTTTAAAATGTAGCTTAGATGGTTGTAGGCGGGGTAGACGATGGTGCCGGTTTGTGTACTTCAGCCTGGCTTATTATGTTCCCCTCTCTTGATTACATAAGCATCGTCTTTTTAAGAAGGTTTATTAGCTTGCTTCCAAGCCCCTCATATGCTAATTTATCGCCACGATGTATCTCCGCACAGTTTGTATCTGTTCCGAGTTAAAGCCGCCATTCATATTGAATATGCATAGAAGTTTCTTTCTCTCCACCAGATAGTCTGCATGTCGTGGGTCCATTGTAGATACCCATTCTCTGTAGATGTTTCCTCAGGTTAGTTCAGGCTAGTAGTAGCCAGCGAGCAGTGCCACCACCTGTTTGGTCTGGACCTTTGTTATATTATTATATATACGTGTATTTACCACTTGAATTATATAAAATACAAGTGCATTGAAACTCATATTAAAAACATCAAAAAAATACATTAATACCTTCTAAACATCCAACAACAGTTTTAAGAGCTGCTGATAATGAAATTATTATGGGAATCGAAGCCAAGCTTAGTAAGTGGAAAGATTATGTCAAAGAGCTTTTTAACGACGATAGACCAAACGAACCACCGTCCACAGCCAACGAAATAAATAAAACTGGGCCTCCTATTACTAAGAGCGAAATTATTCATGCAATACGGGCCCAGAAGAACAAAAAAAAAGCTACTGGCTCAAATAACATTCACGTCGAACTAATCCAAATCATTGCAGAACAAGAGAGAGCAGGTCTTGATATTTTAACATTATTCTTTAACGCCGTTTATAACTCGGGCCAGATACCATCTGATTGGCTTGAATTCACGTTTATTACCATCCTAAAAAAAAGTCTAATTCTTCTCATTGTGACGATTACCGTATGATCAGTCGCACGTACTAAAAATCTTCCTCCGGATAATTCATACACGTATAAATAGAAAATGTGATTCTCAGGTGGGCGATACACAATTTGGTTTCAAAAATGGTTTTGGCACGCAAGAAGCGCTTTTCGCTTTTAATGTTCTAACACAACAATGCAGAGACATAAACGTAAATGTGTTTGCGAGTTTCATTGGCTATCGTAAGGCCTTTGATTATGTCAAACACGCTAAAATGATAGAGAAACTATGTGCTTCGGGTGTCGACCGCCAAGAGAAAAACATCACATCCGGTTTGTATTGGCATCAGGCATCGAAAGTAAAAATCGAACAAAGCCTATCGGAGGACGCTTCTATCAAGATAAGAGTGCGACAGGGATGAATTTTGTCTCCACTTCTCTTCAACTTGTATTCAGAGGCTGTTTTCAAAGAAGCTCGAGTCCAGATTACAACGGAAATTAAAGTGAATGGCATCATGATGAACAACCTAAGATATGCAGACGACACCATCATTGTGACTGATAATTTACCCGATCTGCAAAGCATGATGAATTTCACAGTCCGTCGGAGTGAACAATTTAGACTACATATAAATATAATAAAGACCAAGCTGGTTGTGTTTTAAAAGTCAAACGTTGATGCGAATCTTATTGTTAATGGACAGAGAATTCAGCAAGTTTTGTCTTTTAAATACCTGGAGACACTAATTAATAACCCGTGTAATCCGAAAATAGAGACTAGAAATAGAGAATCGAGCAGGCCCGTGGGACCCTCATGAACATGAAAAATCTTCCGACCTTAGGCTAGTGCGTATGATTATTATGCGTATGTTTTTTCGGTACTCCTCATCAACAGTTGTTGTCCGTAAACTAGTGGTAATATCACTCTAGTTTGTCGGCGGCGGCTCGGTCAGTAGGTCGTAAATGTCGTACGTTCGACAAGAGACTCACAGACTTACGTTAGACCAACTCATGACACAACTGACCAACCTTGACTTAGTTTTAGGTTAAGGCCGTAGGTTAGTTGAGCCACTCCTTCTGAATAGTTTTATCTCACACACAAATTAAATTGTAACACATCATGGGGAATTAGGTTAGGCTAGGATTAGGTAGGTTAAGTTAGGTTAAATCTAGTGAGTGAAAATTAACATTAGTGTTAGTGAGTGAAAATTAACCTAGTGTTAAACCCAAACTTAAACAATCTAAACATAGAATAAGCCAGACATGTAAAAGGAGTAAAGGGTCTTACCCGGCTCACAAGGAGTTTTAGTGGGTATGCCAACCCTTCAGGTTGGAGAGTCCCACATATCTGGAGCACTTTGGGGCACCCTTATGGTGACGCAAAATGCTCTTGAATCCATAAGGCGGAAAAAAAAACGGTACTCCTATATGGATGTGAAGGCTGGACTCTTGATCCCAGCAGAGAAACGACCCGAAGCTTTCGAAATGTATGTTTATAGAAGGATTCTACGGATATCGTGGATGGATAGAGTAACAAATGCTGAAGTACTTAGGGGAATGAGCAAATGCACAGAACTGTTGCTGACTATAAAGGAAAGAAAAACTAGTTATACCGGTCATATAATGAAGGAAGCAAAGTATGACTTATTGAGACCGGTTATCGAAGGCAGAATACAAAGAAGAAGATCGGTAGGAAGACGTCAAAATTCCTGGTTAGAGGACATTCGAAGATGGTTGAATTGCTCGTCAATAGATATTTTTAGAGCTGCAGTTTCCAGAACTATGTTAGCCATTTGAATCGCCAACCTTCGTCAGGAGACGGTGAATTAAGAAGAAACTATTGTTAAGTATTATGCCTATCCTCCAGAAATTGAACTAAGGAATAATATGATTTTTATATTAACATTATAGTCAAGATCTTTTTAAATATTTTAAAGTCCGTTTATTTGGAGTTGATAGCACACAACATGAGTTATAAACATTAAAATGTCGTAAACCATAAGCGTCCGAAATTTCTCTACCAATTATTTACATTTTTAGTTTTAATCACCTTTATTTTCTATCTCTCTACAACAGTGCGACCTTTTTCTAAAAAATATTTTATTACATGCCTTCTAAACTTTACATTACTCGTAAGCTGTATAAATCAACGCATTCCAAAGTTTATTTTAATGAGTAAATGATGAAACTAAAAATCTTATTTGTATGATCAAGGAATAAACGAGTAAAATTAACAATTGTTAAGAACTAGAAATCTACAGTATTTTAAAGCGTAATGATAATAGGTGCAATAAAATTATTTGGGAGTTTAGCAGTTATTGGAATATAATTAACCAAAGTACTTATCGGTAGATAGGTGCCTAAGTACCTAAGTATGTAATAAAAATATAAGTGTGTAAGTATAAAAATAAAGCAAAAACCTATTAGTTCAAATCAGAACAGCGATGGCTCTAACTTTCAGTCAGATCAGCAACTATTTATAGACTTCTAAAAGAAAGAAAATGCGAACCCTGCAACTAATCTCAGAATCACAAAGGAAATGAGCCCTTAGAGGTCGATAAAGACTTTCAAAACGCAATAAAAAGTAAGCACACCAATTTTTTATTAAGAAAGAAATATCTACACTATATAAAGTTTTGCAAAAAATCAGAGAAGACCAAGACTTACCAGATTTTAAAAAATGGAAATTATGAAAAATCCTTCATAACCTTAATTTTCGTTGGGAAAAACACAATAGAAAATCTGTTCTTATCGATAAAACAGAAATAATTTGTTGGAGAAGAGAATATCTACTAGCAATCAGAAAATTTCGAGCCGAAGAAAGAAATATTTTTTATTTAAAAGAGACTTAAGGGGGAACACACAATGAAAAAATTCTGGATTGACAAAAAACATTAAGAGTGCCAAACAAACTTTTATGGAAGGTTGGTCAACTGGATTACAACCCCCTTCAGGAGAAGGTCGCAGGCTAATTATAGCACATATTGGTAGTGAAAACGGATTTCTCGGCAGTGGCTTGTTGGAATTCGAATCGAAGTCAACTAAGGATTACTATAAGGAGATGACGGTCTATGTTTTTGAGGAGTACTTCCAACAACTAGACAATGCCCCATACCATTCTCGATTATTAGAACAGCTCCCGACAAATTCATGGAAGAAAGCGGATATTCGTCAGTGGATAAGAGACAAAAATCCCAAACATAAAGATGGTATATTAAAAGCGGAACTCCTCAAAATTGCGAAACAAAATAAAGCACAGTTCAAGAAATACGCAGTCGATGAGATGACAAAGGAACAGAATATCACAGTGCTTAGATTATCTCCATATCATTGCGAATTGAATCCCATAGAGCTAATTTGGGCACAAATGAAAGGTTTAGTTCCAAGGGAAAACACCACGTTGAAACTTCAAGACGTAAGGCAATTATTACTCGCCGGAATAGAGAGGAACAAAGAGGATAATTGAAAAAATGCCATTCAATATGTTATAGAAGAAGAAAATAAAATGTGGAAACTTGACGAATACATCGAAGAAACTGTTGAAATAGAACCCTTAATGATCAATTTAAGAGAAGTCGAGTCTTCAGATTTTGAAGATGATAATTGTAATTATAATACTTATAAATCGTGAATTATGAGTTTGTATATATACATAGATTTAAATATTAAACAATTTTTGGTAATAAATCTTATATTTCTATAACTTTATTTTTAAGATAATTTTATTTATTAAACACTAAAAGCAGGTAACGCTCGGACGGCTATGCTACCGATGAACCCTCATTTACAGTTTATGATTCTATTGTATAGCAGAGATTTTCTGTCTAAAATAGGGCGAACCCTTAAAAATAATTCAAAACAGGGAGCAAAATCCAGTAAAGTGCACAAGAAATCTCTTTTTTTTTGGGCACACTCCAACATGTATTTGCATCTACAATGAGAGAATTCTGCTATCAACTCCAAACAAATATACTTTATATGAGGAAATGTGCTTAATTGCGTTTTGAAGTGTATTATCAAGGGTAGTTTCGAGTACAAAGAAAGCCTTTCAAACAACACTGTCGTATGGTTAACACTTTTTAGCAACTGAAAATTACACGTGCCATAATGATGAGTATCATCACAGAACTCAAAAACATTCAAGTGTTTTTTGACGTATAAAAATGTTTCTAAAATGTATAAAGGTGTTAAAGTCAAAATTTTATGTTAAATAAAATTCTCCCTACAGAATTGGTATTGGTCTTAAATTGAAATTTAGGCTTAATAACATTTTGTTTGCATAGGAGCACCACGACATAATGTTGATGAACTAAATGACTATAACACAAGCTGTAATAAATTTTTATAACGTTTTTTCATAAAAGTTGTCTTTTAACATGCGAATTATATAATACCATGAATTTAGTTTCTTACTTATTAAATCTACAGCATCTTCGCATGATAATCTTACAAACTATTTTGTCGTTAGTAATAAGTTTGTTTTTTTTTTTTGCACCAACTCTGAAATTTGATACCACCAATGCAGTATCGTCTACGAATACTACTATATGGCCTTCGGTTATAAGTTAGGGTAAATCATTCATAAATAATAAAAAAAACAGGAACGGCTCCAGAATAGAACTCTGAACCACTTCCAAGCTCATGTCCAAATTCTCAGAAGAAGCTCCGCTTGCAGCCCAGCTACTGGCACTGCCCCTTAGGCCGAGAGTATGGAGTTTTTTAAGTAGTAGTTTTCTTGGCACAGTGTCAAATGAAACACTTAAATCGAAAAAGATTCCATGAACTAGCGTTCCCTTAGCTAGTTTGTCTATGTAATTAGTAAAATTAATGCACGCGCCCTCTAAGGACTTTCCGGGCTAATATCCATGCTAAACCGTAATGATAATACTAGGTCTCGATATAAATATACCAAGTCTTCTATACATAAGTGTTTCCAGTATCTTTGAAAATATGCTCAACATAGATATGGGTCGATAGTTATCTAGTTCGTTCCTATTTCGACGCTTAAAAATTGAAACTACTTTTGCAATCTTTAGGTAACTCCTTAACCTTACAGATAGCTTAAAAATATCACTCAGTGCGCCAACAATAAACTCCGCAACGCTCTTAATTACTTTGACACTAATACCATCACAACTAACCAACTTTTTGTCTTTATACTATGTATTTCTTCTAGAACTTCTTCTGATGTCGCAGGAATTACGTAGATGCTCGAAATTGTCCGTTATATTCTCACCCTGGTTCAAATTATCAAGAGAATTTTCCTTTATAGAGCCATAAACAACCTCCACTTTAAGTTTAGCTGATATAAAAAAGTAATTAGCAAATCTGTTAATACGCTTTTTACTTTCATTAGTTACCTCTTCGTCGATTGATATCTTATCCTTAAAATATTTTTTCTTAGTTTGGTCTATAAAGGTGTGTTAGGCTTTCTTAGCGTTCCTTACGAAACATTTATAAGATCAGTTCGGTGTCTGTCCGTCTGTCCGTCTGTCTGTCACACCCCGATTTTCTCGGAAACTACTGGACATAGAAAGTTAAAATTTGGCACTAATATAGGAATTGATGGCCTCATCAGAGCCGATAGTTTTAAAAGTTAAAGGGGTTAGTTTTGAGGGTTAAAATCGGAAGTGAAAGAAAAAAATTTTACCAAGTCATCGAATGGTGTGTCAAATGAAAGCTTGTAAAAACACAAGTTCAATTGATATAATGTAATACTTGTGCACACTTCTCTTTGTATTATTTTTAAAAAAAGGCGAAAAATCGCTGTCCTTCTCCGTATCTCGAAAAGTACTGATCAAAAAATTTTGAAAAAATCCTAGAATATTCCCCACAGGGTGTAGATTGAACGAAAATTATCACGAGTACATTACTTTTAATCATTTATCTGGTATATACAAAAAACACAAAAATTTTAAGGCCATCAGTTTTCAATGAAGATCAGAAAAAAAAAACTTTGTTGAAAACTCATTTAGGGTGTATTTTGTGAAGTCATTGATCATTTTAAACCTCCGTAACCAAAATTTTTATTTTAAAAAGCAGTCAACGTACAGAATAATAATTGCTCAAGTCCGACTTGTACTTGGCCGGTTATTTGTACTTTATATTCTCTTTTAATGCTTTCATTATCTGTATATTTAGCAATAAAGTGCGAATTTTTCATTTGTTTGCTTTTTGCTTAACCTCTCTAGTAACCCAACACTTATATCTATCATTTTTACGAATTATTTTTGTATAAGTCAGGCAATTTTCTTCAAAATGTTGCAAGAATGCCGTCATGAAATGTTTGAAGGCTTTATCAGTACTTTCTGATTTATAAACAGAAACTCCACATCTCTATCGGCAAATTTAATTTAAGATAATTTAGATTATTTTCATTAATTTCTTTTTGTTCATGTGTCATTATTGCATTTTCATTAACTGTTGCAAATAGGTCAAATTTTTCCGGTATTCGAATAAATAATAACAATAAAATAAATGAGGTGACTAATACAAAATATCTTGGTGTTGTAATAGATCAATATCTGAAGTGGCAACCACAGATCGACTACCTATCAATCAGATTACGAAAATTAATACACAAATTTTATATAATAAGGAATATTTTAAATACAAAACTACTTATATATAAATCGCTGGTAGAATCTCTGATTGATTATGGTATTTTGGTGTGGGTAGGGCTGTATGAATCTGCATTGTATGGACTGAATATAGTACAGAGGTGTATATTGAAAATAATTTATAAAAAAACACAGAATATATCCTACTGGCCTTCTCTTTACACAAGAAACATGCAATATTAGAACAATGTATTTCACAACAGTTTGCACCTTTCTACATATTCGTAAAGAACGGAATAAATTTGTTAATCATACTCACAAAACACATTCCAGAGAAAATAAAAACTTAATACTGCCCAGGAATAACAACAACATAAATCTAAAATGTATCAGTTATTTAGGTCCGAGAAGCTACAACCTTCTACCGAATTCGATGAGGCTGGAGAAAAACAGCAACAAATTTCGTGAATTATGTAAAACATATATTCGATAACTTTCGAATTTTTAAGTCTTTGTTTGGTTGACATCCGGTACACATGAACCATGTATTGTATATGTTATTGTATTTGTATCTGTATTATTGTCTGTCACAAAAAGAAGGAAAAAAAAAACCTGATCCAGAAAGAAAGTTATTGGTTAAAACTACCTAGACACTTACAGCTACCGTAGCACCTAGGTGTCGGTAATTTGTGATATTATTTTAAAAAAAAATCCGTCTTGAAGTGTAGCCTGCAAAATAACTGCTTCTTCATTAATAAAATTATTGTAATATTTTAGTTACCATTTAATCACCTATTATAAAAAAAAGACTAGTGTTTAGGTTAAGTTCTTCTGTGGTGTGAGGAAGTTAAATTCAGTGCTTATTTTTAGATTGTATAAATTATATAAATTGTATATTTTTATATCAGGATGTAAAGATAATATGTAGGTTAAGACTTGATTTGTAGTAATTATTATGCAAATAAAGTAATTAATTCTCATCAGTGTTCCCAAATGGTCGGATATTTCTAACAACACTGTGCAACAATCATATGTACCCTTGGGCAGGTTTGAGTTATATAATCTGCACTTGTAGATGTTTCTCCATTTTTATTTGTATTTCTAGCCGCATGTGATATACAGCCCACTAATTAATAAGAATCCGAGAGGTCATTTAATATTTTAATTCTGAGATAATCCTCTAATGAATTAATGTTTAGATCCCTTACTCCTTAACTGTTATCAGGTCACTACTCTTTGATATATTTTTAAAATTAAATGTTAATTCGTTGACAAAAATTTCAAATTAGCCCGTAGCCGGCCTATAAATATTAAGAATAGTTGCAGTTCTACCCATTACTCTGGTTTTTGCAGTAATACTTAAAAATGAAATTATTCACTCTGGGTAAACACCGTCATTTCCACATAGTTAATGCAATAGATTGCACTTCCCCGCATTACTCACGTTCTCTAGTTTATAAAATTTGATAGTGTTACTGTTGAGGCAGTGTTCTATCAAAGAATATTTACATTTAACTGTTGGTTTTCTATGTTGTTTACCTTATTGGCTAGCTATTGAGCATTTAAACTATTTATTTTGTTACCTTATTTTGGTATTTTGCATTTTTGAAAATTTCTTGGCCATTACTGTTCTTGACCAAAAATTTTCTGTATCTTGTAGCTCTCAATCTGCGCCTACTTTAAATTAATTAATAACAATTATATTAAAAATTAAAATCAATTGTAAATCATATTTTTTTTATGGGTATAGCACACGTGCTACAGGGAAATCCCTAAAGCGCTACAGGAGCGACACGTGTGCGGAGAAAGCGATTCACGTTGTTCTTGAATCGCTGTAGATTGTACTCGATGGGAAACACAGTCCTGGGCAAACTATTCCAGGTATGATGTTCTCCATATAAAAGACTGCTTGAAAAGCGTTGTACGAGGAGTAACAAGCTGAACCTCATACGAATGTGAAGTATTAGCGCGACGTGTACTTCTAACATGCACCGCTCTGGGAGGAATTAAGCGGGCCACATCCTTCGAACACTTTCCATGAAAGTACCTGTAGAATAGGCTCAAATCGCCAACCGTTCTTCGATGTTCCAGCGAATCAAGGCCGTCGGTCAGTTCCGGGTGTCCAATTAGACGAACAGCTCTTCTCTGGATAGAATCCAACAAATGCAGTGTATGTTTGGGAGCGGAGCTCCAAACATGGGGGCAGTATTCCATAGTTGGTCGAATTTGAGCTTTGTAAAGAATTAACAGTTGTTGTGGAGTGTAAAGCTTTCTGGTTCGAAACAATATTCCCAACTTTTGAGAAGCTCTCCTTGCTATGCCTGCAACATGTTCATGCCAGGACATATTTGCTCCCAAATTAACGCCCAACAGATTGAGTGACGATGTTAGAGGGATGGAGTGCCCCGACATAACTATGTCGGGCTCTGCAACGTTAACTTTTTTAGAAAAAACTGCCGTCTGGGTTTTTGTAGCGTTAAATTCCACTTGGTTACTGTCACCCCAAGATAGAATTTCTTCCAGGTCTTTGTTAAGTTGAATGACTTCCTGCTGTCTGCGGATATTCGTCTGAGTAGTCGATGTCCGAGCATTCAAAGTGAATGAAGAGATAAGTGTACTGTCATCTGCAAAGCTGTAGATTGGATTCTCGGTCTTTTCCAGCAGATCGTTAATATAAATAAGGAAGAGAGTACGAGATAGTATGGAACCTTGGGGCACACCGGCGTTGATAGTGAAGGTATTAGAAAGAAATCCGTCGACTGCCACTCGTAAAGAACGCTCTCTGAGGAAACATGAGAGCCACAAACAGAACTTTTCAGACATACCATAAGAACGTAACTTAACCAACAGCCCATCGTGCCAAACACGGTCAAATGCCTTGGATATGTCAAGAGCAACCGCTCGAGATTCTCCAAAGTGTTCAATTGCGTTGTTCCAAACATGTGTTACATAAGTCAGAAGATCTCCTGTTGATCTATTCTTACGAAAGCCATAATGGAGATCACTAATAATGTTGAATCCTTCAAGATATTTTAGAAGATGCATTTTCCATGACTTTCGATAATATTGAGAGTAGTGCGATTGGTCGGTAGTTATTTGGCAAGGTCTTCTTGCCTTTTTTAGGTATCGGCTGAACTGTGGCACATTTCCAGCAGGAAGGAAATATTCCCTTTCTGTAGGATAGGTTGAAAAGTCTACAGAAAACTGGTGTTAGTTCCCTTGCACAGTTCTTGAGAACTATGGCAGGTATTCCGTCAGCGCCAGAAGCCTTTTTGGTGTCTAGCTTCATCAAAATACGTTTCATGATACGCTGTCTGAAGACCATATCGGGCATCCTTGACTGCACTATGGGAATAGTAGGTGGTGTTTTTCCTTGGAAATCGACAGTAGAATGTGAAGCAAAGAGTTCAGCCAACAAGTTCGCTTTCTCAACAGGTGTCGTTGCAATAGAATTATCTGGCCGTGTGAGTGGTGGTATGGTGGATTTGGTGAAATTTTGACTAACTGCCTTAGCGACTGACCAAAAGGACCTGGAATTGCCGGGACAAGCGAGAAGTTTGTTTCTAATCCGTTGATTGTGTACCTCCTTGGTTTCGTCGATAATTTCTTTGCATCTGTTCCTGGCACAAACAAAGATGTTACGATTTATGGTGTTAGGATCTTCACGCCACTGTCGGTATGCAAGATGTTTAGAAGCAACAGCTTCTTTGCATTTTAGGTCAAACCAAGGCTTGCCGTTGAAAGGGCATTTCTTCGAAAAAGGGATGTAAGCCTCCATCCCGGCCAAAATAACATTGGAAACCTCCCTGGCGCAGTCAGATGGGTCGTCGGATCGAAAACAAACGTCCAACCAAGGGAAAGTTCGAAAATATTCCATGAGATCTTCCCATTTAGCAGATTTGTAGTGCCAAATCTTGCGCGGTTTGGGCGCCTCTCTATCACTGATTGGTAGAATACTCGATGTCGAAAGTAGTCTATGGTCGGAAGAACCTAACGGCGGATTTACGCTGACCGTGTAAATCTCCGGATTGGTGGTTAAAAACAGATCAAGAAGACTGGCGAACTCTCCGTCTCGATCAGGGATCCGTGTTGGTTCATCAATAAGCTGAGTCAAGCCACAACTGATTGAAAATGATTCGGCTTCACGACCTTGTTCATCGGTAGTATTTGAATATTTAAGCCAGTTGATGTTGTGGACATTAAAGTCGCCCAGGATGGCAATTTCGGCATTTGGATAGTTAATTTGTAAATGACGATGGTGTCTGCAAGAGAAGCGAAAAGTGTTCTAAAGTTAGTATCACTTGGTGGTCGATAGAGGATACAGATGAACCTTGTGGTTGTCGTTATTTTTAACCACATAACATCAAAGTTGGGGGGCTCCAGAGCCTCTTCTCGTTGGCAAGAGAGGTCGCTTCTGACATAAAGACAGATTCCAAAGTTACGCCTAAATCGGGAATAGAAATCGTACCCAGGATAAAGATAGTTTACTGTGCTGGTCGATGAACTGACCTTAGTTTCACAGAGAGCGAGTACATGAGGTTTATTTGATTGCAGGTGTTGGTGCACTGAATTTATGTTCGAATTTAAACCTCGTATGTTGCAAAAATCCATTTTGAAATTCTGTTCTCTGCATGTCGACGCCCCTGAACCAGCCCCCCACCCGGAGATCCGAACGGGGGGTTATTTTACCTCCGGAATTTTTTGTATCCAGGTGCCTCATCATGCTATTTGGTCCCACAGTCCGGGACATCGGCACAGCCACGAAACGTTAAGCAACTTCACGCAGCCTAAGCCGATGCGATGGTATCACACCGGGCGATGCTGGTGGGATCTGGGCATCTATCATCTAAGACTCACTTTTTTCGCCTTTGTATCTAATTCCTCAAGCATTTCCTCTGTTTCTGCTTTTCTGTCAGTAATTATACCAACGGTGTCGGCGTATTTTATACGATTTTTTGCCTCATTATTTCCAGTTCAATTTTGTAAAATATACCAGCGGTTAATTGAAAAGTTTTTCGGATATCGCGGCATCTAGTACACTTTAGATGCTAATTCGTGTAGCGTTTCTACGTGAAAGTTACTAGATCTGTATATCTATAGTCAATTCGACTGTACAGCAGGAACTTCTTTACAGGCCAGTGTTCGACACAATCGAATGATTTTACGAAATCAATAAAGGCCACAAAGATTAGTATATGATACTATTTTGCCCATTTTATTCGAATTTTCACAGTCACTGGAACTAAAGCTTTGTCTAGAGCCAACTTGTTTTTTGACTGACATTTCGTCCCACTTCTTATGTAGTAATATTATTATAGATTCATTCCACTTCTTTGAAACTCATTTCTGATTCGTGAAAATATACAATGGATTTTGTTTGGTTCTAAACAATTCGCAATAATATCGGCCCAGGTGTGGTGTTCTTCTCAATAGTTTCCTCTATTTTAATCTCTTGAATTATTCTCTTATCTTCCTTTATATTGTGTCTAACCCTTTTATTAATTTCTATAAACTCAGCAGATTTTTTACTCCTCTTTAATCAATTTTCTTCTTTTGCATTTCCTCATATGTGGTTTTCTTTTTCTGTGTCCCTTTGTGCTTTTTGTTTTGATACTGTAAGTAATGTCTCCATTAATATATAGTTTACTTCAGCTAGATCTCTGTTGCAGACATATTAGCTCTGTGTAAGTTGTTTCTTAACTATATATTTTTTTTAATTTTTTATGTCTATTCGTTATATGTTCCCCAATTACTAATAAAAAGTTATTTTTCATTCGTCCACTAATTATTTGTTGCCTTCATAGAATGTTGCAATATCACTATTAACATATATTGTCGTGGAAGCATAAACTTGAACATTTTAGCGATATTATTTCATTTTTCAAAGATAGGCGATCAAATCTAGTATCCCTTTAATATCTTGATATATTTTACTATTTACAAAGAATTCTAGTCCGGAATAGATGGTATATTTTCTTTCTAAAAGATTGCCGGAGTTTGATGGTCATATTTTCTCTTCGTGAAAATTTGGCAAACGCGTTGGTGAATACGATTATGATCTACCCACTCTAAGTCTATTTACAGTAGTCCTCCGTCTCGGATCTGCAATATTTGCTAGTTTGAGTCCGCCCCGAGTATTTTATTTCCCCGGTACCATCCATATTTAGGAGACGATCCCCAATCCACCACCCGGGAGGCGCCCGATAGATGTCTAACCACCTTACTCAGGAAATACCGATACAGATATTTAAATGCGTCGATACATTTCAAACATCTCTAATTTATAGGTCATTTGATTAGTAGATCCAAGCTACTTATATAGAGACGTATCGTAAACTTCAAAAAACGTTAAAAAGATCGACTTTGGAGGTTTCCTTTCATTTATTAATATCCGATTTTAATTCCTGAACAAATCAATTTTATATATATTTACATGACTATTTCAAAACACTATATATTTTTGTTATTACAAAGAATTTTCATTGTATTCGTTACCGCTTTGAAATATTACAAGAACTCCCATTTGTTTACACTTTTCTAACCTAACTTTATTGCCTAAAGTTTTATTCATTTTATAAACAAAAAACAGAGAAACAGAAACTTCAAATTTTATAGTGTTAAAAACATAGAATTACCAAACTAGATATTTTGTATAAAATTATTTTCCGAATGAAGCTTTGGTACGATATCATTGCTATTTAATATTACAAGAAATTCTTTGTTTCATGGAAGTGCAAAACCACTATTACATGCTCAGAACGCAGGTGTGAAATTACAAGGACGTCGGCCGTTTCATTTGAAACTTAAAATCAATTTTCAACCAAATGAACAAGATAATTATCTCTATTTTCTATTGTTTGTAATATGGATTAATATACAGGCTCCGCACAATGACAGCATACCTTTGGACTAGTCCCAGTTAGTAATTACCTATGAGAGCTTCTGTGACAATAATTAAATATATTTTAAAATAAGTTTTTTGTACATAAATATAAAAGATGTATCCAAATTTGAGCCCTGAAGATGAATACAGTACCAAAATTGATAGAGTTATTGGTGAAAATATTGATTTGACTAGAGATTTAGAAAATTGGATGACTAAACTGCCACCAAGTCTTCGATCACTACCAATTATTTATTTGGCCATTCCAGGTTGGTATTACAGTTAAAAATGTAAATTTCCATTCCATTGCCATACAATATTAGACATACATCCACACATATACATACATACATATATACATATATATATATATATATATATATATATATATATATATATATATATATATATATATATACATACATACATATATATTCATACATATATATACACATATATATATATATATATATATATATATATATATATATATATATATATATATATATATATATATATATGTATATATATATATATATATATATATATATATATATATATATATATATATATATATATATATATATATATATATATATATATATATGTATATGGGAAAAAGTTCGTGGCGTTTTTTTTTTTAGTAAAATTCAACTGGTTTTTTTTAGTGTGAAAATGAATTTATTTAAACCAAATATGCTCCATTATTATCGACAATGTTTCGCCATTTTTTGGGTAGAGCCATGATGCCATTGGTGAAGAACTTCTGTGGTTTCTGGTTCAAAAACTGAATCAAGAGGTTTTCACAGGCTTCTTTTGAAAGCAGCTTAATTCCATTGAGAAAGTTCTGCAGAGATCGAAACAAGTGATAGTCAGAGGGTGCTATGTCTGGACTATACGGTGGATGCATCAAAACTTCCCAACCAAGCTCTCGCAATTTTTGACGGGTCATCAAGGAAGTGTGTGGTCGGGCGTTGTCATGATGGAAGACACCTTTCCTATTAATCAATTCAGGCTGTTTTCTTTCAATTCCCTGGCGTAATCTCTCTAGTTGTCCACAGTAAAAATGAGAATCAATCGTCTGACCAACGATAAGTAGCTCATGGTGGACAATTGCCTTCCAGTCCCACCACACACACAGCATCACCTCGCGCTCAACTCTTGAGGAACCCATACGTCGAGCTTCTTTTTGTAGCCAACTTTGTGTAAATGGTTCAAAACCGTTTTGTGGTCGATGCCTAGCTCCATACCAATATTGACACTGCTGATATGCTTATCTTGCTGGACTTTTTCAAGAATTTCATCAGCCATCAGACCAGAGTGTGACGCATCTTTCACATCAAAATTACCAGAAGGAAACCAAGCGAACCATTTCCATGCAGCAGATTTTGATAAAGTACCTTCACCATACACAGCATAAATTTTTTCACAAGCCTGTACAGCGTTCTTCCCTTTGTTGTAATAATATTACAAAATATAGCGCAATTTTTCATTACTTTTCTTCATTTTCAAACGCAAACAACTTTCCAACCACTGCACCAATTTCAATGTTTATACACTCTAAGTAATGCTCGGTATCACCTTTCGAATGAGCATTTAGTGGTGTTGCTGCGATCTGTGTTTCTTGAGTTATTTGCAATTGACGCCATCTATCGGGAAAAACGCCACGAACTTTTTCCCAGACCCAGTATATATATATATATGACCAACCAGAACATGAAATTTTAAAATATTGTTTACACTTTAAGTACAGGGTGAGTCAACGACAGAGTAAAGTTCATTATCTCATTTGTTTCGGGAATGATGAAAAAATGTTAAATACAATAGTTTTAGGGAACGTTAAGGTGCACAGTTTAAAATTATTTTTGAGTATTCAGGGTACTTCAAAAAAGTGTGGCCGATATAACATATGTTTTTTTAAATGAAATATCCTATTTTCTAATTTATTTTTAAAATTCTGCATAAAATTTTATAACTTTTGTCATTAGCGCCATTGTTTTTGAAGATGGAATACTTATAATTGGTACGAGCATTCTATAGAGATAGAGAAAAAGAAATATGTAAAGAACTTTGAGTTAGATGCTACAGGGTGTTCAAAATTAATTTATACATTTCGACTATTTTAAATTTGAAAAATCTCAAATTTTTTAAATGGCACACCCTGTATATTATTCTTTTTTCTGATAGATTTTACAAAACCCTCCAACTTTTATTAAGTATGTCATATACCTGTTTCTAATAGTTTCTGATTTATTTTGAATTTTTCAATTTTTATCCTTGTTTTTAATACACTTACGCTATTGTGAAAACATAAACAAATAGTTAATAATAATTTTAATATTGTTTAACCTATCTAATGATTAATTATTATGACGCAATAAATGTTCAAAAATATGCCCATCTACTTGAATACACATGTTTAGTCATTTTACTATATTTTCCTTCTCTTTCCTTAGTATAAAGGGCGTTATTGTCCTGCACACATCCTGTATCCTATTTTCCATATCTACTGGTGTTGTAGGGGGATTCACATAAACACGATCTTTAATGTAGCCCCACAAAAAGGAGTCTAAAGGTTTTAAGTCACATGATTGAGGGGGCCACTGAATAAATCCATCCCTAACGATCCATTTTTGTGGATAACGATCGTTTAAAAATTCCCGAACTTCCCGGTGGTAATGAGCGGGAGCTCCGTTTTGTTGATTCCACATTTGTTCACTTTCAAAGTTATCAACTTCTTTAAGAAGCTAGAGTAATTCATTTTGCAAAAAATTTAGATATCTAGGCCCGTTAAGCGGTTCGCGGAAAAAATATGGACCAATAATTTGAAAATTTGTTCCACACCATACATTAAGCGACCAATGGTTTTTGTTTTGAACTTCCCGGACCCAAAATAGATTAAGTGTTGAATGATAATGCTTATGGCTGTTAACTGCTCCATTAGTGCGAAAAGTAGCTTCATCAGAAAACATTAATTTGGATAAAAAATTTGATTCGGCCTCTATTGCTCCATTCATGATGGTACAAAAGTTTACTCATCGTTCAAAATCGTCTTAAAGTTCTTGGCGTAGTTCTGTATGAAAGGGATGATACTTGTATTTTCTCGTGATGCGATTAGCCGTAGATTGGGATGTGTCAGATAAGTCAGCTAGTTGATGGCTGCTGACCTGGGGATTATCTTCAACATGAAGTAAAATCTTCATTTCTTTTTCCTCATTGGTAGCATTCTGGTTCACTACTTTCCGTTTCGTATACTCAACGCTACCACTACCATCAAACCATTCCATTAAGCACCGAGAAGATTTTCTAGATGGTATACATCTATTAGGGTACTTCGTTCCGTAAAGCCTTACTGCCAAAAGACAATTTTTTCCCGCCTCGCCCAGTATAATAATAATAATAATAATACTTTATTTGCATAATAACTTGTACAAATCATGTTAAGCAAACCAAACCTGCACATCGTCAAATACAGTTGAAAATAAAATAATTATATATGTAAGTGAATTAAAAAATAATAAAATCGATAACCAAACAGACAATAATAAACCATATCAATTAATTCGTTTTTAGGAAAATCCATAACTATTACCTTTATACATCACTTACTACAACAAATTAAACTATTTTTACTTGCTTAAGAGACATGTCAAAATTTGCTAATGCCTACATTTTTGTTTTGTCTTGGCAACTATGATGTTATAGCATAACTGTATTAAAAACAAGGGTAAAAATTGAAAAATTCAAAATAAATCAAAGACTATTAGAAATAGGTATATGACATACTTAATAAAAGTTGGAGGGTTTTGTAAAATCTATCAGAAAAAATAATAATATACAGGGTGTGCCATTTAAAAAATTTGAGATTTTTCAATTTAAAATAGTCGAAATGTATAAATTTATTTTGAACACCCTGTAGCATCTAACTCAAATTTCTTTGCATATATCTTTTTTTTCATCTCTCTTCAGAAACAATGGCGCTACTGGCAATTTTTTACAAAATTGAAAACTGGTATTTTTTTAAAAAAATTGAAATATTAGAAAAACTACTAGGTTTAGGTATATAACATTATTAATAAAAAAGTTATAAAATTTTACGCAGAATTTAAACATAAATTAGAAAATATTCCATTTAAAAAAAAACATGATATATCGGCCACACTTTTTTGAAGTACCCTGTATACTCAAAAATAATTTTAAACTGCGCACCTTAACATTCCCTAAAAACTATTGTATTTAACATTTTTTCGTCATTCCCGAAACAAATGAGATAATGAACTTTCCTCTATCGTTGACTCACCCTGTACAGCTGGTCTCCGAAATACTCATCTGAGATGAAATAAGGCTTTGAAACCAGCAGTTTCTTAAGGTACCTTTTTACAGTGTTACCATTATTTCTCCAATTTCAATAGGACTTTTGTTTAAAATTTTGAAAAGTGATGAATGAATATTTTTTTTGGATATAAATAAAATTACATTTCATATTCCTTAGGTTTTCTTTTATTCTTATTTATAAATAAATTCATATTATTATATATATATATATATATATATATATATATATATATATATATATATATATATATATATATATATATATATATATATATATATATATATATATATATATATATATATATATATATATATATATATATATATTAGAAAGAACTGTAAATATATTTTTGCCTTAACAGTTTATTTTAAGTTTTGATAATAACATTAAATACTTACTCAACATTTAGATATAAAAGTAATTTCTTATAGGTGTAATTCTTATGGATTTCTCCAGTGTTGGTGGAATAAGTGTTGCTGATGTTTTGCCAGTCATCCTACCGGGTCCATCTGAGCTTGTTTTGAAGCTTCTAAATTCTGAAGAAGTCAGTTCTCAGAACAATCTCTGAAGATTCAGGCAGAATGTCTGGCGAAATGGCGGCATCACTTCTTCAATCGACACAGGAAAAATCCAGAAGAATTATACCTATAAACACTGTAACTTGTGGAACCTTCTATTAAAATTTCTATGGTAAAGTCATTTATCAGTTATATATAATACATTATTTGTACACATGTTAGTATTATAGGTTTTTTCAGTAGAGGAAAAGGGGGAGTTCCGAACAAATAAGAAATAATATTCACAAAAAGATGAAAAAATTTATTTTAAAAGCATCTAGTGCAAATTTAATGACAGATAAATCTACTAAAAATGCTATATGTTTGAAAAAATAACTAAACACTAAAGATACATTTATTAATATGCTCTATTTTGGCTTTTGGAAATCTGCTAGTGTTTTTCATAGTAAAGGTGTTTTATTTACAATTTTCACTCACTGGGAAGATTTTCGATGTTAATATGTAGCATGTAATATGACAGCATCCAATCTTTGACTGCAACAAGCTTTGCTTTAAAGGGAGAGTAAACAGCCTCATCAAGTCTCCACAAACCAGACGAATATAGCGGGAAGTTTACTAATACAATGCCATTATTTTTAGCAGAACAAACCAGTTCCAGACTGCAATATATTTCATGGTTACTCACACACGAGACTGTTTTGTAATTTCTGATAAATTTTGCAACACGTTCAAAACTATTAATAAAAAATCTTCTGTCTTTTACTCGCATGGTAGAGAATTTGTCCATCAATCAATTAACTAATTTTTCTCATTTTTTTTTTGTGAGTCACAGTCACATTAATTATACCACATTAAATACCTTTTTGTGCAGATGCTACCTCTCCCGGTTGTTTGATACTATTTTTGGACACGATTCTAAAAGATATGTAGTATATCAGGGTGGACTAATAAGTCTAGTGATTCTTGTAACGGTTGTATTCAAAGTTTCAAACAGAGTAACGCGCAGTGGTTTGTTGGCAGCTGTATATATATATATATATATATATATATATATATATATATATATATATATATATATATATATATATATATATATATATATATGTATATATGTATATATATATATATATATATATATATATATATATATATATATATATATATATATATATATATCTATATATATATATATATATATATATATATATATATATATATATATATATATATATATATATATATATATATACAGTAGAATCTCGATTATCCGAATTAATATGGAGGGATTTCAGATAATCGAAATTTCAGTTAATCCGAATTTTTTTATAAAATAGAAGTTCAGAATGAATACAACATTGCAGATTGACTTAAAAGCATTTATACGATATGCTATTACACACACAGATATTTATTAAAACAAAGAATAGAACAATTAGTTTACTTATTTCATGTATATGTAGGGAAAATCGAAAATAAAACAGTTTCATTCTTAACTTTAATGTCTTAAAAATGAGGTAATTTTTAACTGCACTCGTTTTGCGTTAGTTCTGTTTTTGGCTGCAATGTCTCTCCAACTTTTAATAAGCAAAACGTCCGTGGCGGTTGCATTTTCTTGTTGTTCTACATAAGTTAACGCTTTTTCTAGGGCATCTAGTTCTTCTGAATGTGACATTTTTACTGGAATATTATCAGTGGCTTCTACTTCGTTATCACCATCGTCATCACTGTCTATTTTATTAGCATTTTTGCATACACTTTTAATTAATTCTTGGTCAGTCATTTCATCTTCCACACTATCACTGTTTAACCATTCACAAACATCGATTTCCGTAACCCTTTCACATCCAGATATTCTTGTAATAATTTGAAATAAACTTTCATTATCTTCTGTTTCTGCCTCTGAATAATGTCTCTCCTCTTGTGGAATCAATTTTGACCAAGATTTTTCCAGAGTACTACTCTTTACTTGATTACAGGCTGAAGCTATCCAATATATAACATTTTCAAATTTATCTTTTTTTTAGATAATCAGTAAGATTGCCACCTCCATCTACTTCTTCTAAAATATGCTCCAATAATAAACAGCTGTAATTGCGTTTTAAATTTTCCAGTACACCCTGATCCATAGGCTGAATGAGAGAAGTTACAGCAGAAGGCAAAAACAGTGCTTTTATTACCCCACTTTCAAGTTGCTCCGCACTTGGGTGAGTGGGGGCGTTATCTGGTAACAGAATACATTTTCTAGGATAACCATGTTCCACTTTGGGAACAAAATCTCCAAAAAAACCAGTCTTTAAATAGAGTCGCGTTTATACAGACATCGTTTTGATTTTTATACAAAACAGGAAAAGCATTGCGACGAATATTCTTAAAGTTTCGTGGATTTGCTGACTTACCAATACATAATAATGAGAGTTTGTGTCTTCCAGAAGCATTACTGCATGCAAGAACAGTAATACGTTTTTTGCTACGTTTGTAACCAGGTGCTCCAGCTTCCGTTTTTGAAACTAAGGTATTTGACGGCAACATTTTGTAGTTCAAGCCTGTTTCATCAGAATTATAGATTTGGTCTCGTTGTAAACCATGTTCTTTCATAAGCTGCTCAAAATTCTCTGCAAATTTTTTTGCAGCAAATACATCGACTAACAATCTTTCTCCACAAATTTTCAGTTAACATACACCATGTCTTTTTTTCCACCTGTCTAGCCATCCATCACTTGCAGAAAAATTTACAGGCGCTTCAATAACCGGGAACTCTTCGCTTAAACTCTGTTCCTGAAATTGGTATGCCACGTTCTCCATTCTGTGTAAACCATAAAAATAAAGAATCATCCATTTTTTGATATGCACCGCTTTTCATACTTTTTCGTGCCTGTGTGGGCGATGACAAAACAGTACACCATTTTTCAAGTTTTTCGCGATTTTGTCTCCACTCTGAAACAGTACTCACAGCTACACCTAAATCCTTCGCTATATTTTTAAGGAGTTCACCATTATCTAAACGTTGAATTGCTTCTCTTTTAAGGTAATAACAACATGTTTACGCTTAGTATTATGACGCTCCATTTTGTAAAATATCTATTAAAACGAAATTATTATCTCTGCGATAATAATAGACGTAATGAGTAACTTATAACACTCGTCGACTAACCAAAACATAGGCAGCGGTGAAATTCTAGACGTCGGGGAGTCCCCGACGCGTTAAAGATTTTTTTCGTTTAATATATACATATATATATATATATATATATATATATATATATATATATATATATATATATATATATATATATATATATATATATATATATATATCGGGTGATACAGCCAACATGTAACACCCTGTAATTTTTTTATTTTGAGAGTTACATATTTGGGTTTTTAGATACCAAAATGGGACATTATTAGGCTTTTTTATCACTTAAGAAATATTGTTAACTACTTCTGGTTTGACCGGAAGTGCCTGCAACTTTCTTATTATTAATGGAACCCTGTATTTTTTTTATCAGTTTCTATTCGCTTTGAAATTCTCTTTCCAACGATGTATCAGAAGTTGACATTTGTTGGACGCGTGACCGGCAAAAACTGATTTAAACTCTTAGACTTAGGCGTCCATGGTGGATATACTACCAATTATTTTTGTTCGTTTTATCTCACTTTGGAAAGAATTTAAAACTATTCATTTATCGTGCCATTTTCGAAAGTCTAAGTGGCTCCTACAAAATTTTATGCTTTACATTCAGTTACAGAATTTTCTCTTTAAATAATTATCAATATCACCGAAATTAAGATAGGAATACATATTTTTTATTTAACCTAGTTACACATTACAGGTTTTTTGCCAACATACATCAGAACTATGTAAGGCCAGTTGGATTTAATATTATTTTCAGAAAATAAACCGTTTTATTATGCAATAATGTGATATCAACAAGTTCCATTACGAACTTAGTAGGCTGTGATAAAACAGACAGACAGAGTCATGGTTGCTGCGTGTTACCAAAATGGTCGTTATTATTGTTTATTTTACAAAAATAATTTTTGGTTTACAAAAATGTATTCAACGGATGAAAAAGTAGACATGTTATTAATTTATGGCCGGGTTGTACATGGAAAAATATCCCGATAGGAGGCACCCACCCAACATTTATTTTTTAAGGGTAGAGCAGCAGTTTTAGAAGGCAACCGATTGAACCTGCTGATGTATTTACTGGTGACGAAGAGTCAGAAATCAATGTATTGGCCATTGTTCAGGTAGATCCTACAATTTGTATAAGACATGTTGAAGAACAAACTAGTGTAAATCGTGACACCGCTCGCCGCATTTTAAGAAAATATAAATTCAGGGCCTACAAATATCTAATAAATCAAACATTTTTTTCAAACAGATGACCAAAGAAGAATGGATTATTGTAATTGGTTTTTACAAAGATACCACCTTGATAACCTATTTCATTACAACATTCTATTTCCGAATGAATCTAGATTTACCAATTTGGGGCTCTTTAATCGTAACAATACTTGATATTGGGCCCAAGAAAAATCCTACAATTTTGCTAGAAAATGTCTATCAAGAAAAAATCGGCTTTAACGTGTGGTTGGGTATCCTTGACACAAGAATTATTGTTCCTATTATAATTGATGGTGCGTTAAATGGAGAAAGATATTTGCAGTTTATTCAAAATGATGTGTTGAAGATTTTTTAGAAACTTTACCTTTAAATCGTGGAGACATTATTTTCCAGCAGGATGGTGCTCCAGCTCACAATAGCAGAAATGTAGTAAACTACTTGAATCAAAGATTTGGTGCAAATTGGTTAGGTACCAATGGACCTAATACGTGGCCTGCAAAATCACCAGATCTTACAACAGATATGGAACCGTCTAAAAGAAAAAGTTTACAAAAATGATTTAGAAATGCGCTTAAGAAGAGCAGTAAATCAGATTACTGAAATTCAGTTAGAGAACGTTATAAGAGCCAGGGTGAAAAAAAACAGGATTGTTGTGTAGGATTAACGACGAACAGCATTTTGAACATTTGGAATAAATACCTAACAAATTTATATCTACTATAAAATAGTTTTACCTATTTATTTTTGTTGTGTTACTTAGTTAAAATATTACTTCTTTCTAATATTAATTAATTACAATTATCGGTTTTGTTGTGTTATTCTTATTATTAAATGTTTTAGTTTTATTATTTTCATTTAAATATTTATTTAATAAATAGATTTCTTATTTTCTGAAAATAATAATAATCCAATTGGCGTTACATAGTTCTGTTAGATGTATGTTGGCAAAAAACCTATAATGTGTAACTAGGTTAAATAAAAAATATGTGTGATCATCATTTAAAGAGAAAATTCTGTAACTGAATGTAAAGCATAAAATTTTGTAGGAGCCACTTAGACTCGCGAAAATGGCACGATAAATAACTACTCTTAAATTCTTTCCAAAGTGAGATAAAACGGACAAAAACAATTGCTAGTATATCCGCCATGGCCACCTAGTCTAGCCAAGTCAAAGCGAATTGAAATTGATAAAAAAAAAATATACAAGGTTCCATTAAAAATAAGAAAGTTGCAGTCACTTCCAGTCAAATAAAAATATTTCTTAAGTAATAAAAAAGCCTAATAATGTCCCATTCAGATATCTAAAAATAGAAATATGTAACTTTCAAAATAAAAAAAAATTACAGGGTGTTACATGTTGGCTGTGTCACCCGGTATATATGTCATTTCGTACAGATAGATAAAGACGAGTATCGTTCAGTAATAAAACATTGCACCAGCACTCAAGACCATTTATTACTGGCTAAATGAATTTAAACATGGTCATACGAGCATGGTAGATGCTGCACGTCCAAATTGTTTTCTGGAGAAATGGTCGATAAAATTCATGGTATGTGATGGAAAATCGTCGCATTAAACTTCGGGAGATTGCTGAAATCGTAGCTAATATGAAAGGGTTCATAATATCCTACATAAATTTCTAAAAATGAAAAAGCTGAATGTGCAATGGATGCCAGGTTTGTTGACTCTGGACCAAAAACGCACGAGGAAAGACATTTCAATCGGGTTTGGAAAAATTGCAGCGTAATCCAAAGGTCCTCTGGCGTCGTTTTGTAACTGTAGTAGAAGAAACATGGATCCAATCATTATGCCCCAGAGACAAAACGGCAGTTAAAACAACGGTTTGCCAAAGGTGAAAGTGCTCCAAAGAAAGCGAAAACAACTATTTTCTGGGTATCAGCATGACTGACTATTTAGAAAAGGGTAAAACACTGACTGGGGCTTATTATGCAACATTATTGGACTGTTTGCGTAATAAGTTGAAGCAGAAGCGACCAAGATTAGCGCGCAAAAAAGTGCTCCTTCACCAGGACAATGCGCCTGCGTACATATCTGCCGCTGCAATGGCAAAAGTGGCTTCGAAATAGTTCCGCACCCACCCTATTCACCAGATTTGGACCCAAGTGATTTTTTTTGTTTCCTAACCCTCAAAAATTGGTTTGGAGGAATGAACAAATTACCTGTACTGTAAACGAGTATTATGCCCAATTCGAAACAATTTATTTTTCTGAGGGAATAAAAAAAATAGTATCTTGCTACACCAAATGTAAGCTCAATAGAGATGATGTGGAGAAATAAATTTTTGTTTTTGCAAAAAAAAAAAAATGTTATATACCAATCCAACCTCGTATATGTCGTATCTTTTATTTGTAGTATACTTTTATACTGATAGTAAAATGTTTTTAGGGATTGTAGAAATTACTTGTTCTTATTTACGTTTTTGTGTGTTTTTGTGCACATAAATATGATGATAGTATGTGATTAACATATTTTTCTCATCTCAAATTAATTGAAGACACACATAATACTTATATACTTAATATTAAATTTGAACATTGTTCAAAATTTTATAAATCACTGCGTAATTTTAAAAAGTAATGCGCCGACACTTACACAGCTGAGATGAACATTGGATACCTAAATGAGAGAAAGACGGAATTCAAAAACTCAGTTAAGGAGAGATGACAAACACTCATCAGTGAAATGTGAAAGACGTCTTACGTGTTTACATCTAGAAATTTTTGTCCAAAATATTTTTTCGTATTCCAAATTAGTAATGCAAAAAGTGCCCTAAATGGTTCACTGATGTTTCTGAGTATTAGTGACAATTAGGTTTTGTATTTATTTTATTTGTTATTATCGAGGATTAGAAGATTTGCCTACCCACCTAATATTTATTGATCGAGAAAAAACCTACGACACGGTGCCTTTGAAGAAAATCTTTGAAGTGTTGACAGTAATAGGCCTTAATAAGACATAAGTGCGGGCTATTACAAACATATATAAAAACCCAAAAAGCTGCATTAAACAGGGAAAGTACCCTTCCCGGTAACAAAGGGTCTCAGACAGGGGTGCTGGCTATCACCAACTCTTTTTAAGATATAAATCCAAAAAGCACAGACCATTGGAGAAGGACAGTCGCAAGAATGGGAATAGAGATCAAAGGAGAATATCTAACAACCTTGTTATTTGCCGACGATCAAGTGCTTATTACTAACGAAGAAGTAGTAGCATGCTAAGAAGATTGAATATGAAAAATAGGGACTAAGCATGAACATGGATAAAACAGAGTACCTGAAAATTGGAGAAGAACATGAAGACCCGGAATTAGAAGTTCAAAACACTAAAAAATGCAAATAATATAAATATTTAGGAAGCATAATTTCGGAGGAGGGAACAACGAAGAAGAATATACAACAGGAAAGGAAAATAATCGGCATATTAAATGGGCTACTATGGTCTAAGAATATAACATTAACTACAAAAATGACAATCTACAGAACAGTAGTAGAACCGATTTTAACACATGGATCGGAATGCTGGCAAATGACAAGCAGATAGAAAGAAAATAGAAACGTCAGAAATGAATTATTTACGAAGAGCATGCAGGGTATCACAAGTAGAGCACATTAGGAACGAAGAAATAAGACGAAGAACAAAAAGTATGTATTCCACGATGGACCAAGACCAAAAACTACTGTGGTACAGACACGTAATGCGACTGCAGGAAGAAAGGTGGCCAATAAAGCATTGAAATATACGCCTAAAAATCAAGGGAAAAAAAGAAGACCAACAATGATATGGAGAGAAGGCGTAAAACAATCCGTGAAAGATAGAGCCATAAGAGAAGAAGAGTGGCAAGACAAAAAGAAATGGCGAACGATATGAGGAATGCGGAAAACACCGTAGGAACCCCCACAGTATAAATATATATATATATATATATATATATATATATATATATATATATATATATATATATATATATACCATATATATATATATATATATATATATATATATATATATATATATATATATATATATATATATATTATATATATATATATATACCATATATATATATATATATATATATATATATATATATATATATATATATATATATATATATATATATATATATATATATATATATATATATATATATATATATATATATATATATATATATATATATATATATATATATACCATATATATATATATATATATATATATATATATATATATATATATATATATATATATATATATATATATATATATATACCCATATATATATATATATATATATATATATATATATATATATATATACCATATATATATATATATATATATATATATATATATATATATATATATATATATATATATATATATATGTACATAATAATCTTAAATAAAATAACTCACCTTAGGTACGTCTCACTTACATATTGCAATAAGAGACTAACACTATGGAGCACAAGCGTTTTTGAATTAATTGTTACAATTTTTATATAAAATTCTCGCAAATATTGTATTTATTCTAATATATAATTTTATTTAAATTATCTGCTTTCGATGGTTAATGTGTTAAAGTGGTATCATTAAATAAAAATGCAAAACATAATATACTGCTACTTCCTGATACATGTAATAAAATATACAAATCCACTGCTTCCTATCATTGCATCAAATGCAACAGTAGTTTTAAAAATTAAACAAATATTCTATTCATTGACAACTGCACCTGAAAAATCACCCATTTTTTACCCATTTTATTATTCTTATTAAGAAATTACATAACATCTGCGTGTGCGTTTGGCACTGGCGTATGTCTTAAAATATGATTTTGTGTTTGAGGATTTGTGATAAAAATGTTATCATTAATCTTGTTTCATAAATTCCAATTAAAGTTAAACTAAAAGCAACCTATGTATTTTTATACCATTTTCAAAGTATACCTATATCACTGTAAAGGTATTTATATTTTTTACTGGAGTAATTAATTTATCAATCACATTTTTTAGTTGCTATTTTAGATCTATTGTTTTGAATTAAAATGACCACATAGCCTAACACATTCAAAACTGAATCATTTTCCTTCTTCTCATATTTTAAAAAATTACAAATTACTTTCCTTGCAAACATGCTGCAGTTCTAACTAAATTTGACTACCTCACACGAAAGAATAACTGACAAAAATCTCTTTTGCTTATAAAACTATTTGGCAAAATAAAACCTTATAATTAGAAAACAAAATCAAAATTATAAAAACAAAAAACTTCCTCAAAACTTTGGATTACAAAACAATTTGGCAAGTAAATCCTTATAATTACAAATAAAAAATCTTAGAAAACAAAATCTAAATTATAAAATACAAAATCTAGTTCCTATATAGTAACTACTTTAGTTTTCTTCCTCATCAGTCTCTTTGTCATGGTAACATTCATTGCAAACAAATGTAGTGTAGTCCCTGCAAATATTTCTAAGACAAGATGTGCATTGTGTCTTAGATTGTCTCCTTTTTTTAGCTGGACATATTTTGCAGCTTCCTCTGCATGCAGTGGAACTTATGCTCGGTTCATTGCTTCTGTCTTCAGTACTTATGCGCAGGTGGTCTCTTATATTTTTTTTGAGTTTTATTGGCAGGTTGACCATTGTAGCTCTTCTCTGTACGTACTCTTTTGTTGGCTCTATCCCTAATGCTCGGGTACATTCACCTTTTTTTCTATAACCACTCCGTTTCCCCTCAAGATTATCATGGCAGCAATATCCAAGAGACGGAAGAGGAGTATTAATGGCCATCTATTATTTTTTCTAGAAGTCCAATACATCTTAGCTTTTTTATCGACTTCATCGACACCACCTTTCATTTTGTCATAGAAAGTTATGATGCTTGGCTTCCGTTTTTCATTCGTACTTTCATCAATCTCAGCTGCACAATGAAGTGATGATATTAGTACCACAGAACTATTTTTTTTGGCACGTACGACACAAGTGTTGTTCTGTCAGAAAATCGGAACTGACTAGAATATTCAGGTCTACTTTTATCTATGAAGCATGGAGGTATTTCTTTCTTGTTTTTGCGCAAAGTGACCACAACTGATATCTTATGATTTTAGGCCAAATCTTCTACCAAAGGAACACTGGTGTACCAATTGTCAATTGTCAAATTTTGCCGTGTGCCAGAAATTGGTGTAATCGATCTCTTCACAACGTCCATTACAGCGTTACTCAACTGATACGGACCATACGGCTGCTTACCGGCATAAAGTTCTATATTCAAAATATAAAAGTAGTCGCATCTACTAGCGGATAGAGTTTGATGTTATTTATCAGGTTTTGATTTCATATATTGTCTGAAAGGACATTTTCCTCAATAGCATGTCATCATTTCATTAATTACAACCTCTTATACCACTGAATAAGGTAATAAGCAGTTCTCAATAAACTTATCCAAAATATTCCTTATTGACGCAGCTTTGTTCTGAGCACGACGAGATGCTGGTGTAGTTGCATCATCAAACCGTAACGAGTTTAGAGGAAATTTTGTTTTTTTAGCATTGTTGTTGGGAATATAGATACACCTGTGTCATCAGTAGCATATAAGTCTTCCAAATTATGTGACATTCGCTAGCTCCTGCGATATATAATAAATTGAATAATGCTCGGATTTTCAATAGCATCAATGATTTTGCAATCACGGGGTCGGTTGTACGATAGAGCCTTTTTTGGTATAAATTCATTAGTACGAATGACGATTTCTTCAATCATATCTTTAATTATGAATAAATTCCAGGCTTTTGCTAACGATGTCACTCCTACGCCGTTTCTACGAACACCAGAGTCTTCCGTGAGAATATTTTGTACTTGACGTCTCACCCTGTTATCAGATTTTTTCCATTTTCTCACCTTATCACGTCCCGTAAAAAAAACCACTTATCTCTGATAAGGGCACATCTTCATCCGAACTTGAGCTGCTTGCTTCTTCTACAGACTGAATTTCTTCATTACTTTCTACATTAGAAAGATGGTCGGAAACTTCTAAACCTTCGTCACTAAGCACTGATTTCACTCTCTATATCTTCTTCTTATATTTGCGTAATAATCTCGGAATCACTAATAGGTCTACGAGCCATTTTTTATAAAAAATACTAATAAAATACCAACTTAGTTCAAAAACCAAGAAAAAATATTGTCGCAAACAGAGTCACGCGTAACCTTTTCGCTGACGGGCCGTGTAGTATTTTCGGCGCCTGCGCTATTTGTGCAACCCGGGACGCGCGGGGAAGGGGTTTTATAGTTGTTTTTGTTTGCAGTAAACTTAGAAGAGGCTACTTGACACGAGAAATAATTGTAACGAAAATAATCGAAATTATAAACAAAAAATGTTTCAAGTGCGGAATTAAGTTTCGGATCGCGATGTGTGTACACGTGAATCGAACGTCCGGCAATAGTCAACTCGTTCAACGAGCACTATTACGGTAGTGTTTCGATCTATTTAATTATTTTGTCGATTGCAAACGAGAGGGACTAGAAATAAAGCGGCGTGTACTGTTAGATTAAGACAATAAGTAAAAAATTTGGAGATTTATGAGAATAATTTTTTTGTGAAATTGTATGAAGCTAACGAAACGATAAGCGACGACCTTGATCATTTTACTGTTTACGGTGATAAGAACTATAAACAACAATTTTTTTTCTTTTGCCCCCGTGTTGAAACAAGATCAGAAGAGATGCCAACAAGAGTTGAAGGAACTAAGAAAGGAGAATAAAGTATTGAAAGAGAAAAATAAGATAATTAGAGAAAACATGAGAAGTATGGATTTGAAGATGAATAGACTGGAAAAAGACAACGTAAGGAATAATATTGTAATATCGGGAATGAGTTTTGAAGCGAATAGCCAACCAGATCTGAAAATGGATGTAGAACATTTTATGGAGAGGAGTATGGATACAAAAGTACAGATTAAAGATGTGATAAAAATAGGAGCGACTATATACAAGATAGAACTTGAAAACACGGGAGATAAGGAAGCTGTAATGAAAAATAAAAACAAACTGAGAAACCTAAGAGAGAGAGTTTATATAAACAACGATTTAACAAAAGACGGACGCGAAATTCAAAAGAAATTAAAGCTTATAGCAGAAAACGAGAGAAAGATTGGAAAAAGGGTGAAAATAGGATATCAAAAAATCCTAATCGAAGGAAGAAAAAATATAAATGGGACATTGAGGAAGAAAAACTGAAAGAACAAACAAAGAATACTACGACTATCAAGTCAAAAAACTGAGAAAAAAGAGAGAGACAGGTAGATTGACGACGACCCTGGCAAAAATAAAGGATACGGAAGAGAGGACTAGTAAAATGAATACAAATAAAAAGATAATGAAAGAAATAGATAGGAAGAAAGAAATGGGAAATATTTATCGAGTTTTTAGATTGAGAACTCGGAATATTACGGGTATAGACGGAAAAGAGGATAAACTGACGGAAGAACAACAAATGCACTATGAAGGAATCACTGAAATAGAGAGAAAAGGAAATGGATGCAAAAAATTGGAAGGAAAAGCATACAAAAATAACATAGATATATAACACCGGAACAGGATACAGAACTCATACAAATAGAAGAAACAAAAGAGGCAATCGGCAATTTAAACAGGATGGAAGGATATAGAAGGAAATATAGAAAAGACAGGTATAGAATAACGCAACTCCACGGGCCTTACACTCCTAACAAGGGGTAGAAAGGCATAAGGATTAAATAAGTAAGTATGTATCAAGTGCTGTCGATTCGAAGCCGCGCGTCCGCTCGAAGTTTAAAGAATAAAATTCAATGCAGATAAAAACAAATGATTAGGTTAAGTGTGTGGGGCTAGATTATTATTTTTTGTGGTGTAGCTAGATTATTATTTTTGCGATATTTAATATTTTTTACTTGAAGTGTAGTGAATTTAGAAGTTAAAAAATATATATACTTTCGGGAACTAAAAACTCTTAAGACTCGAAAAAAAGAACAATTTCGGAGAGTATTTCTAAAACAAATAATGAAAAAAAATCAAGAACACGGAAATAGAAGTATATTAAGACGTGCGCAATCGCCTTTTTAGCTGCCTACCTCAATCCCTGTCGCCCCGTATATATCTCACTATAGAATTATTTTATATTAAATATCCAATAAACCAATTCAAAACCAGGAAGAATTCTCATAATACTATTAAAACCATACAATGGTCCCCACCCCTTTTCACCCTCGTTCCATGTTAATAATGAAAGAAATGTAATATTTCAATTTCTTGACTGAAAGCATTCCAGAAAAGATCTACAACAAGATGAATGAATATGAAGTCATTCTTCTACCTTTCTTTCAACCCTTTTGACACCTTAAATTTTGGCCATTCTCCCAATGAAAAAACCTGAAAAATTTCTCATAGTACTATTGAAAATATGCAAAATTATCTCATCTCTTTCACCCCCTTTGCTCTATTAAAATTGATAATAATTAAAAAATAACCTAAATTTCATATTTCTACAGCCCAAAAACCCTGAACAGGGCATATAACACGATATATAACATATAAAGCGACCTCTCTAACCATCACACTCAAATTCGACGAATGATAGAATACTGCTTCCATGTTTGGGGCTATGCTCCCAAACATACACTGCATTTATCGGAATCTATTCTGAAGAGGGCTGATCGCCTAATTGAAGACCAAGGACTCGCCAGCAACTTTGATTGCTTGGGACATCGAAGAAGTGTTGGTGACTTGAATCTATTCTACAAGTACAAGTACTTTCACAGAAAGTGTTCGATGGATGTAGCCCTCGCAATTCCTCCCAGAGCGGTCCATCCTACGAATAAACATCCCGCTAATACATCACATTCATATTAAGATTTAGCTTGCAACTCTTTTGAAGCAGTCTTTTATATGGAATGATTTGCCCAGGCCTGTGTTTCACAACGAGTACAATTTACGATTCAGGACCAACGTGATGGCTTTTTCCGCACACGCGCCGCTTCTGTAGCGCTTTAGAAATTTCCCTACAGAACGTATACTATGCCCATAAAAAAAAAGAAAACCTACCCTACCCGATTAACACCTTATATATTTTAATGTAAATAACATACTTAAACGTTATCACTTAACCAAAAAACCCCGTGGGTTAAAACTGAAAATAATAAAAATAATAATCTTTATTGTCTCTTACAGAATGCATCCATTTGTAAGGCAATATGACATAGTTATAAAATAAAGACATAACAAAATAAAATTAAATCCACAATTATTTAGTAAAGTGAAAGCAAACTTATTTACAGATTTTGCAATAATCTGCCTCTTATGGCGTTGGTAAAGTGAGATAAAGATAGGCCGCACAGATCAGTGTCATTGCAGGTTTTGTTAAAAATATCCATAGACTGATATAGTGGTGTTTTAATTAAGAAATTTGTAGAAGGTGTAGGCAAGTAGAACAATAGCAGCAAGTCTGAAAGTTCATGAAGGAAGTTGAAAGCTTATTTTGTGATAATGTCCCAGGGCAATCTATAAGGGATCTACATACCTTAAATAAAAATTGAACTAATATATAATTTTCTACGATTTAAATAAAGACAGTATTTGAAATCTATGCAGAAGAATGCTTCGTTCCAGACCTTTAGCAGAATATACCTCATCCCTCTTAAATGCAAGATATTTAACAAAATTTCGTTGGATATTTTCCAATGGATTAATATATTTATAAAAGAAGGGATTCCATACAACCACACCAAATTCCAGCTTAGATCTCTCAAAGCTATAATAATAAGAATGTTTTTAGCGTTTGATTATTTGTAAAAATCACCCAAATTTCTTAGTATAAACCCGAACATATTGGTTGCATTGCCGCAGATACTATTAATATGTAAAGAAAAAGAGGGCTGTGGTCAAAATTTACTCCAAGGGTTTTTAAAGAGTCACAACTCTTAAAAGTTATACTCTTTATGTAATAATTAATGTTAATGGGATCCAGTTTATTTGTAAATATCATAGTAAAGCATTTGTTAACATTTAAAGTTAACTTGTTGGTACTGCACCAACTATCCAGAACACTAAGACTCTGAATAAAATCAAAATCATTTGTCTTCTGAATTTCTTTGAATAGTTTTAGATTGACAGGATATAGCAAAACCAGACTCGAATTATTATTACTTCTATTGTTGATAAAAATTGAAAATAATAGAGGAGCAAGGTTACTACCCTAAGGAACACCGGTAGTGGCTTTAAATTTAACAGATGATTCAAAAAACATTATCAGATTCTCAGTGAATCCCATCTGAGACAATTTTTGCAATAAACAGAATGATTTACGTCGGAAAGTTTGTATGAATATATACTTGTTTACGATTATCCAAGACCTACCCAACGTAAGACAAGTTAGGTTACTCACTATTCTGCGATTGCTGTTTAGGGGAAATTAAGTGATTAAGTAAACAATCATGTATCATTTAAAAAATCCTCGCCAATGGAGATGATATAGACACATGCCTAGAACTCGATATTTTATTTGAATCTCCTTTTTTGAAGACTGGGGTAATTCTTGTCTCTTCCCATAATTCCGGAAACGTCTTATTTTTAATAGCTAAATTAAAAAGAAAGATAATGGTTTAAGCAATCCAGCGGCGCAGTCCTTGATAACGAAGCACGGCACTTAATCCGTTTTGTACGCATTCAAGCATGACAAAAGAAATGTCATTGACAGACTGAATGCGGACATGTCAAATTCGTTGGAGCGACGTACACAGTACCAAAACAAGTCGCAAATGCATTTACAGGATCGGAGTACTGTGATACAGTGATTTGTTGCTTTTTTAGAATTAACAAAAGACCGAAACGTTTTTCGATCACTTGAAATAGAACTTTCAGCCTGAAGTCTGTAACTTTGATAGGCAATGTCAAGCTTCCTTTTTCATATCTGGTCGACATTCCTTGTATTTCTGTCACAATATTGGTGAGCTGAATTTTTTGGAACGTCTATAATATGCTTTCGTTTGATGAGCCTGATTATTTCAGATGTGAACCATACTAGATACGCTCTTTTACGAATAACAGTTTTGGAAACGCACGCATCAAGTAGGTACTTTGTATACATAGTATCTCGAAAAAATCACGCACATGCTTCGGTGACATAGAATATATTTAAATCAGACTAATCCACATTCAAAATCCTGTCATAAAAGAGCGGAAAATCTGCCCTTCTAATATTATACCGAGATTGGAATGTATTTACCAGCCACAGATTTTTTTCTAGGGTGAAAATTTAAGGAAATGTTCAAAGGATGGCAGTTGTCCTCGTCTACTAGTGGAGCGGAGACGAAACAAAATTTGAAAGAACTAAATCGAGAACCTTATTATGCGTGTTCCGAATTTTGTTAAATTGTTCCAAATCAAACAAATAAATAAAATTGTTTAATATATCATATAACCTCTAGAAGCGAGGGCCGTTTTAATAGCCTCACGTTGGAGCGCTATTTTGTAACGTCTCGTTGCGGCGCATTATTTTATATAGCCCAACTTTCTTTATTTTTAATAATTTTTGTACGTCTTTTGAAAATAGTCTCTATAGTTGTTTAAAACTCGGTTGTAATGTTTATCTTTTTTTGGGCACCATTTATTTTAGAATAAAAGGAATCTAATTTCAGCTAAAAAATGAAAAAATACTGAAGAGTTATTTAGTTGTTAAAATGAGATTAAGTATATCACAACCTGTGCGTCCTGAAAGAAAGAGCGCGAGTTTAGTGAAACGCTACACATTTAATTAAAAAAGGGGTATATTAGCAAAATAAAAATTCCTAACTTGCTTGCTTGATAAAACACGATATTAAAAGTTTGTGAAATTAACTTCGCGAGTTACACGTGTTGGGTAGTCGTTGGAAACGCACTTGTAGAGAGGAAGTGAGATTTTTAGACTGGTGTGCTTATGATTTACGGATTGGTTTCTCCTCGTGGGTTTTCCATAAGTTTCTTGGCCTCTCCTGATGAGATTATCATAAAAATATTGTCTCAGCCATTACCATCCTAGTTTCATTTGGGTTGCTAAACACTTTTTGAACCGAAATGCCTGAGGATGAGCAGGATATTTCAAGAAAGGAAAAAAAGCCTTAAACTTGAGAGTTAGAAACCGTTACTGCACTACTACATCACTGAGAAAAAAAATACTCTGGCGTGCTGGAGAAGACAGCCACTACGGCATACTGGCGGAACAGAGCCGTTACTGCTTCATGGTGGAAAAAGCCACTACTGCTTCACGGTGGAAAAAGCCACTACTGCTTCACGGTGGAAAAAAGCCAGTAAAAATTCGAAATGGCTGCATAAATATCTTTGTCCCTTCTCCTTGGGTCTACTTCCCAGCATGCAAATGTCGACGCATTAAATACGAACTAAATAAGTTAAGTCGGCAACACGCGTTACACACTGCCGGTTTAAATTAATCTGCTCAAAGATTTAAAACACTGTTTGAAGCTACACTACTTAAAAATTGAAATCACTGCAATAAATATAAAAATGTAATAAAATATAAATTATAGGGAGAAAAAAACAGTGTCGTAACATGATCTTAAAATCTAGGAAAAAATGAATGTTACAATCAATTTTTAGATCTTCAACTGGATTTTCATACAGGTCAGGAATATTAAAGTCACCTAAAATTAATATTGTGCATAAAGTGAAGTACTTCGATGCATTCAAACAATTAATTTAGTTCCTGTTGAGAAGTATTGGAGGGTATGTAGAAAACCAATACGAGTAATGTTGCATATGGAACCTTACAACCAGGTATCTTTGTGACATTGTTGCGAACGCCTTGTAGGTCAAATTCTGATACATTATATTTATTATTTAGAGCTACTATCACCCCACCTCCACGAGGCAGACCCAGTCTACATTCATAGTAGAAGACAATGAAATTCTGTTAGACAACTTATTTAGTTTACATTCTTTGTGCATGTGTCAATTTTTTGAAATAGTTTATCTTAAGATTAGATTCGCCATTTTGTACCAGAGAGTCCAGGGTTACTTTCAAATGTTTATACCCTTTGATTTGTTTCGGTGTCCTATCAGAACTAACAGAGATCCCCTTGTAGGCTTCTAGTTTTTTTTTTAATTCCTTTGCGTTACGGACAATGGCTTTAACATACGCACATTCCATTATCACCTTTATAAGTGTAGTTACGCTGGATATATTAGAACAAGCTTTTAGTATTTTGTCAGCAGCAGCATACCACTGATGTCTGGTTTCGGTCAGTGAGGAAGATTCCTCACGCAAGGAAAAAATCATAAAGTTCTTCTGACGCTGCTGTCTGCTCTTTAAAAGTGTCATTATAAGCTTCATGCGTGGTTCTTTCAGATATATTATTTTCTGTGTTTTGTTTGGCAGTTGTTGGCTTATGTCTACAATTTCTACTTTAACTTCAGCATCAGTCTTTGTTTGGTCTTTATATCCAGCAAGCAGAAGTTTGTACTGGGATGCCACGTCCGTCAGTTTGTCCATAATATCTTTCAGCGAGATCTAAATTCCAGAATTGCTATAAAGTAGATGACGTTCATTATGCTCGGCAACATCCGGACCCACAGAGAGACAGCCGCGAGAATGAGAAGGAAAGTCGGGGCCAATATGACTTGCACAAGTATCACAAGTCCAGATTATCTGATTTGATCTCTTCCATATTATAGTTTGTTTGTGGAATTCTCTACGCGTAAGTCCCGGGCATACTAATAAAACCAACAGAGGCACACGCAGCGCGGAATTACTGGTGACCCCCCCCTTGATGACACTCTCACGATATGAACACCTTACATTCGTACCTCTCGGTGCCATCGATACTTACAACTATCAACTGATCCTTGCAATTCATCCGCTCGACAATGAATGGGCAAAAAAATAAAAAGTAGTAATGCACTAAACGTTTATATGACTGCAATTTTCGTATTTATTTTAGTATTACATACGATTATCACGACGAACAATAGTCTGGCACACAATCTTAACCACTGTAACACTTTAAAAGGAATTAATTAGACTTATAATTTAATAAACAGGGGCGGTCTGACAGAGCTCCAAATATACCTTACAAAAAAATAACCTTATATTGGAATTCCTCGACTCCAAAAACCTTGAAATGAACATATAATGTTATATATATAACACTCTAATCTCCCCCCACCACTTTAACTCATTTTATGTTTTATTATAAATATATATGCAAAATATTTGTTCATCTCAAGAAAAAAAAAAACAGGAAAAACTGCCATATTACTAATAAAATCATATAAATTTTTATCCGCCCCACTCCTTTTACCCCCTTCTTCATAAACAATATCGCTCTAAAATGATAGGTCTCACCCCTCGCTAGATGTCTATGTACCAAATTTGTAATTATTCCGTTAGCTTGTTTGAGAGTTATCGTGTCAACAGAAACGAGTGACTATATTTTTCGTGATCTAGGAATCCCAAAACGTGAAGATTGGGATTTTTTCACGAATACAATACTTTCCTTTAACAAGGAAACTAAAAATATCTTAAGTATCAGTAAAAACATCCAAAGGAATCAATCCATTAATTATGAAATCCACTTTTTATATTCTCTTTGTATGTGGATAACCTCATCAGCTTGAAATCTATATGGGCGACGTTCAATTATCTATCGCACCGGCTCTTCTACGAGAAATCACCTAACATTCTAAAGCGTTTTTACACTCACGAAATTACGTAACTCCACAATAGTTTAAAAAAACAGATCGTACAAGATAGTTATCAAATATCAGATCTAGGGAAAAATATATTTGGACGAACATTATTAGACACTGAAAGCAATACCAAACGTTTAGACATATGTAAAAAATTGCAGTTTGTGCAGGCTTATTTAAATTGTTTCCTTCTTTACAACACTGTAAACAAAACAAATTAACAATACCAATCAAAATACAATTATTCCCGTCAAGTTCTGGTTGCTATAAACATTTACGCTGCGCTCTTTTGTTTACAATGTTGTGAAATGGTGGTGCCCCTTAATTTCAGCCGACTACACGAAAGGCAATATTGAACCGAATAATAGGCGACGTTATGCGAACCAGTCCAAAGGAAGCAAAGTAAACTTTGTTGTCTAACTTAACTAACCATAAGTCTGTATCACCAAGCGTAAACTTAAATTTTTGCTTTTACAGTGTGGTATTACTTTAAGTGTCTATTAATAAACTAACACATTCATTTCAGGATCCCATGACAGTTTCACATCAAGCATTACGAGTGCTAGTGATATATCTCCGGATTCAGAAAAAATTCTACGAAATTTAAGATGGGTTATGTGTGTTAAAGTTATTATAGCAAATTGGACCAAAACTCAATATTATGGCGCTAATGAACAACTGAAGGCTGGAATTAGGTAATATTTTCAACTTTCACTTATTGTACTCTTACATTTCTGTGGTCTATTCAAAATATTTTACTTTATCGTTAGTAATGCAGAGTGGCAAGTTTAACTTTTATATACTTTTTTTTCTCAAAAACTATAAGACAGAAAAAAATTATATAGAAAACTCTTATAGTTTTAAATGTAGGTTTTAAGTTTTATAGTGCTAGTCGTATTCTGGGTGTTCCATTTTCTTAGGCTAAGGTACAACTTTCTTACATTAAATTCTTGGTGGATGCTAGCCGTATATGTTGATAAATTGAATGAGTCTATACAAAATAATCCGCGGAGGTTTCGGTCTTTTGTTAATGGCAAACGTATGATTAACGGGTTCCCACGGAATATTATCCTGGATGGCACTGAGGAAGGTGACAGCTTGAAGATTGCTAATCTTTTTTCAAAGTATTTTTTCTTCAAAACGGTACGGCACCAACTTTGTGCTATAAAAATTTGAACAGTAATGAAATAAGTATTGATTGTCGTAGGATTTCGGTGACCGAGGTGTACGATGCTATCTGCCATCTGCCTGACAAAAAGTGTGCGGGCCCAGATGATATTCCGAATTACTTGCTGAAGCGATGTGTCACTACACTTACGGGGGCCATCATGGATCTGTTCAATAAGACACTGGATTAGGGCGTTTTCCAACAGTATTTAAAAAAAGTTATCTGAGTCCAATTTACAAGTCTGGAAACAAATAATATAAGGAATTATAGAAGTGTATGTAATCAATCCAGTATTCCCAAATTGCTTGATTTCCTAATATATAAGCAATTATCTTGGTCCTGCAGGAACATCATTTCTTCGCGACAATATAGATTTTTTCACAGGGAAGATCTACGAATACCAACCTCGTCGTTTATGAGTCATACTTGTTAGAGGCTCTGGAGGAGGGGGCCCAGGTGGACGCTATCTATACCGACTTTTCCAAGGCATTCGATAAGGTTAATTACGACCTATTATTAGCTAAGCTTGAGGTATTGGGATTCAACGATTCTCTCCTGGGGTGGTTGAAGACGTATCTGGAAGGGCGTAAATATCAGGTTAAAATTGGCAATGTGCTATCAAATAGTTTTATTGAAGTTTCTGGAGTGCCACAGGGCGCCCATTGCTCTCCGCTCTTTTTCAATTTGTTTGTCAATGATATTGCCGGTCTGATTTCCTTATGTTCGCCGATGATCTTAAAGTGTTTAAGAAGGTTTTGAATGTGCAAGACGTCCCAGACTTGCAGGCGGACTTGGATAGACTTGTAAGTTGGGCTGAGACAAACTGTCTACAGCTTAATACTTCTAAATGTAAATCTGTTAGTTTATTTAGAGGACATAAGAATGTCAAGAGTAATTATGTTATTAGTGGAACATTGTTGGACAGTTTGGGCAAAGTGAAGGATCTAGTAGTAATATTTGATTAACGACTCTCTTTCTGTGATCATTACGTATATATTATTAACAAGTCCAGTAGGATTTTGGGACTTATATATTGAAATCTCAGGGATTTAACATTGTCCTCATTAAGAGTCCTGTACTGCACGTTGGTGAGGTCTGTTCTGGAGTGTTCAGCGGTTATCTGGTCACCAATGTTTGAAGTACATAAGTACAATCTCAAAAAAATTCAGAAGAGGTTTCTATGACTGTATGCTTATAAGTAAGATATGACAATAGCTGACCATGATTATACTTTTATTAGGGGCCAGATGAACTTGAATCTGTTAGCTGATAGATATTTGGTGAGTGATCAGTATTTTCTGTATAACAGGGGTGCTCAAACGGTCGATCGCGATCGAAAAGTCGATCGCGAGTGCTTTATGAGTCGATCTCGAGAAGAAAATTCCGATATAGAACTATTCACAGATTTTGTTTTAGGTAACTAAAACAAAATGTAATGAATAAACTACCAAAATTTATTCGATCCACAATTAGGCCAGAATAACCCCCTCATCACTTTCCTTTATCATAATAACCCCCTGCTAGCGGCAAAAGGCGGCTTTATCAAAGGAACGCGCGGTACTTGTCAAAGAAAAGCCGCGTTTTTGATTCCCGCCGATTTTTCTAGAAACTTCAGGCGGCGTGTTTGACGGGAACATTCGAGACTTCGTTCGCGCCGATATAAATGTTGCGCCTGCAGGAATAGGAGTCAGTCTGAGTTGTAACTTGAAGGCGATACATCGATACAAAGTTTATTCATAAATAGTCCAGAGTGCGGCGAAGAAAAGTAAAACTTATCATTTTAATAACGATTGGGAGGAAGAATTTTTCTTTTGTATGGTAAAGGATAAGTGCATTTGTCTCATTTGCCGTGCGTCAGTTGCAATACCTAAGCGTGGGAACTTAGAGACGCATCATAAAACGGTTCATAAAAACTATAAAAAGGATTTTCCGTCACAGAGTGAATTAAGAAAACGAAAAGTACGTGATTTGATAACTTGTTTGAAAAAAGAACAAACCATGTTCACAAGACCAGCCAAACAATCAAAAGCTGCAACGATCGCGTCATTTAAAATATCTCATATATTGGCGAAACACAAGAAACCATTTGATGATGGATTGGTTGTGAAGGAAGCATTTATTGAAGCGGATGAGACTTTATTTGGAGATTTTAAAAATAAAACAGAGATTATGTCTGCTATTAGAGAACTTCAGTTATCTCGTCCGACTGTCACAAGGCGTGTTGAAGTCATGAGTCAGGACATGGCAGATAAACTAAAACATGATATCATGGAATGTATATACTTTTCTTTACAGCTCAACGAATCCAACGATATGACAGACACTGCCCAGCTGTGTATTTTTATTCGAATGGTATTCAATGACATGTCGGCTAAGGAAGAGTTTTTGACAATGATTCCTCTGAAAGGAAAGACCCGTGGCGAAGATATATATGACGTTTTCTTCAATTTTGTAACAAACTACAAGCTACCAATATAAAAACTAGTGTGCATTACAATCGACGGAGCACCAGCAATGACTGGAAATGAAAACGTGGTGGTTTTGTGGCATTGTGTCGAGCTAATGATGATTTCCCTTCATTTTTCTCCCTTCCATTGCATTATACATCAACAAGTTTTGTGTTCAAAAGTTCTAAACATGGAGGAGATTATGGGCATTGCAATAAAAATTGTGAAGGAAGCGGGTGAGACTTTATTTGGAGATTTTAAAAATAAAACAGAGATTATGTCTGCTATTAGAGAACTTCAGTTATCTCGTCCGACTGTCACAAGGCGTGTTGAAGTCATGAGTCAGGACTTGGCTGATAAACTAAAACATATCATGGAATGTACATACTTTTCTTTACAGTTCGACGAATCCACCGATATGACAGACACTGCCCAGCTGTGTATTTTTTATTCGAATGGTATTCAATGACATGTCGGCTAAGAAAGAGTTTTTGACAATGATTCCTCTGAAAGGAAAGACCCGTGGCGAAGATATATATGACGTTTTCTTCAATTTTGTAACAAACTACAAGCTACCAATATATAAACTAGTGTGCATTACAACCGATGGAGCACCAGCAATGACTGGAAACAAAAACGGTTTTGTGGCATTGTGTCGAGCTAATGATGATTTCCCTTCATTTTTCTCCTTCCATTGCATTATACATCAACAAGATTATGGGCATTGCAATAAAAATTGTGAATTCTATCCGTGCACGTAGCTTGCAACGACGGCTCTTTAAATTGCAGTTGGAAGATAGTGAGTCAGCTGAACACACTGATTTAGTTCTTCACACGGACGTCAGGTGGTTGAGTCGCGGAAAATTCCTAGAAAGGTTTCAAGAATTATTGCCCGACATAACAGCTTTTCTGGACGAAAGAGGTGATGACACTCAGATGCTGAAAAACAGAAAATGGCCGACTGATTTGGCATTTTTGACAGACATCACAATGCATTTAAACACCATTAATTTGGAGCTTCAAGGTAAAGGAAAAACTATTATTGAGATGATTAGCGCAATAAACGCATTCAAAAGTAAATTGCAACTTTTGATAGATCAACTGAAAAGAAAGGATCTGAAAAATTTTCCGTCTTTGAAAGCAAGGATTCCTCAGTTGAATTATGATATTTATGAGGCAGAATTATCAAATATTTTGGGCCAATTCGAAATACGTTTTTTATGATTTCAGTAAATTAGCAAATATCGCAATCATTTATGAGTTATCCTTTTTCGTGTAAAAACATTGAGGAATTAGCTACTGAAATAGCAAGTCAGTTTAACATGGACTCATGTTCTGTTGAAAATGAGTTAGTGCAGATTATCTCAGATATACATCTCAAAGCCACAGCATCTGATACAAAATTCTGGTGTTTTATATCTGAAGATGAATATCCGAATCTAAGGCAAATCGCCCTTCAACTGACGGCAATGTTTGGGTCAACTTACTTGTGCGAGTCTGCATTTTCTGAAATGAAGATAATTAAGTCAAAATATCGCAATCGACTAACTGACGAACATATGTCATCATGCTGGCGATTGGCACTCGGTAATTACGTACCATCTTATAAAAAGTATGCTGAGGACATGCAGTGCCACGCTTCAACATTCAAAGTCACTCTTTAGTTCAAATTTAAACACTAGAACTCGTTTGTTTTGTAAGAACCAATAAACTCGAAATTTTGAATAAATATGAGTTTTTTCATTGACATTTTAGAGCAGACCTACACTTACCTTGATTAAAAAATGCATATCTATGCCACGATACACCCTACCTAGACGACAATCCTGCATCACACTTACTTGCAGCCTCTCATAGTCGATCGATCGTAGTCTAACAATATTGAGGTAAATCGCCAGCAGTTCAAGTTTGAGCACCCCTGCTGTATAAGATAATTAATGGGTTGATAGATTGTCCTACTTTATTGTCATTTGTAAAATTTAATGTACCTCAAAGACATTAAGGCAAACTGAATTGTTCTTTACTGGCTTCCACAGAACTGATTATCATTCACCACTGCTGAGGGCCATGAGATTCATGAACTAGTGCCGGGAGCTGAACATTTTTTCAGGTTCCCCCTCTTCCTTCAGACGGGAGGCTCAGGCGTTGATTTTTTCACGGTAGGAGTGTAAGCCGTTCTTGTGTTTCATTCTACCGTCCACATTCGGCCGTTCTGTTATTTTTAAGGTTATATTGTAAAGTATTATAAATACATTATATAAAGGGATGTACCCATATATTCTCAAATAAATAAATAAATAAATTGTATAGGTAGAATCAAAATATTATATATTATTTTTGAATTCTAAACGCATTTCCACTTTATATTAACCATGGTATATAAAATATTTTATGTTTTTTTGGATATTGACATCTGAAAAATGGAAACTAACTTATAAAATGTGCAACTAGGCTTGCATTTTCCTTTTCCAAAAAAGCTTCTGGCGCTGACGGAATACCTGCCATAGTTCTCAAAAACTGTGCAAGGGAACTAACACCAGTTTTCTGTAGACTTTTCAACCTATCCTACAGAAAGGTAATATTTCCGTCTTGCTGGAAATATGCCAGGGTTCAGCCGAAACCTAAACAAGGCACGAAGACCTTGCCAAATAACTACCGACCAGTCGCACTGCTTTCAATAATATCGAAAGTCATGGAAAAGGTTATCAATCAACATCTTCTAAAATATCTTGAACGATTCAATATTATTAGCGATCACCAATATGGCTTTCGTAAACATAGATCAACAGGAGATCTTGTGACTTATCTAACACATGTTTGAAACAACGCAATTGAACACTTTGGAGAATCTCGAGCAGTTGCTCTTGACATATCCAAGGCATTCAACCGTGTTTGGCACGATGGACTGTTGGCTAAGCTGCGCTCTTGTGGTATGTCTGAAAAGTTCTGTTGGTGGCTCTCATCTTTCCTCAGAGAGCGTTCTTTACGAGTGGCGATCGACGGTTTTCTTTCTAACACCTTCACTATCAACGCCGGTGTGCCCCAAGGCTCCATACTGTTTCCTACTCTCTCTCGCATTTACATTAACGATCTGCTAGAAAAGACCGGGAATCCAATCTACAGCTTTGCAGATGACAGTACGCTTGTATCTTCATTCACTTTGAACGCTCGGACATCGGCTGCTCAGGTGAATATCCGCAGACAGCAGGAGGTCGTTCGACTTAACAAAGACCTGGAAGAAATTCTATCTTGGGGTGACAGTAACCAAGTGGAATTTAACACTACAAAAACCCAGGCGGCAGTTTTTTTTAAAAAAGCCCCGACATAGTTATGTCGGGGCTCTCCATTCCCCTATAGCATCGTCTCTCAATTTGTTGGGCGTTAATTTGGGAGTAAATATGTCCTGGCATGAACATGTTGCAGGCATAGCAAGGAGAGCTTCTCAAAAGTTGGAAATATTATTTCGAACCAGAAAGCTCAACAACTGTTAATTCTTTACAAAGCTCAAATTCGACCAACTATGGAATACTGCTCTTATGTTTGGGGCTCCGCTCCCAAACATACGCTGCATTTGTTAGATTCTGTTCAGAGAAGAGCTGTTCGTCTGATTGGAGACCCGAAACTGACCGGCGGCCTTGAGTCGCTGGAACATCGAGGAAACGGTTGGCGACTTGAGTCTGTTCTACAAGTATTTTCATGGGAGTGTGTTCGAAGGATGTGGCCCGCTTAATTCCTCCCAGAGCGGCGCATGTTAGAGATACACGTCGCGCTGGTGCTTCACATCCGTATGAGGTGCAGCTTGATACTCCGGGTACACACTTTTCAAGCAGTCTTTTATATGGAGAACATCATCCCTTTGGAATGATTTGCCCAGCGCTGTGTTTTCCCACCGAGTACAATTTACAACGAGTCAAGAACAATGTGAATCGCTTTTTTTTTCCGCACACGTGCCGCTCCTGGCGAGCTTTAGGGACTTCCCTGTAGCACGTGTGCTAGACCCATAAAAAAAAAAAGTAATAATAATAATTTTACATGGTCTGTTTGAACATATCAACTTCTGATTAATGCAAACAGAATATGCAATCCATTTTGGGCTAAGGTACACAATTTAGATGCTTCCTCCTGTCAAAATTAGAAATTACAAATTTCAGTTGCCAAAATATCTTAAAAACTATTGACTCTTAAGTGTACATCCTGTATATTTTTAGATACTTCGACTTAAGAATTTGTACAAAAAGGGGCGAGGACAACTTATATTTTTGCCATGGATTATATTCATGCAGGGTAGATGATGTTTTAAAAGATATAGCAGCATTCTTGGAAACGCATACTCAAGAGGTAGGTAGGCATTTTTATCTAGAGTTGATAATTATGTAGATTATTCTAACTTTGTTTACAATTTAGTCATATTATTACTTAAAACAATGTAATGGGCATTCTAAGGACGTAAATGGAACATATACATACATCTAAAAAAATATTTTGCCTAAAGCACTGAATTTTCAACCATTATTAATAAAGATGTGAGTGACTTCACAAGTTTTAGGTATGCAGGGTATGCTCTAAGTTGAGACACTTATTTTAACAGAGATATAACCCTTTGAAATTGTTTAAAATTTTAAACATGAATCTAAATAAATTTCTTTTCGACTGCTACTTTAATAGATCATTTCCATATAATTTTGCCGACATTCTAGATTCCTAATAGTGTATAATGATTGACATCATGCCAAATCAATTTTTCCTTTGGTGTCAGCATAAGCGATTGGGAAAAAGGAAGGTAATAGGAATAAAGAAAATAACACCATAAGATCTTAAAGATATTTGGATCAACTGGACTTTTATCGATCAAATACATCGAAGATATTACAATGTATTCAGTAAGAGATGATGGTCTTCTACAACTTATCATCTCCATACTAAATATCATTTCGCCTAGCTGGTTCAATTGAGGTAGCCGTTACTTGATGAAAATTCATAATAATTGAAATAAACACTTACGTTAGTTCTAAATTTCGACTATATGTTGTATCTTATGCCAATTGTTTTGTTACACAGTACCTTCGTCAGATAATCAGTAACTAACCTTTACCTTAGTTTACCGATTATCTGATGAAGGTACTGTGTACCGAAACAATCACCTAACTTGTTTTAACACAGTTTTTTGAAAACTTCTATGTAGGCCACATTGGGTAAAGATTTATATAGTGAATACTTGAGAACTTGATTAAACATTTACAAGTAAACAGCGGTTTATTTATATGAGCTGGTACTCATATAGTTCCATATATTATTTTCAATATAATGGTATTCATGTAACAAAATCCAATATCTCCTTCGATATAATAGAGACTAAAAATTCAGTATGAAAGTTACCAAGACACAGAATAGATTTTCAAGAGGTCTTCATCTTAACAATATCAATACTTAGTAAATTGTGTTTATATTATCACTTTATATTAAGCAAGCAAACACACCAGCAAGCAAAGGCTATTAAAAAAAATTACATGCACATACTTATATTAATTTTTAATCCTTTACAAAAAAATATCCTATATTTTGGTTTCAATGAACAAAACATTTCAGAACAATAGAGAGTTAAACACTAATTAAAGAGATAAATATAACCCGTCATCACCAATTTCAATAAAATTTTGTATCCAAATACAGCACTGATATGCTTAAATATACTTTAGACCACCTGACCAATTTAGACAAATGATTCCTGATTTGACAGATCTCGGCAAGCTGAGTTGAATAACACACAAACTATATGCTTCCAGCCACTAAGGGGTGAGATATGAGGGGGTCAAAATTTCAATAACTATATGGGAAATATATATAGACATAGTTCAGTTTAGGTTAGTTGATATTATATTTTCGTTATATCCATTCCAGTGTGAAACCTCCATTCCAGTCTACCATCATTCAGGTTAATTTGTGTGAACTGCTGGCATATCCAAACTTTGATCCCCTCATATTTTGCCCCCTAATGGATGGAAACATATAATTTTGGTGTCATTCAATTCAGCTCCTTGAAATCTGTCAAATGAGGGGATCATTTATCTAAATTGATTAAGTGGTCCAATGTATCCAAGTGGACTAAAATCTAAAAATTAATAGATAATTTCACATATATTTAACCTTGACATTTTAAAACCTCATATCACCTCTTGATGTTAAAAATAATTTTTCATTCTCTTTCAATTCAATATCACTTGAAGCTCCGAATATAGAGAGAAAAATATATTTTATAGGGTTTTAAGGGTTACTTCATGCTTGCCCTTTACATAGCCCAATATCCCTTTTAGGTAGTATAATAGTGTTTAACATTTTGTTCCCTTTTTTTAATTGTTCTGAAATGGCTCTAGTTCCCTAAATATAACTAGAAATGATTTATTGTAACATTTTAATGCCAATTTTACACCCTTAAAGTGTGTGAGCAGTTTAAAATGATATATGCACCTCATATACTTGTACTCTCTCTGTATACGAAATGTTAATAATATTCTTGCTAACTATATAGGAAAATGCGAGTCATTTTTCCCAACTTGTACTGTTTGGACATAATACACAAAGTCTCAATAATTAATTTTGTATTGAGAAATAAGTATATAAAAGGACATCAAAATAACAGGCTTGATAAATTAAATACTACCTATTATTACTTATTTTTTAAACTTAAAAATGATTGCATCCATAGCGACTCAAATTATTAAATAAACCAGATAATATAAGTACAGTCTTGACAAAAATAGATTTCCTATATAATTTCTTTTAGTAAGAATCACAACTTAGTCAAGAATTGCTCTACCCATTATTTTTGGTTTTACTATTTAATTTATAAGTGAGCAGAAATTGATGGTTTTGAATGTTCAAAAAAAAAAACCTGTTTAGTTCAAACATTAAAACAATTTTGTTAATTTATTTTAAATTAATCAGACTTCTACCTTTGAGCTAAACAACTCAGTTAAAAGGTCATCTAATTCATGAATTTCCAAACAAGGTGTCTGACTACTTTGTGAGAGATTTTCACATTTAACATCTATTTCTTCATTCAATTGCAACACATCCTCACATTTCGTTTCATTTGAGTGATGATAGTCACCATGTGCATTCAATAATTCTTCTAAATCGAACATCAGACTTTTTTCTGCAATACTTTGGGTCATTTCTGAAACATTTGTACATGATTCAAGTTTTTGATATTCTGCAAATAAATCTACCGTTTTATTTATGTTTTCTATCCTCCTTTTGACAATCATACAGTCTCCATTTACTGGATAAGGGCATTTAATATCCAGACAAATAAATATTGCTGTTGTAAAATTGATTTGTTGCAAATGTAGCTGTTTTCCACACAGTGGACAATTTCCAAGGTACTAAAATAAAAGATATAAATTCAGTTTTATAGTTTACCCAAAAACAAAACAATTTCTTACCTCCATTTATAATTTGTGAGGCTAAAAAAAATATATTAATGTTCGAAGAAACTGAAACTTATACTTCACTACGGAAGAAGTTTGGTTATGTGTGAAGTGACAAATGACTTTAGTAGTTCAAATGAATTTAGGGCTGGGTTCTCTAATCGATTACTTAAATAAATATTTTGACGAAAATGAGGACAGAAAAATTATGACTGACATTTTTAAAAGATATAGATGTCTTTTAAAGTTGTTTAAACCTTATTATGGTAATTTCGAAAATATAATAGCGTTATTTTTCGTTTATTTATTTATAAGTGAGCCCAATACAAAGTAATTTATAGGGTCATATGAAGCAATAAGTCTATACTTAACATAAATAAAAAACAGCACAATAAATACGCGTGCATATAGCACTGATGCGCGAAAGAGCACAGTAAGTTCATAAAACTACAACGAATCTGTCAGGCCACGAACGGAGTGTTTACAGGGCATGCCAAGAACACACTGATGTGCTATTTGGTTATAAATTGAACATATTTTGTACATTGGTGGTCCCAACATAACATTCATAGTAGCTCTGAGTAGATGACCTTTGGGAACAACAAACTTAAGTTTTCCCGACAAAGATGTCTCTGAGGGTACACTCCATCCTCTTTTAAAGAAATATATTTTAAAGATTTTCTTTGCACGTTTTGCGGTGCTAATGTATATATTTATTATAAATTGGTGACCATATCAAAGAACCCTATTCCAAATTGCTTTTCATCAAGGATATAAACAGGGTTTTATGTACAGTTGTATTATTAAACGACTTACAATTCCTTAAGATAAACTAAAACTTGGCTTAGAAGTAAATAGAACCTCAAATGACGTGTATTTTCTACTTTAACATCGATCTACCAACATAATCATGTAGCTAAGGACATAATTGTTTTATTAAACGACATCACTCACTATTGTTGAACATCAGTTTCTTCATCGGACTCCAATTATAAACTCTGTTAAGATCACTGTATCAGATATGACTGGGAAAAGTGCTCAAATCTATCAGATAAACTATGGCTCTGAGCCAGAATGATCGTGTAGCCTATTTTGTCAAAAACTTTAAAGGTGTCGGTAAAAACCACATCAACCTGGCCCTTATTGTCAATAACACTAAATAAAAATTGTGCAAAACATGCCAGATTGGTGGTAGTTGACCGTCCCTTTAACAAGCTGTCTTTTTAGAGTTAGAAGCGGTTAATTCTACTTATTAAGTAGTCATATAACATCCCAAAAATTTTGGAAAAACCACAAATTAATGACACCGGTCTGTCAATACATTTGTCAGACTTATCCTCCTTGTAATGATGTAAATGAAAAGCCAACCAAAAAGTGTTGACGATGTAATATTCGGCTTGAACACTCTGTGATTATGCTATTTATAGATTTTCAGTAATCTTTTTACCACATCTGGTTATTAAAATAAAACTTATCACATACTAAAAGATTATTTTCATAACATATGCGCTATGTAAGAACAGGAAACCTTGGCGCTTGCTAAATACATACAACGGGTGGAGTGCCAGCGCAATAATGGACGAACAAATTTCCGCTCACGGCCTACGTTTATTATGTAGATTATAATTGTTTTTCAAAAGATCATACCTTGGAAAACGATTGTAATTTTTGCTGTAAGCTATCACAAAATATCTCGAGTTAATAAATTTAAATATAACGATTTCGTTTATGAACAATGGATATTTTTTTTATGAGCCTAGCATACATGTTGCAGGGAAATCCCTAAAGAGCTACACTAGTGATTCATGTGTGAAAAAACCGATTCACGTTGGTCTTGAATCGCTGTTCCAACGAATCAAGGTTGCTGGCCAATTCCGAGTCTCCAATCGAGCGAACAGCTCTCTTCTGAATAGAATCTAACAAATGCAGTGTATGTTTGGGAGCAGACTCCCAAACATGGGAGCAGACGTTGGTCGAATTGGAGCTTTCTACAGAATTAACAGTTGTTGTGAAGTATAAAGCTTTCTAGTTCGAAGTAATATTCCCAGCTTTTAAGAAGCTCTCTTTGCTATGCGTGCAACATGCTCATGCCAAGACATATTTGCTTCCAAATTAACGCCCAGCAAACCGAGTGACGATGCTAGAGAAATGGAGTGCCCCGATATAACTATGTCGGGTTCAGCAACGTTAACTTTTTTAGAAAAAACTGCCGCTGGGGTTTTTGTACCGTTAAATTCTACTTGGCTGCTGTCACCCCAAGATAGAATTTTTTCTAGGTCCAGGTTGAACAACCTCCTGCATGAGTAGCCGATGTTCAAGCGTTCAAAGTGAATGATGAGGTAAGCGTACTGTCATCTGCAAAACTGCAGATTGAATTCCTGGTCTCTTTCAGATCGTTAATGTAAATGAGAAAGGGAGTAGGAGACTGTATGGAGCCCTGGGACAAACCAGCGTTAATCGTCAGGGTGTTAGAAAGAAACCCGTCTATTACCAGTCGTAAAGAATGCTCTTTGAGAAAACTTGGGAGCCATAAACAGAACTTTTCAGACATACCAAAAGAGCGTAACTTAGCCAGCAATCCATCGTGCCAAACACGGTCGAATCCTTTGGATATATCAAAAGCAACCGCTCGAGATTCTCCCCAGACTTCATTGCGTTGTTCTAAACGTATGATACATAAGCTAGGAAATCTCCTGTTGATCTATATTAACGAAAGCCATATCGGTGGCCTCTAATAATATTAAATCCTTCAAGATATTTGATAGCCTTTTCTACGACTTTCGATATTATTACAGGCAGTGCGATTAGTCGGTAGTTGTTTGGCAAGGTCTTCTTGCCTTTTTTGGGTATCGGCTGAACTGTGGCGCATTTGCAGCAGGAAGGAAGTATTCCTTTTCTGTAGGAGAGGTTGCAAAGTCTACAGAAAACTGTTATTAGTTCTCTCGCTCAGTTTTTTGAGTACTATGGCAGGTATTTCGTCAGCGCCAGCCGCTTTTCTTGGTGTCTAACTTCATTAAAATACGTTTTATGATATGCTGTATGAAGACAGCATCGGGCATCCTTGACTGCCCTATGGAATAGTAGGTGGTGTTTTCCCTTGGAAATCAACAGTAGAATGCGAAGCAAAGAGTTCAGCCAACAAGTTCGCTTTATCAACAGGTGTTGTGGAGTGGACTTGGTGAAATTTTGACTAACTGCCTTAACGACTCACCAAGAGAACCTGGAATTGTTGGGGCAAGCAAGAAGTTTGTTTCTAATTCGTTGATTGTGTGCCTCCTTGGTTTCGTCGATAATTTCTTTGCATCTGTTCTGGGCACGAACAAAGATGTTACGATTTATGACGTTAGAATTTTCACGCCATTGTCGGTAGGCAAGATATTTAGAAACAATAGCTTCTTTGCATTTTCGGTCAAACCAAGGCTTGCCGTTGGAAGGGCATTTCTTCGAAAAAGGGATGTAAATGTCCATACCAGCCAAAATTACATCGGAAACCTCCTTAGGGCAGTCAGATGAGTCATCGGATCGAAAGTAAACGTCCAACCAAGGGAGAGCTCGAAAATATTCCATGAGTTCTTTCCATTTAACAGATTTTTAGTGTCAAATCTTGTCCGGTTTAGAAGCTTCTCTGTCACTGATTGGTAGAATACTCGATGTCGAAAGCAGTTTATGATCGGAAGAACCTCTCGGCGGATTTACGGTGACAGTGTAATCTCTGGATTGGTGGTTAAAAATAGATCAAGAAGACTGACGAATTCTTTCTCTCGATCAGAGATCCGTGTTGGCTCATCAATAAGCTGAGTAAAGCCACAACTGATTGAGAATGATTCAGCTTCACGACCTTGTTCGGCGGTAGGATTTGAATGTTTAAGCCAGTTGATATTGTGGACATTAGGGTCGCCCAAGGTGAACTCTGGATTCGAATTTGGATAGTTAATCTCTAAATGATCGATGGTATCTGCAAGAGAAGGGAAAAGTGTTCTAAAGTTAGCATCATTTGGTGGTCGATAGAGGCAGCAGTGAAACCTTGTGGTTTGTTAAGTTGTTATTTTTAACAACATAACATCAAAGTTTCGGTGCTCCAGAGCCCCCTCTCGTTCAGACAGATTCCAAAGTTACGCCTAAACCGAGAATGGAAGTCGTACCCAGGATAGAGAAAGTTAACTGTGCTGGTCGGTGAACTGACCTCGGTTTCACAGAGAGCGAATACATGAGGTTTATATAACTGAATTTATGTTCAAGTTTAAACCTCGTATGTTGCAAAAATCTATTTTAAAGTTGTGATCTCTACATGTTGACGCCCCTGTATCAGCCCCCACCCGGAGATCCTAACGGGGGGCTATTTTATCTCCAGAATTTTTTGTATTCAGGTGCCTCATCATGCTATTTGGTCCCACAGTCACGAAACGTTAAGCAACTTTCGGCAGCTTAAGCCGACGCGATCGTATCACACCAGGCGATGCCTGATGGGATCTGGGCATCTACCATTTAAATTATTCTTTTAGTCGCCTTCTGGGAAAGGCAGAATGTACCGGGGGAGATATTCTATCCCGCTCCCCCACAGGACATGGCACCTTTAATTTGTTTTATGACATATAGATGATTCATTTATAATGTCTTTATATCAAAGAGGTTTAGAAGAGGTGCTGGTAGATCTGTCAATGTCTTTGATTGTCACTATAAGATCCACGCTGAGCAGTGGTGATTTTGAGGTGACAATAATGCCATAGACAAAATAATTAATTCACATCAATTATTTCTTATCTTAATACATTACAATGAGATTTTTGTCAGAATCATTTAAAATTACATCGTAATGTTAATTTACATTGATCTCGGAGGAATACATGAAAAGACGGGTCCTTTTTTACAGATTGTCATTAAGTTGACAGTGGAAGTATCTTTTAAGTACTCACTGGTCTTGCATCTAATTTACATTGGTAAAATTGAAACAATTCGAAAGTCTGTGACATAATTATAGAAGATGTCCCGTAAAGGAAGTCAAATTTAAAAATATTTATATTAAAAAATAATAAATGCGAATACTTTTATTGTATATCAAATAGCAGTCCATAGAAAGATATTTTTTAAAAATAATAACATCTCATTTTGAACTATTACGTTCCCGGTGCTCTTCTAAGCAGGATGTGAAATTCTTTATCATTGCTCGGCACGTTGTTTTCGGGATTGTTGCCATTTCTTACCAAATATTGTCGTTTTTTTGTTGCAGGGAGCGAAGATTGTTACTGTAGCTTTAATCTTGGAATATCACTACAAGAAAAAAACCCATTGACTTCAAATCAGGGCTATGTGGAGATCAATTTATATCACCTATTTTGAAACTCAATTTATTCGGGAAAAATTCTCAAATGACTGGCAAAGATGTGTTTGAAGTATGTGTGATGTTGTGTTATCCCGCCGACATCAGAATTTTTAGAAATCAAGTATGAAGTTCTCAGTCATCCGCACTTATCGCAATTAACACTTATGTGCCCTCTGGCACCCTCAAAGTACGCGCCCATTACGAGTCTTCATGGTAAGCCAAGCCAAGACTTTATGGTAATGAAAAGGCTTCCGATACTCTGGATTCGAATTTGTCGACGTTCAATAACGGCAATTATGTTTATTGACGTGGTTGTTCAAATTAAAGTGTGTCTCATCTGAGAATAAGATGGTAAATGTTGAAAGGCGTTTAAACATTTTATTAACAAAATTGAGCGTCGAGGCCGTATCAGCTGGCTTTAATTTTTGTACCACCTGTAACTTGTAGGGGTAAAAACAAACATATTTACGAAGTGTTAACGAAGTGTTAACGTACCCAGAAGTTATAACGAACGATTCTTATAAATTGATATTCGAACGCACTCCACCTTTGCATTGCTTCTTGATGTCCTTAAATTCCCTGCCCGAGGTTAACGGTGTCTCTTCAAATAACCGAACCCAGGAGTTGAACAATGGGGACTTCTTTTACGTGTTACTGTGTTAATTATTTAGAAGTCTTGTCTTCATAGAACTCCGACACACAAAGGCACGTCCTAGTTCGACAAAATGTACCATAAAAACTAAATTTCCAACTACCGAGGTTAACTTCTGTACCCCCACCTTGCCAACACTGTCCGTCGCCTTCACTCAATAAGCCAAACCAAATTTAACTTATTTATAAGAGACTTTGTAGATTATTATTAGAAAAAGCATATACAGTTTTTCTATGAGCAATCTAAAATTGCGTCTTAATAGTATGTTACGTTGACGTAATTTTATATCACTGTTAGAAGAAGCATATCAGTATATCTAAAGTGATGTTTTGTATAAAATATCAATATTTTATAGGCAGTTTTTACCTTTGAGCGAGCCACAATTGTTCCAACACACAATGATTTCTCCCTCATTGCGCTGTTACATACTGTCTGACAATTTTCTCTTTTATCCATATGAAACAATGTAAGAAAGTCAATGTCCGCCAGTAGTGAGATATGTCTGCTATGTAGCAGCTATCGTAGCCCGAATAACCATTCTATGTATTTATTTATGAGGCAATTTATTTTAGGTAGTGATATTAGACTGTCAACATTTTTACGCTTTTAAACAGGAGACTCACGGAAAACTGATGCAAATGATAATTAAAACGTACGGAACGAAATTACTACCTTATTCAGATCATATGGACCATTTATCATTGGACTACATGACCAACCATTTTAGATATCAGGTAAAAATATGTTTTTAGCTGTCACTTTATCACTTGTTAAAGTTTCTCTTGAAAGGTTTGAAAATATATGGAACTATGCTGTATTGCCAGCCCATAGTATAATCAGTGGAAAATTTGGAATATCAAATAGATTACCTTATATATTTTAATTCTACGCAAAATCCTAAAGGTTTTTTATATAACATAAATTCAATTTTTATGTTTGCAGCTTCTTAACTAGCTCCCCTCCTTAGCTGGTTAGACCGTTTTCTCGCTAGTAAGAATATAATGGACACATCTTGCTACCTAATAGAGACTTTTTTTATATATTCCAAAACAAGGTCACATTTTTGAAGGAACGAATTCCTAATCTGTTAACGCTCTTCTTTTTCTAGCACATATTAAAATTTAATTTTGTTAGTCATTATTACCACGTTAAAACTAATATGGAATACTGTAATGTATGTTAATATGGTCCAATCCTTAACAAATAATCCCCTCTCCAAATACCAGTGGGGGGGGGTCGTAAGGCACACAACAACTGCTCTGGTAAATATAATCTTTAGAAAAGCGTTCGATACTCTAGGTCATTGTCTCTCTATGCGAAGCTTCCTAGTGGTTTGGAACCAGTTCAAGTTAGACGATGTAGCTTTGCAGCCTTGGACAGTAAACTGTAGTTTACCACATGGGTCTATTGTAGCCGTTACTATTTACGTTGTGTATCATGGCCTTGGTTAAATTTGTTGATCATCAATTCGCTGATGATACAGTTAGTGCAGAGAATGCTTAGCAAGTAATTGAGGAGGCGGGATAGAATATCTCCCCCTGTACGTTCTGGCTGTCGTAGGAGGCGACTTAAAGAACAACCTAGATGGTAGATGCCCAGATCCTACCAGCATCGCCCGGTGTGATACCATCGCATCGGCTTAGGCTGCGTGAAGTTGCTTAACGTTTCGTGGCTGTGCCGATGTCCCGGCCTGTGGGACCAAATAGCATGATGAGGCAGCTGGATACAAAAAATTCCGGAGGTAAAATAGCCCTCCGTTCGGATCTCCGGGTGGGGGCTGGTTCAGGGGCGTCAACATGCAGAGATTAGAATTTTAAAATTTATTTTTACAACATACGGGGTTTAAACTCGAACATAAATTCAGTGCACCAACACCTGCACTCAAATAAACCTCATGTCAGTTAATCGACCAGCACAGTCAACTATCTTTATCCTGGGAACGACTTCTATTCCATATTTAGGCGTAACTTTAGAATCTGTCTTTTTGTCAGAAGCGACCTCTCTTACCAACGAGAAGAGACACCATCAATTATTTACAAATTAACTTTCCAAATGCCGAAATTGCCATCCTGGGCGACTTTAATATCCACAACATCAACTGGCTTAAATCTTCAAATACTACCGACGAACAAGGTCGTGAAGCCGAATCATTTTCAATCAGTTGTGGCTTAACTCAACTTATTGACGAACCAACATGGATCCCTAATCGAGACGGGGAGTTCGCCAGTCTTCTTGATCTGTTTTTAACCACCAATCTGGAGATTTACACGGTCAGCGTAAATCCGCCGTTAGACTCTTTCGACCATAAATTGCTTTCTACATCGAGTATCCCACCAATCAGTGACAGAGAGACGCCTAAACTGCGCAAGATTTGGCACTACAAATCTGCTAAATGGGAAGATCTTATGGAATATTTTCTTGGTTAGACGTTTGTTTTTGATCCAATAACCCATCTGACTGCGCCAGGGAGATTTCCGATGTTATTTTGGCCGGTATGGAGGCTTACATCCCTTTGTCGAAGAAATGCCCTTCCAACGGTAAGCCTTGGTTTAACCGAAATTGCAAAAAAGCTGTTGCCTACCGACAATGGCGTGAAAATCCTAACACCATAAATCGTAACACCTTTGTTCGTGCCAGGAACAGATGCAAAAAAATTATCGACGAAACCAAGGAGGCACACAAGGAATTAGAAACAAACTTCTCGCTTCTCCCAACAATTCCAGGTCCTTTTGGTCAGTCGCTAAGGCAGTTAGTCAAAATTTCACCAAATCCACCATACCACCACTCACACGGCCAGATTGCAACGACCCCTCTTGAGAAAGCGAACTTGTTGGCTGAACTCTTTGCTTCACATTCTACTGTGGATTTCCAAGGAAAAACACCACCTACTATTCCCATAGTACAGTCAAGGATGCCCGATATTGTCTTCAGACAGCGTATCATAAAACGTATTTTAACGAAGCTAGACACCAAAAAAGCTTCTGACGCTGACGGAATACCTGCCATATTCTCAAAAACTGTGCGAGGGAACTAACACCAGTTTTCTGTAGACTTTTCAACCTATCCTATAGAAAGGGAATATTTCCTTCCTGCTGAAAATGTGCCACAGTTCAGCCTATACCTAAAAAAGGCAAAGAAACCTTGCAAAATAACTACCTACCAATCGGACTGCTTTCAATAATATCGAAAGTCATGGAAAAGGCTATCAGTCAGCATCTTCTAAAATATCTTGAAGGATTCAACATTATTAGCGATCACCAATATGGCTTTCGTAAAAATGGATCAACAGAAGATCTTCTGACTTATGTAACATATATTTTGAGCAACGCAATTGAACACTTTGGAGAATCCCGAGCGGTTGCTCTTGACATATCCTAGGCATTCGACCGTATTTGGCACGATGTGCTGTTGGCTGAGCTACGCTCTTATGGTATGTCTGAAAAGTTCTGTTTGTGGCTCTCATGTTTCCTCAGAGCGTTCTTTACGAGTGGCAGTCGACGGATTTCTTTCTAACACCTTCACTATCAACGCCGGTGTACCCCAAGGCTCCATACTATCTCCTACTCTCTGTCTCATTTACATTAACGATCTGCTGGAAAAGACCGAGAATCCACTCTATAGGTTTGCAGATGACAGTACGCTTATCTCTTCATTGACTTTGAACGCTCGGACATGGGCTACTCAGACGAATATCCGCAGACAGCAGGAAGTCATTCAACTTAACAAAGACCTGGAAGAAATTCTATCTTGGGGTGACAGTAACCAAGTGGAATTTAACGCTACGAGAACCCAGGCGGCAGTTTTTTCTAAAAAAGTTAACGTTGCTGAACCCGACATAGTTATGTCGGGGCACTCCATTCCTCTAACATCGTCACTCAATTTCTTGGGCGTTAATATGGGAGCAAATATGTCCTGGCATGAACATGTTGCAGGCATAGCAAGGAGAGCTTCTCAAAATATTATTTCGAACCAGAAAGCTTTACACTCCACAACAACTGTTAATTCTTTACAAAGCTCAAATTGGACCAACTATGGAATACTGCTCCGATGTTTGGAGCTCCGCTCCCAAACATACACTGCATTTGTTGTATTCTATTCAGAGAAGAGTTGTTCGTTTGATTGGAAACCCGGAACTAACCGGCGGCCTTGATTCGCTGGAACATCGAAGAACGGTTGGCGACTTGAGCCTATTCTACAAGTATTTTCATGGAAAGTGTTCAAAGGATGTGACCCGTTTAATTCCTCCCAGAGCGGTGCATGTTAGAAGTACACGTCGCGCTAATACTTCACGTCCGTATGAGGTTCAGCTTGTTACTCCTCGTATAACGCTTTTCAAGCAGTCTTTTATATGGAGAATTCCTTTGGAATAATTTGCCCAGGACTGTGTTTCCCACCGAGTAAAATTTACAGCGATTTAAGAACAATGTGAATCGGTTCCTCCGCAACGTATCGTTCCTATAGCGCTTTAGGGACTTCCCTGCAGCACGTGTGCTAGACCCATAAAAAAAAAATTTAAATACCACAAAATATTGAATTTTCCGTTACGCCCAGTCCTAGACTAAACCACCAAAATCAACTTGGAATAACAATTTTTACCCATTCAAAAAAAAAGTACTCGATATGTACATTTACTTATTTTTAGGTTATTGTGATATACAGATCAGATGCCGCTCGTTTTGGCCAACCTTTACTCTGGCCATCGGCTAGTTTTCCAAATCCATGGGCCGATACTATGGACCCAAATACCTTATTCAATTACTTAGACGATACTATTAAAGTTAGACCAGAACATGTTGGATTTATTACACAGTCGATTTTAACGCCAAGTCTTGCCGATATTATTGGACATATGTTTAGTAAGTAGCAATATTTTTACAGATATAATAGGTATGGAAATATATTATGAATAACAACCAATATTTATTCTGAAACAAATTTATACAGTGTGCCCAAAATTTTGGAAATCCGCTAATATTGCCAAACGGTTGGTATATTAGGTACCAACCTAACTAAGAAAACAACCCCAATTTATTTTTTAGAATAGTGTCCCTTTAACCCAGTACACCTCGTCCAGCGTCTCTCAAGATCCTTTAGTCCCTCAAAATAATGATTTTTATCTAAACTAGAAAAAAATAATCGTTAACGACACTTTGCTTCAACATCAGATAACCCATTTCTACAGAGTTTGCCATTTTTAGTGTTCCATACGATCACTTCGGTGTCCATTCGTCCGTCCGTCCGTCCGTCACACCCGTTTTTCTCCGAAACTATTTGACATAGAAAGTTGAAATTTGGTACTAATATAGGAATTGATGGCTTCATCAGAGCCGTGTAGTTTTGAAAGTTAAATTTTGACATAAGGGGTGAAATCGGAAGTGAAAAAAAAATTACTAGGTCATCGAGTGTGGTGTCAAATGAAAGCTTGTAAAAACACAAGTAAATAACCGGCCAAGTGCAAGTTGAACTTGCGCAATTAGTGTTCCGTACGTTGATTGCTTTTAAAATTAAAAATTTTGTTACGGAGGTATGAGTCTTCAACAAAATTTGTTTCCAATCTTTACTGAAAACTGATGACCTTGATATTTTTGTTTTTTTTTTATATATACCAGATTGCAGATGCAGATTAAAGGTAATGCACTCGTGAAAATTTTCGTTCAATCTACACCCCGGTGAGAATATTCCAGAGTTTTTTCAAAATTTTTTGATAATTACTTTTCGAGATAAGGCGGGTGGACAGCGATTTTTCGTGATTTTTTTAAAATAGTACAAAGAAAAGTGCGCGCAAGTATTACATTATGTATATATTTTTTACTCGTGTTTTCACAAGCTTTCATTTGACACCACACTCGATGACCTAGTAAAAATTTTTTTTTTTTTCACTTCCGATTTCACCCCCCAAAACTAACCCCTTAAGTCTAAATTTAACTTTCAAAACTACAAGGCTCTGATGAGGCCATCAATTCCTATACTATTACCCAATTTCAACTTTTTATGACAAATAGTTTTGGAGAAAATCAGGTGAGACAGACAGATAAACGGACAGACACCGAAGTCATCTTATAAGTGTTCCGTACGAAACACTAAAAATATATATATAATGTAATACTTGCGCACACTTTGTATTATTTTCAAAAAAAAAAACGCGAAAAATCGCCCCTATCTCGAAAAGTACCGATCAAAAATTTTTTAAAAAATTCTGGAAAATTCTCCACGGGGTGTAGATTGAATGAAAATTATCACGAGTGCATTACCTTTAATAATTTATCTGGTATATAAAAAAAAGAAAAAAAATTTCAAGGTCATCAGTTTTCAGTAAATATTGGAAAAAACTGTGTGTGTTTTGTAAATTCACTGTTCATTTTATTCCTCTGTAACAATTTTTTTTAAAGCAATCAACGTACGGAACACTAATTGCGCAATTTCAACTTGCACTTGACCGGTTATTTCAAATTTAGAAAGAAAAAAGTCTTACGGAGCCCACGTTGGAAAAGACAGAGGCTGAAGCTTCAATTCGTACTTTAGCTCTTAAAATGTCGTTATTGAAATTACTGATTTATGTGCTGGTACGTTATCGTAATAAAAGATGATTTTCTTTTTAGACAAATCTAGTCGTTCTTTTTGATTTCCTCTCGTAAAAATGTTGCAATTACCCGGAATAATATCCTCCTGCGATAATTTCGCCTTTTTCTAAGTAGTCGGTAAGAAATATCCCAAGAGAATCTCAAGAAACCGATAATATCACCTTGCTAGCCGACGGAGCTGCTTTCGCGGTCTTCGGACCCGATTTGTCTTTATAGTCCGCTGCTTCGAGTGTTGTCTTGTCTCTGAAGTATTGTAGAGGACCCAGGCTTCGCCGACCGTAATAAAACACAAATTATTTTCATCTTGCTTAAAACCGTCAAAATATGATCGTGAAATGTTCAATCGCTCTCATTTTTTATCAACAGTGGGCTTTCTCATATCCAGTTTTTCACGTAAAATATTGTGTTTCCAAAGTTAATCGACGATCGTCCATCACGATTTAGGGAACATCATCGACTACCTCCTTTAACATCGCAGTTTTTGATAGTTTACACCGTTCCTCCTCGTTCTCAAGTATGAACTCATCAGCCCAGGTTTCCACACTTATAACAGAAGGAGCAGCATCTACATACACTGAATCTAATTCAGCTTTGATTTCCGTTACGGTTTTTCCTTTCAAATAGAGAAATTTTATCATATTTTAAAAATAAGAGGTGTGACATCAATTATGGAGAACCTTAATTTATTATTTATAAACTAATAGAAAACTGTCTTCTAATAATAAAACTACGAAATGCAATTGCTTATGTCGGCAAAAATGATGTTGACAATCTACTATATTAAATGATGAATTCGAAGTACCTATACATAAAATCAGTCGTTATACGAGTTAAACTTTAAATTTAGTGCCGCGGAGGGAGTTAAAAAAGTATTTAAAGAGAAATATATATATATATATATATATATATATATATCGAAAGAAGAGAAGATGAATCAAGTGGCGTTGCTCTGAGCTCTATTTTGGTCTTTTGTGTGTGGAGTTTTACTCACAATGTATGTAACTAATATTCCGACTTAAATTAAGGGCAATAAACAAACTTTCGTCCACAGAAATTCTAAATTATATTTGTAGTTTTTCCAGAGCATTACTTAAGTTATTTTTAAATATAAATTCTAAATATATTAGACATCAAGGACTTTATTTTTGTATTCGAGGCGCGTTTTGCTAACCATCTTGAGGAGCGCTGATTAATTAAACTTAAGATTAAAAAACAGACTAAGATTGTTTTTTACTCGAGCGGATCACTAATGTCGGATTAATTCCAGTCAAGTAACCGTTAGAGAACTGTACGGAATAGGTGCTCTGCATTTATTTAGATTGCTTTTACATTTTATATTCAATTCTCTCGAATGCGCCTAATAATTTCCTTCTATAGGATACATTTTTAAGTCCAAGGGCATGTTCAAGAATGCTTGATCTTTCTGATCTATTACCGTACGTCAAATGAGCTAAAAGGTCTTAACATCTCGGTTAAATCGACCTTCTAGTTTGGACTATATACTTCTTATATATGTATTTCACTTTTTACTTTCCTTGCTAAAGGGAAGTATTATATTCGTGAAATCATACTCCAAGATTTTTGGGTTTCTTCACATTTGGGGCTTCCTAAATCACAAAGATCATAGTCACTCATTTTCGTCGGTCTGTTGGCACGAAAGCTCTCGAACAAAATGAGATATGAATTTCAAGCTTGGTACATAGATAATATCTGATGAAGGGAGGATAATGGCCCCGAAAGGGATAGAGAGAAGGGATTCATATATATCATGTTATATATCCTTTTCAGAGATTTTGACATAGAGAAATCAGGTGTTTTTTCATTTCTCTCAATTTTAACCCAGGAAGGGGCTGAAAGCGGCAAGAGAAGTTTAGTACTGTATTATTTCCATAGCATTTTGAGATATTTGCAATTTTTTTTGGTTGACCTACTGGTCAAATATGTATGGAGGTTAAAGAGGTGGGGTTGGAGTTAAACGAGTTGCACCCTATATATGGAGTTATAGCTCTCTTTTAGGGCTTGTGGAGTCGAGAAATTTGAAAATTAAATTATGTTTTATTTCTTTCAATTTTAATTGGTGAAAGGGTGAAGAAGGTGGAGTGGTCAAATATTGTACGATTTCAATAGCATTATGGGACTTTTTCCAGACTGTTGGTTGCGATAATGGCCAAATTTTAAGTATAATTATTTATTTACTATAAATAATTATGCAACATATAAGGGGTGAGAAGAGGAAGTTAGGGTGATTTCGTATTTATTGTGTTATAGGTGTTTTTCAGGGTTCTTTGAGGTTTTACATTATTTTTTCGTTATTTTTGATATTAACAGGGGATGAGGGTGAAAAGGGTGGGGATCATTAAATTTTGTATAGTTTCAATATTATTATGAGAATTTTTCCTAGTTTTTGGTTGCAGTATTTTATAAAATTTTAGCTAATCATTTATAGTAAAAGATGTATGTGGTGAAAGAAATGGATAGAAAATTAGAAGAGTGGTTGCGCATATGTCAGAATATACTTCTATTTCACTGTTCTCGCTTTTTCATTATTTCCAATTTTAACAGAAATAGAATGTAGAAGGGATTAAGGTCTGAGTAACCGAAAAAATATTAAGTTGATTAAAGGGAAGGTTTTAGCGAACAAATAGTTAAATTCGCCGAAACTTACTTACCTCTGACACTGTAGGTAAATTATTATTTCCTTGCTAAAAGAAAAAACCTGTCAAATGCAAATTGGAGTTACGCAATTAGTGTTCCGTACTATGATTGCTTTTAAAATAAAATAAAAACCTTACCTAGGCTAAGTTAATTAGGTCCCTGACGTGTATATATCGTAAGATCCAATAAATATTTTCACGTTTTTTCTTAGTCAATGATGTATAATATCTATAGCAACTTAACTACCTAATAGCCAATAAATCAATCTAGCTCAATCTGGAATCTAGTAATAAAAGTGTAAAACAAATATTTACTACCTAAATATTTGTTTAATTATAAACAAATAAAATAAAATTCTTTTGTCTTGATACAGTAGCGATCCGCGAGCAATAACTTACTTGAAAGTATATTAACAAAACGCCCACCATTGTGTCGAGGAACAGGGTTTTCATATTTTTTATACTAGAAAAATTATCAAACGTAATGCACTCGTAACAATTTTCGCTCAATCTACACTTTATTTAGATTATTCCACTATATTGGGAATGTGGAATTTTTGACACAATGACACTACTCAGTATATCTCACCACTACACCAAACTCTTTATTTTTGTACTCGATGCGTGTTTCGCTAACCATATTAGCTTCATTAGCAGCGATGATTTTCTGTCAATCATCACTCCTCATGAAGCTAACATGGTTAGCATCGCACATCGAGTACAAAAATAAAGTATTTGGTGTAGTGGGGATATATACTGAGTAGTAGACTATTTCAGAATTTTTTCAACATTTTTTGATCAGTACTTTTCGAGGTAGGGTAAGTGGACAACGATTTTTGGCCATTTTTTAAAAATAATACAAAGAAAATTGTGCACGAGTATTATTAGTATATTAGTATACATCATATATATTTTTGAACTCGTATTTTCACAAACTTTCATTTGAACACCCCACTCGATGACCTAGTAATTTTTTTTTTTCACTTCCGTTTTCATCTCCCGATTCTAACCCCTTAAATCAAAATTTAACTTTCAAAACTACACGGCTCTGATTAGGCCATCAATTCATATATTTGTGTCAAAGTTCAACCGACGGAGGGTCAGACAGTAAAGTGATCCCATACGGAACATTAAAAATGCCTTAGAAAATCCGGAGGCTAAAACACACAAACGCGATAAAAGTGGAATTTACGAAATAAGTTTTTATGATTGCAACAAGAAGTTCGAGAAAATCGGGTTTGACAAACAGACGGATAGACACCGAAGTGACCCCATAAGTGTTCCGTACGGAACACCAAAAATTATTCCCTTCAATTTTTTTTTTACTTCTGGATTAGGTAGTTCAAAGGATAAAATCCAGGAAAGGAAAAAACATGGAATTAAGATACGTTGTAATGATTGTGACAAGACGTATGTTAGGCAAACTAAAAGGTCAATTCAAAGATTTAAGAAAGGTACGGTAAATTAGAAAAATCAAATATTGATGAACATGTTCTTAAATATAATCATATAGTAACATTAAATAATTTAAGAATAATTAAAAATGTTTGAAAGTATTGAAATTATAAAATGTAAAGATAGTCTAAATAAAGATAGAGAACCTCATCCTTCCTACGCCTCTAAACTGGTTACGTGACCGGAACTAAACCGATATCTGTGATTGACTGGTTCCACTCGAGTAAATCACAATCTTACGATAAATAGTATGTTTTTTAAACTTGGAATTATTAATGTATAACGCTAACAGGGACGCGCGTCAAGGGCAAAAATAAAGTCTTTGGTATAGTAGTAGTACTTACATTATTTCAAATTTATTATTTAGGCATTGCTAAGTATGGACACTACCAAAACTATAACGTTATTTATTTATTTCTAACTAAGCCCAACACAAAGTAATTTATAGGGCCGCATACAGCAGTAACTCTATACTTAACAATGCAAATAAAAAACAGCACAACAAATACAGGTGCATATAGCACTCTCACTTGGAACAATACAGTATAAGTTCACAAAACTACGAGGCCGCGAGGCCTCCAGCGAATTGTTTAAAGGACAGGGCAAGACCACATCGATGTGCTATGCAATTGTAAATTAAATATATTTTTTAAATTGGTGATCGTAACATAACATTCGTAATAGCTCGCAGCAGATAGAAATAATGTTTTGATCTACCAGACCTCTGACAATAACAAACTTGAGAAATGCCAACAACACTACCATCAACGGTTTTAAACAAAAATATTCTTGAATGAAATTTTTTGCGTTTTTAAACGCTATCAAAAATAAACTGCTGCAATAATATTGCATTGTCCATCCCTCTTTGTGAATACCTTTTTTAAAGAAAAATATTTTAAAAATTTTCTGTTCACTTGCTCCAATGTTAATACATATTTACTATAAATTGGTGAGCATATTAAGAAACCATAGTCTAATTTATTTCTCACCAAGGACGTAAACAAAGTTTTAAGTACAAGTGCTTTCTTAAACGACTTAAAATTTATCAAGACAAATCCCAACATTGGTGTTCCTTCCGCTGTTAGTTTGTCTATGTGAGCACTAAAACTTAGAATAGAGACAAATACTCATAGAATCCACAAATCACGTGTATTTTCTACTTTAAGTAACATCGATCAATCAAAATAATAATCATACAGCAAAGGACACATTTTTTTAGTAAACGACATCACTGAGCACTTGTTAACGTTGAGCATCAGTTTGTTAACCGCACATCACTTGTAAACTATGTTAAGAGAGTTTTGTAATTTTTTCTCTCCGCCAGTAAGTATAGCCTTCAGTAATCGGCAATTTGATAATTGACATCTACAGTCTGTCAAGTAAGAACGTGACCGATGCGATTCTAGCGATTCAACAAAAAATCGGTAGACAGAACCTTCTTCTACGAAGCATTTTAGTAAAAGTATCAGTCGATTCCGAACTTTCGTCAAAATCACGTAAAATCCAAAATGAGTCACTTGTTTGCGCACCGATTCGAGGCAGTTTTTCTTTGTTCCCATCTAAAGAAGCCTAAAATGACACATTCCGCGGCTGCTAAATATATTAAAAAGTCGGCATCGTTTGTGAAGAAGTGAGTAAATCATTTTAACGGGACGAAAAATGTCGAAGACTTGCCAAAACGTGGCTTGGTAGGCAAAGTCACTCCGAAAGTCGAAAAACGAATCATGTCTTTGTATTCACGGGACTCGAAATTGACACTTCGTCAAAGAACGGAAAAATTAAGAAAATCTGGTTTAAATGTGTCCCATGAGACTATTCGACAACATCTTCGTGCTCATAATGTCAAATTCCGAAGCACGTTCGAGAAACCTTTGTTGGACGAATATCGCGTTGCGACGCAGCTCGGTTGGGCCCACGATAAGATACTAGAGTGGCCCTCAAAATCGTCTGACGCCAATCCTATTAAAACCGTTTGGTCCCTTGAAAAGAGAAAGCTCAGAGGAAAGACTGTGAGGACTTTGACTCAGTTGTCACACAAGATTCGAAAAATTTGCAGAGTATGCAGAAAATTCCATCGACAGCATGCCTCGAAGATGCCAGGCGATTATTGATGCAAGAGGCGATTGGACAACTTAATAAGGTAATTGCGCCGTCGTTAGCGCACCAAAAAATACATTGATGACAATTTTTTTTTTCAAGAATACGAGCGGTCACGTTCTTACTTGACAGACTATATAACTTCAGAGATATCATTTATAAATATTTAAAAAAACAGGACTTAAACTCATTATATTAAACGTATTAAGATCGCTATTTCATATATAACTGGAAAAAGTACACAAACCTGTCAGATGAACCGAAGGCTCTGAACTTTGCCAGAATGATCTTGTGCTCTATTTTATCAAAAGCTTTGGTGAAGTTGGTGAAAATCACATCACCCTGGTCCCTATTGCCAATAACATGTGATAAAAATTGTGCAAAAAGTGCCAGATTGGTAGTAGTTGACATCTCCTCAAAAAGCTGTGTTGTTTTAGAGTAAGGTGCGGGTCAATTCTACTTATTAGGTAATCATATAATAACATCTTAAACATTTTGTAAAAACGACAAATTAATGAAACCAGTCTGTAATTACGTATGTCAGACTTATTCCCCCTTTTAAATACTGACCATATTTTAGTGATCTTTCAGCACCGAGGATAAGTGCCCTCACTCAATGATAAGTTAAAAATTTTTGCTAATTTTCTAGCCAGAACTCTAATAGTATCTCTCCCAACAAAACTAGGACTACCGTCCAGACCCCTTAACATCTTAGGTTTTACCTTTTTTACTACATTTATGCAGTATTAGATCTGGATAACCTAAATATTGAGAATAAAAAATGCATAATATATAAGCAATCCCGTACTTTTTCCGACAGTGAGGTGCAATTAGGTCATAATGATGATACACGTTGATCCAAGAGAAGGCAGTTCTTATTTATTTACATATATTACGATATTAAAGGTAGCGACGAAGGTGTTTTTTGTGTATTGATAGGCCTTGTCATCTGATTTAAGTAACCAAGAGAAAACATCCTTGATATAGTTGTAGATGATTGTTGGAAAAACAGTTAGCTAAGTTAAACTATATTAAAAAATCCAATTAGCCCTTAAAGAACATCATATTTTAGCAACTCTCAAGCAAAAACTTGCCATAAACTTCGAGGATAGAAGAACCGGATGGATATCAAAGCAAATACCAGGAAGAGGTGGAGTTAATATTATAATTGGGGACTTTATGAACTTGTCAGACAATTTATTTAGCAGAACTGTGATCAACCTAAATATAAAATTATTAAGTGACCTTCCTAGACCTTTATATAATGTTATTGGGGTAAACGGACTCAAACAATATTAAAATGAAAAGGAAAAAAATAAACTATTGTATATATTTAAAGGTAAGGTATAAGTACTTTGTTAATTCACCTTCAGACAAAAAAGTACCTGGAATTTCTCATTGAAAAAACCGGCGTAAAAAATTCTTCAATTTTCTTTTCTGCTGTAAGATTGCAACACTGTGCCTAGTTACCATGTACAGTTTGAGCACGATAGGTCAACTAGTTTGTTTATATCAGCTGATTTTGTTAGTCGACGTCAAGTGTATGTTGCGATTTTCCAACAAATAGAAATATTGAGCAGAGTTTGCCTGAAATTTTGTGTCGCCAACGGATTTTCGAGTTCGGAGTCATTCTAAAAGACCTATAGTGAATTAGTTTTATCCAAAACACAAACATACGAGTGGTAAAAAACATTCAAAGAAGACCCAGAAGTGTGTAAAGATTGCCTCGTTCCGGTCGTCCTTCAACATCTTCGACCGAGGAAAACATCAAAAAAGTGAAAGAAATCGTTATGGAAAACCGTCATGCAAACTTGAGAGAGATGGCCCTGGACCTCGAAAGTTTCACACGAAACCATTCGTACCATTCTTATTGATAATAAATAACATGAGACGCGTCGCCGCTCAAGTTGTTCCTAAAGAGCTGACTTTTCTCCAAAAACAACATCGGAAACAAGTTGCTAAAGACATGCTCGATCGGTCCAGATTCGATCCGACATTCATAAAACGCATTTTTACGGTAGACATGGGTTTATGAATTTGACATACAAAACATGCTTTTCAGGCAAACTCTTTGCTCAATATTTTATTCATTGTAAAATCGCAACACGCACTTGACGTCGACTGACAAAACGAGTTGTTATTCTAGTTAACCTATCGGGCTCAAATTGCACATCGCAACTATGCACAGTGTTGCCATACGGCAGCGGGCTTTTTAAATGAGAAATTCCGGATACTTTTTTGACTGAAGGTATAATACGGCCTAGGTAATTTGTTAAAAAAAAAAAGCAGTTTGAAGAAGATATTTATAAAATTTTGGATCTGTATTGTACTAGTAGATGCGTAAGAAATATTAAATATTATAAATAATGCAAAAAGTAGATATTTTACATGGGATTTGAAAATTGTCCACTTAAGTAAAAGTCAAAATAAAAGTAGAACATGTTGGTATCGTACTGTTATATATAACTTTTGCTACTCATGCTTGAGGAAATAACAGCACTAACATCAGAAAAAGTATAATGGGAAATGTCAAAAAGGCCCTACTTCAACAGAGAAACTCTAAGTCTGAGAAATAAAATGTTACTTAATAATTTATAGAACAAATGTGAAAAATTAAGATTTTTATTTTTTTGAATGAATGAAATTGTACTAAATTGGGAAGGTACAGTGGTTACAAAAACAACTTATAAAAAAGAAGTGAAAAACTATTAAAAATGTTCAAATATAATTTGTGTAAATTATAAATTGTGTGTATATACATATATATATATATATATATATATATATATATATATATATATATATATATATATATATATATATATATATATATATATATATATATATATATATATATATATATATATATATATATATATATATATATATATATTATATGTGTGGCGTAGACAAGCCTGAATATATGGAGAAAATAGTATCCTTTTAGAATCGGGACTTGTTTATTGGGGGAAGTTTGGAGAAATTCATTGTATAAAAGTGTTTTTTTTTTAGAAATATCTTCTCCTCCAGCCATCGATTTTTAAATTGAATCTGAGCTTCTAAAGTTCTATCGTTGGAAAGATTTCTTTTGGTGAAAAATTTTCTCTTCCTGGTTTTTTACTTTACTGTGTTGAACAGCGTTTAAGCTTTTAAAGTTGCAGTGTTATTTTTTTTCAAGAGGTTCCACTCCCTAGTTGTTAGTTGTCGCCGTCTGTCGATTATATCCCCCTCTATCTTCGGCTTTAATGTTCTCTTTTTTTGCCTTAAATAAACGCTGTTTATATCCATATGCCCCCATCCCTTGAACCTGGCTCCGTCATAGATATATTTATATATATATATATATATATATATATATATATATATATATATATATATAGATATATAGATATATATAGATATATAATTCGATATATATATATAAACGTTTCACGTGTGAGTGGCAAGCAGATATTTTTTTAAAATCTTTGTTTAACAGCACATTATTCAAATCACTGAGGAGAAATGCAACAAAAGAACTTATCTTTTGACTCGATAGCATGACGACACGACCTCATCAAACTTTTTATTTAGTATACTGTGCCTAAAATTTTAAAATAAGCATACAAGAGGAAGTTTTTTTTTTTCAAATTTTTTAAAACTCTAGTTTTCATTAAAAAGATCTTTGACCAGAATCTATTTCTGTGAAAAAATAATAAAGCATGTGTTAAAAATTTTTAAAAAATTATTTGACCAAATCGAAAATTAAATTTTTGAAATAGCAAAATTAATACTCGCAGATGTGCAAGTAAAAACGTCTAATTCCAGTTTATATTATATTCTTTAGGTCTCAAAATTGAAAATTATAATTTTTTACATTACCTCTCCTGTACCAAATGTTGCGACTTCTTAAGTTTTGGAGCCCGTGGATTCTGCTGTCTCGATCAGTTTAAGATATTTTTGGTCTTGTCATATTACAATTTGTTATTTTTTTATACATATTGTATCCTTCAAGAAATTTTTAAGTCCAAAAGATCTTCCTTATACCCTCTAAAAACTTTTACTAAGGTTATGAGAAGTTGTAAATAGAAGCTTTTCTGTGTGTACCAAACTATTATGATGATCCAGTATAAGTATAAAAAAAAAATCATTTATTGAAATGACAAAGTAATTTACAGCCTAAAGACGCAATGAAAATTTTACATGCACGTTTTAACTATTTTCAACTACCTCCTCACCCATATCACACTTTATTTTGTCCAGAATAACATCGTAGTATTTTGAGCATTCGGCATATTCCAACTGGTGACCTTCTCAGACTATGTTAAATCTCTTCTTTTCTTCCCCTTCGATTGCAAGTGAAAGACAGACCTGAATCTTTGAAGGATTTGACTTTAGTGAATTGTATAGTATTGCGGCATACTCGATAAAGCTCTTATTAATAGTTCTTCATTTGTATAGAAATAACGATCTGAAACTGCAATGGGTAAGTCGTCAGCATACAGGAAATGCTTTGCATAGGATTTTACATATTGGTTGTCAGTTTATATAGTAAAGAGAATGGGTGTCAAAGCACTACCTTACGGCAGACCGTTTTTCTGGTGTTTACACATCATTACAATATAGTCTCGATATTTATCTTTTGTCTTTTTTTATCATAGTATAACCACACAATGTTGACTGGCTTAAGATGATCTAGGTCGCACTTTTTTTAGTAAATAAAAATCGTTGGCTTTAAAGGGAACTAATGTTTTTCGACGTTGGGTATTTTATTTTTGGTTCTTGTCCGGTAGCGGAAGGGTTAGCCGAAATTAGTCCAGTTTTATGGGGCGCTCACGCAGATTTACTTTTTTGTTTAGAATGCATGTCCCCTGACCCATACTACAGTAATATTGACATGAACAATACAACCGAACAAAAATTAAATCTGCTGTAAGGCACAGACATTTTTAAAATGTATATGTGAAGATTGCATGTAGAATTTCAGTGATATAACCTAGAGTGTAGAGGTTTTAACAATACAATTTATACCATTTTTACTAATAACTATAAGATTCATTCCGCTTATACAAGAATTGAGCTTAGTAGAGATTAACGTTGTAACTTTAAACTCGTATAAGTTAGATACAAGGTAGTTAGTTCAGTTAAATAATGACACGTAGTGGATTTTAATTATACAGTTTATTTTTGTTTCATTTGCTGACTAAAGTATTCGACAATTATTATTATTATTAAGTATAAGGATGAAAATAGTTATGTCTTTTGATACTGTTGAAATAATCAAACTTATTCACTAGACGACTACCGTCAATATATTTGCTTTCGTTTAAAACTGTAATACCCATTTTCCAGACAAAACAATATTTTTGTATATTAGTGTTTATCTAATCTTGTCAGTGCAATGGAAAACTATTTTTGTCACTCTATCACATCTCGGAAACTAGAATCGGGAGCAAAGTACCTCTTGATATGGACCTAATGTAATAGGCGTGATGACAGTAACAATGAATCACCGAAATTATCACTTTTAATAATGAAATAGATTAAAAAGTTCCTAAAAAATGTTCTTATTTTTATATTAAAAGTGAGATTAATGTTATTTTTGTTAAAAATAAAAATTCAAAATGCAATAATCCGCCATATTATGTGGAACACCAATCAGAGCGAATGAGGTCACGCCTAAGTAAACATTATGTCGGTCGAACTTCTCTTATGTTAACGATAATATCTGCACCGTTTGTCAATTAATTTGTGGTTTTAAACTATCGAGTTGCCTAGTTTTGTGTTACAAAAACTAGAATTAAGAAACGTTAGCGATGGAAGACGGATTTATCAAGGCAAATAGCTCTAATTTACCTAGAATTGATTTGTTGATGCTTGGAGAGTTTCTTGCGTCAAACAAAGACTTTTGCTCAGCAGAATTTGGAAATATCGAAACTTCTATGTAAGTATATAAGTAATCTGTATTAAAACTACAATTTAAAACTCAAAAACCCATAAAAACTGCACTTTATTTCTACGTCGTGGTTTTATTAGTTTTAGTTTAGGTTATGATTGTTATGAAAATGTTGATATATATTTGAATATATATATATATATATATATATATATATATATATATATATATATATATATATATATATATATATATACATATATACATATATATATATATATATATATATATATATATATATATATATATATATATATATATATATACATATATACATATATATATATATATATATATATATATATATATATATATATATATATATATATATGTATATATATATATATATATATATATATATATATATATATATATACATATATATATATATAGATCATTTGGCGACTGGAACAAGAATGAAGTATCTATTAAATAAACAATAGTGGATGATGACATTAAAGCAATAAAACCTAACCTCAATAGTGATGTGACTATCTAATGGTATTATTTAGATAATTACCAATTTCTTAAACAAGATTATTACGACACACCTCATATATAATTAATAATAAAATATTAAGTTAAAACTTACATCAAAATAGTCTTCACAGAAATAAATTGAAGAACTCGGAGAAATAACTGCTGGGTCTCGCCGTGTAAGAGTTAGCCACTTATTTTTTATTGTTTTCTTGTTTGGAACGTAAACAAATAACTTGTTAGGAGTTTTTATATCGTTGTGTTTTTTTACTAAAGGACCGCACACCACTTATAGACTTTAGAATTAATTTTAAACACACAAAATAACAGAATTATTGTATGGACACTGTATACTTCACTGTTGTTGACATGGAGTTTACAAAGGCGTGACGTCAGGAGCAGACGCCATGACAGCTGCTAGCGTTTTGGCGTGAAATTTAAAATTACTTTAAAAAGGCCAATTTTCTGCTAGGAAACCTGTAATTTCTCCAGATATATATTTTTTTTGGAAATAGTAGTTCCGTAAAAATATCATGGAATAGTTTTTCAAAATTAGTCATCATGCCTATTACTTACAACGTTTGATCTGTAAGTTATTAAACACTCTTGAGATTTTGTTTTAATAACTCTGACGCCCTGGAAAAATTGTCGTATTTAATGTAGTACTCAACTATCAGTTGGTAAAAAAACAAAGAACTTTGACGGTGTACCGCTGGCTCCTGTTTAGCTCTCTAGGCAGTTACCTAATCTTGCCGCCTCCTCGCCCGGAGCCGGTGCTAATACTCTGAATCTTAAAGATAAATCGATTTAATATTTATATGCCTGAAATACTTGTATTAGAATAAGCCAGAAAACATTTCAAAAGTAAATTATCAAATATATGCAAATATATGTTTAAAAAGTTTTGTGAAGGTGCATTTAAACATATATTTTAAAGGCTCAATTTTGCGACGTTTGTATTATTTTACATTTATTTATTTTAAATAATCTTACCATTTACCATATTTGTCCTAAACAACGTTGCTTTTTAACGTAAAAAATATTAAGCTATATAGATTTATACTGATTTTTTATTCATGTTAATAACAAGAAACAATGTAACAATAATTGTCATTTTTATTAGAAATAAACTATATATACAAACAAATAAAAAATTGTATTCAGTGTTGCATTTAACCATACCATTATGTATTCTCTATCAATTAGAACTATATACAAAATTATAAAGAATTGCCATTGAGTTTACCAGAAATAGTCCTTGTTTAGTAAACCTCCAATAAAAACAACAAAAAAATTTGTATCATCAATTTAGTAAAAACATGATCTTCGGAATTTTTTTTTTTCGAATGTTTTAGTTCCGGACATCAAGCCAAAAATTCTTGACTTTATCGGTCTAAATAGAGAACACATTTTTTTTTCAAGGATACATTTCATAGAAAATGAATATCAGTCATTGGGTTGTATAATAGTTAATCAAAAAAAAAACTAGAAAAATGATATACCAAGTACTTCTCTTGCAAATATTAAGTTTCTTACTCTCCTTACTAAAGGAAAATATTCATAAAAAATGCACACTTCGAGACTTTGACTTTTCTTCACATTTTAGGGTTCCTAGGTCACGAAAAACATAGTCACTCATTTCCATCGGTCTGTCTATATGTCGATCTGTCAGTCTGTTGGCACGATAGATCAATTTTATACTTGGTACTCGGGTAACATTTAACAAGTATATGAAGTCTATAGTTTTTGAACAATATCGCTTTAGGCCAAGGGAGTAAAAGGAGTGGGGGTCGATACAAATTTTTTACAATGATGAATGAATGAGTAAATATGAACATTTTTCCTGTTTTTTTTTTGTCGAATAATAAACAAATTTTATTATATTTAGAGTAAAACATATAAGAGGCACAATGTGTGGGGGAGGAGATTAGAGGGAGTTGCTCCAGTGTTGTTTGCTGAAGTAGCCTTTCTATGTTTTTGGAGTCTAGGAATCCAGCATTTAGGTTATTTTTTTATTACTTTCAAGTTTAAACCAGGAAAGGGCTGAAGGGGACGGGGGTGATTTAATAATGTATAATTTGGTTAATGTTCTGGACAAATTTTAAACATATTATTTACATTAAAACATGTAAGGGGTTAATGGATGGAGTAGGGGTTTTATGGATATAAGGTGTTATAGGTCTTTTTCGGGGTTTGCGGAGTCGGAGAATCTGAAATTTTTTTTTTCATTACTTTCAATTTTAATGGGGGAAGGGGTCAAATATTGTATGGTTTCGATAGTATTATGGGTCTTTAGAATAAATTTTAAGCATAATTATTTATTTATTTATTTATATATATATATATGGTATATATATATATATATATATATATATATATATATATATATATATATATATATATAATATATATATATATATATATATATATATATATATATATATATATATATATATATATATATATATATATATATATATATAAGGTATATATATATATATATATATATATATAAGGTATATATATATATATATATATATATATATATATATATATATATATATATATATATATATATATATATATATATATATATATATATATATATATATATATATATATATATATATATATATATATATACATATATATATATATATATATATATATATATATATATATATATATATATATATGTAACGTATAAAAGTTGAAGAAGGGAGTTAAAAGGGTGACTTCGTATTTATTGTTTTATAGGTATTATTCAGAGTTCTTTGAGTCAAGGGAACGAAACTTACATTGTTTTTTTTTTGCGATTTGCAAGATTAACAGGGGCAGAAGGTGAAAGATATGAAAATTATTAAATATTGTATAGGTTGAATATCATTACTCAGTATATATCACCACTACACCAAACACTCGACGCCCGTTTCGCTAACCATGTTAGCTTCATCAGGAGCGATGATTGACTGGTGGATGCGTGCTGATGAAGCAGCATTATAAAATTTTGCCTGGTTTCTGGTTGAAATATGTTTAGCTAATCATTTATAGTAAAATATATATAAGGTGAAAGGAATAGAGTTAGAAGAGTGGTGGCACATATAATATACTTCTATTTTAGGGTTCTTTCTTTTATATTATTCTAGAAATAGTACATAGTTGGCAAATGTTTTTACGTCCCTTAATAAAGGGAAAAGTTACCGGCCGGAATTTTTGCTTTTCTGTACGTTTTAGTGTTCTTAGATCGCGAAAAATATTTTCCATTTTCAGCGGCCTGTCAATCCGTTTATCGGTTTGTTGGTCTTTTGGCATTATGATACTCGAACGAAATGATATTATTATATTTGAAACAGGGACGGAACCTATAGTTTTTGAGCGATATCGTTTCAAGGAAAGAGCATGTATGGGGTGGGTGTCAATATATTAAATGATTTTATTCATATTATCGAAATTTATTTTACTGATTTTTTGAGGTTCATCTCTAGTCACATACTTGTTAGAAATGAAAATTGTAACTTAAATAACTTAATTTTCAGATTCCCCGACTCGAACAACCCCGAAAAGGACGTATAACACTATATATTCAAAGTCACATCTTTAACCCCTCACCAACTAACTTAACTTTTTATGTTTCAGTATAAGCACTTTTCTTAAAATTTATTCATTTTTGCTATCAAACACCAAGAAAACTCTCACAATACCACTAAAAATATTTAAAATATATTGATCGCCACCCCTTTCATTTGCTTGAAACGATTTTGCTCAAGAATGTTACGTTCAATTTCTGCTTCAAATATTACATGTTCCAAATTTTAAAATCTATGCCTCACTTCGTTCGAGATTTGTCATGCTAGCAGATAGATAGACCAACGGACATGGGAAACCATGTTTTTCGTGATATAAGGACCCTGATACGTGACGAAATGCAAGAATCTTGCTAGATATTTTTTTCAGGAATTTAACAAGGGAAATAAAACAGAGTTGTGAATTTTTAAATCTTAACACCAAAACTACAAAATAATTGATAATCAGAGAAGAAAGAAGAGAAGTCAACATTAAGTTTAAAATTTGAACCGACAATTTAAAAAAAAAATTATTTCTTTTTAAATAATTTTCATTTTTACCCTCAAGACAAATATTGTATTTATTAAGAATTACTCCCGACATTTTCACATTTTTTTCACGTTTCATGGTCCCTAGATCACAAAAAACATGGTCCCCCATTTCCATCGCTGTTAGCGCGATAACGTTCAAAGGAAATGAGCTATCAGTTTCAAATTTGATACCCATATAATTCTTAGAGTAAGAATAGAACTTATAGTTTTTAAGCGATATCACTTTAGGGAAAAGGGGTAGGAGTCGATAAACTTTGTATATTTTCAATGTCATTGGGAATTGCTTATGCGTATGTCTCGTGTTTTGCGTCCTTGTCAAAGTTGTTTGAATCGAAGAATTTAAAAATTGTTTTCTTCTAATTATTTTCAATTATTTATAGTCAAACATATAAGTAGTCGAAGTGGTGGGGATGGTGTTAGAGGGCTGCCTCATATATATCGTGTTTATACACCCTTTTCAGAGTTCTTAGTCTGTAATAACGTGTTATTTCTTTATTATTTTCAATTTTAACATCACTTTACCGATTTTTATTTTTATCGAAACTTAACTAAACAATTAATTCTTACAAATACAGAAAGTCGAGCATATTTATAAAATTTACAAAAAAAAGTTCGTTCTTACCCCCATCCCTGAAAACTAAAAAGAAGAAAACAATTTCCTTAAAAATAACAAAATCAAAAAATTTACCTTTTGCAAAAAGTATATGTTTAAAAACAAATCGTATAAATAAAAGAAATAACGTCGGAAGCTGAAGAAAACGTACGAAAATATATATATATATATATATATATATATATATATATATATATATATATATATATATATATATATATATATATATATAAAAGAATAATAACCAAAAGAATGGCGCCTGTGGAACAGGCTATCTCAAGAATCGAGCACGGGTTGCGATTCTTCCCACTGTATCCCAAAATCCATACCCATTCTCTGAACGTTATGCGTTTTGTCATTAGAAATTAAATAACCGACTAAGTGCAAGTCGGACTTGCGCGATTAGTTTTCCATACGTTGATTGCTTTTGTTACGGAACTATAAAATGATCAACGACTTCACAAATCACACCCCAAAGTTTGTTTCCGATCTTTGTTGAAAACTGATGACCTTGTTTTATATATATATATATATATATATATATATATATATATATATATATATATATATATATATAAAACAAGGTCATCAGTTTTCAACAAAGATCGGAAACAAACTTTGGGGTGTGATTTGTGAAGTCGTTGATCATTTTATAGTTCCGTAACAAAAGCAATCAACGTATGGAAAACTAATCGCGCAAGTCCGACTTGCACTTAGTCGGTTATTTAATTTCTAATGACAAAACGCATAACGTTCAGAGAATGGGTATGGATTTTGGGATACAGTGGGAAGAATATATATATATATATATATATATATATATATATATATATATATATATATATATATATATATATATATATATATATACATATATATATATATATATATATATATATATATATATATATATATATATATATATATATATATATATATATATATATATATATATATATATATATATATACCAGATAAATTATTAAAGGTAAAGCACTTGTGATAATTTTCGTTCAATCTACACCCTGTGGAGAATATTCCAGAATTTTTTCAAAATTTTTTGATCCGTACTTTTCGAGACAAGGGCAAGGAGAGAGATTTTTGCCATTTTTTAAAAAATAGTACAAAGAAAAATGTGCCCAAGTATTTCATTATATATATTTTTGAACTCGTGTTTTTACGAGCGTTCATTTGACAACATAGTTTCGGAGAAAATCGGGTGTGACAGACAGACGGACCGACACCGAAGTGATCTTATAAGTGTTCCGTACGGAACACTAAAAACGTATTTACTTTGTTAATGTTATGCCTTTTGTCGTCATCAGCAATTGTACGATAGAACTGTTTGGTCTAGCACCACTATTTCGTCTGTTCAAAGGTCTTTACAACATACGTTATGGACCCATGAACCATATAAGTCGTAGTGATATTCAGAGCTCTAAGGTCTAGGGAAAAATTTTAAATGAGAACTTTGGAGGAATTTGAAATAAATATTCGCAAAATAAAAAGAACATTGTACATCACAAATTTGTGGCTAACAATCTTGATGGTCGAGTCGCTGGACGCTCAAGAGCCTGAATCCCTGTTAATGAAAATGTAGAAAATAAAAATAATTAATTGATTTTAGCGTCTGTAATCGATGTAAAACTAGCAAATACATTTTAAGGGCTTTCAGATGAATTTTTAAAAAGTGAAAATTCAATACCTTCTCTAAGGTTGGAATGGCGAACTTACGAAATCAACTCGGTGTCTAATCTATCCATCTATCCGTCCGTCTGGCTGAGACTGTTTGCCGTAGAGATCTGATTTTAATACAGTTATGATAGGTCATAGACCAAAAAGAAACTGAAGCTATAGACAGCTTAATTCGGAAATATAGAAGTAATTTTGAAAGATGTTTTTTTTTTTGTTTTTAAACCCGTGGGCTGAGGATATGCCATTTACCACGTATTTTCCTTGCAACATGTAATAAGTTGCAACTAAAATAAATTATGAATTTGACTTTCTTTCACTAAAAAATAACTGAATTTAAACATTATAAGTCGGTATGTTAAATCAGGGCTGTCCAAACCACGGCCCGCGAGCCACATCTGGCCCGCGACCCATATTTGTGGGGCCCACGAAGCGATTTTTAGTCTTTACTTTTGTAGATTAAAAATCGCGTCGCGATAAAAAAGAAACTCAAATTCAATATCTATTCGTAGGTATGGCAACAACATGGGCCTGTTTCTTATTAGGAGAATTCCCAAATTAACAAAAGTGTATTTTGTTTACAAATACGCATGTGTGTATAGGCAAATAAGTACAGATGCGTGTTTGTGCGCGTTTTGGGCGTGACTCATTTGTTTCTACGTGTAACGCCACTTTGTGTCTCATATTTACTCATGTTAATAATTAATATCCATAATCCTCGTGAGAAGTAACTAATCATATCATGTCTACGAAAAAGCGAAAAGTATGTGATCAAAATCGTGCATTTAATGAGAGTTGGGAACTAGACTATTTTATCTGCAACAACAATAATAAAATTCAGTGTATGATTTATATGCAGGTATTGTCGATGTATAAAGAATACAATGTTAAATGATATTATACCACTTTAGACGAAGAAAAGTGTAAAAACATATCGATGAAGCAAGAAAAATTATAATAGCCGAGTATAAGAAAAAAATTGATGCAATAAACAAGTATTTTTCAAAAATAAGTACAGATAATAAACTGAGTTTAGCTGCTTCTCACGAAGTTTCTTTACAATTAGCCAAAGCGAAAAAAAAACTATTTAGTGATGGAGTGTTGATTAAAAAATGCGCAGTTAAAATGGCCCAACGCTTTATGCAGCCTAAACTAGTTGCCAATATACCTGGTAGCTGACCAGATTATTACTGAACGGTATAATAGACTCAAATCATGTACGAGGCTGGTTTGAAAAGTCCGTGCAAAAATAAAAACTACTTATGTGTTTAGGGTAAACCTTTTATTATTTTTCGACATAGTCTCCTTTTAGAGTTATACACTTAGTCCAACGATGTTCTAGTTTGTTGATCCCTTCCGAAAAATAGGATTTGTCCAAGTCTGCAAAATATCCATTAGTGTCTGCAATCACCTCCTCGTTTGAATAAAATCTTTGTCCCGCCAGCCATTTCTTCAAATTGGGGAACAAATAGTAGTCCGAGGGAGCCAAGGAGGAGAATAGGGGGGATGTGAAACGAGTTGGAATCCTATTTCCATCAATTTTGCGACCACAACTGCTGAGGTGTGTGCTGGTGCGTTGTCGTGATGGAAAAGGACTTTCTTGTGAGCCAATCGCGGGCGTTTTTCTTGCAGCTCGGTTTTCAAACGGTCCAATAACGATGAATAATATTCACCTGTAATAGTTTTATCCTTTTCTAGATAGTCGATGATGATTATCCCTTGCGAATCCCAAAAGACAGTCGCCATAACCTTTCCGGCCGAAGGAACGGTCTTCGCCTTTTTTGGTGCAGATTTCCCCTTGGTAACCCATTGTTTAGATTGTTGTTTGGTCTCAGGAGTATAGTAATGTATCCATGTTTCATCCACAGTGACGAAACGACGCTTAAAGTCCTCCGGATTCTTCTGGAACAGCTGCAAACCATCCTTGCAACACTTCACACGATTCCGTTTTTGGTCAAGCGTGAGCAATCGCGGCACCCATCTTGCGGATAGCTTTCTCATGTCCAAATGTTTATGCAAAATATTATGTACCCGTTCAGTCGAGATGCCCACAGCACTAGCAATCTCACGCACCTTAACTCTTCTGTCATCCTTCACCATACCATGGATTTGATCAATGATTTCTGGAGTCGTAACTCCACAGGCCGTCCAGAACGTTCAGCCTCACTTGTGCCCATATGGCCAGTCCGAAAATTTTGAAACCACTTATAAACTGTTCTAATCGAAGGTGCAGAGTCACCATAATGTTTATCAAGCTTCTCTTTAGTCTCCTGAGGCGTTTTGCCTTTCATAATGTAATGTTTAATCACCACACGAAATTCTTTTTCGTCCATTTCTTGAAAATCACTCGACTTCCTTGATTCACATGAATGCCAAACATAAAGAAATAGACCAATATGGCTGAAACTTAGTGTGCGTTCATTCAAGAGATGCTACTAACTAAACATGACCTCGATACGCGCCGGTGGTGCCATCTCTCGGACTTTGCACGGACTTTTCAAACCAGCCTCGTAAATAACCTGATTTTTCTCAACTGTAATCAGTTTTTGTTGAGTGTTAAGAAGTGAAAAATATTATTTTTAAGGATTGAGAGTATATAGGTACTTTTATAATTTTCTATACTATATTTGTGTATTATATTAATAAAATATCTTCTTATTTTAATTTAAAACTATTCCTAAAGCCAGAGAATAAATATTTTCAAAATTCCTGATTTATTCTTTATGTGTTGATTATTGTGCCCAATTAATTTATTAATTAAAAACATATTCATATTCAATTCATATTCATAACGACAAAATGTGTACTTAATATACCTATTTAGTAAAATATTACATGCACGAGGTGCAAATTTTATTTGCATTCCTAGTTGTGCCCACTCCGTTAGTATTTATCATCCAGTTTAATTTCGGGTATATGTTTGTATGTATAATTCATAATTGTATACGTGCACTCATTCTTTTCAATCGTTACTATTGATACCGAATATACCGAAATCGAACGCTACCAATGGAGACAAGATACATTTCGTGGATACGAGTAGGTACCTACCGCTACCAGAATCGCGTTGGTAGTTTTAGTTTGGTTGGCCGCAGACACCATCAATGTGTAGATACCTGGTACCGGGATCCGAACAAGTAGCGGGTACAATATTGACATCTCTAATATATATATATATATATATATATATATATATATATATATATATATATATATATATATATAAACCCTTCGAACACCTAGTAATGATGCTTAGAATTTGCTCATTATGACAACCACAAACCAAGAAAAATTCTCATTTTGATAAAAAAAAAGTAAACAACCCACTCCTTTCATCCCCTTCTCTCAAATTGTAGATTTCATTTCTACTTTAAATATTATATGTGTACCAAAATTGAAAATAATATCTCCTTTTGTTCGAGATTTATCGTACCCACAGACCGACAGGCAAACCGACCGACCTACTGGCGGAAATGGGGACTTGTTTTTCTTGATCTAGGGACCCTAAAACGTAAAAAATGCAAAAACCTGGGAGGGTTATTTTATCATGAATACAATTCTTTCCTTGAGCAAGAGAAAAAAAGAATAATAATTGTTAAATTAAGAAAGAATTTAATGGGTAGCGTTATTTCTACTTATTTTGGATTAAAATTTTAATTTTTTATTTTGATGAAACGTAAATTACGCAAGTTTTCAACTTTGATAACTCAGGTATACAAAAAAAAATCTGTTTTTAAGTGACAAACTTTTTTTCTTAAGTTTTTTTATGCTGAATCCAAAAAAAATCATAAAAGAAGACATCCACCATGAGTTTTTTTCAGGAAATACACTTAAAGTTGCCAGAAAACTATTAAATCGGAAAAAATACGTTTTAATAAATAAAATGTAAAACTGTATAATCATTGCTACGTAGCAAAATGCTGTTTGAAATAAATTTGTGGAACCACTAAATTAAAAAATTATTTTTAATTTTTATTAATATTGAACAAAACACACACTCACTCGCTGGCTCAGTCACTCACACACTAACTCATTCATATACCCCCATACTCACTCACTAACTCACTCACTCGCTCACTCGCTCGATCGCTTACTACCTCACTCACCTACTCGCTCGCTCACTCACACACTACCTCCCTTACCCACTCACAAAACTGACTTCTAAAACTATCAAGGGATATACCTTAGACTACATTTTACAACCTTTTGTTCCTAAATAGTAAACAGATATTTTTTTTCATCATCCTCACGTTTTGATATCAAATTCGAATTTGAAACTTAAAAAACTACTAGAAATTACAGTTTTATTCTTAAATTATTGTTTAACTGTTGCATTTATTTACTTAAAAAGCATTTTACCAAACATATAGCACCCTTGTAAGTGTTAAAAGCGAGTTTTTTGTTGAAACTGAACATAAAACTTTATTTTTTTATGTCGAGTCAGGATTAAAAACTTCAAAAAACACTAGAAATAATAGTTTTGTTCAATATTAATAAAAATTAAAAACAATTTTTTAATTTAGCGGTTACACATATTTATTTTAAACAGCATTTTGCTACGTAGCTTAAAGGTGGTGTATGGTGTATTTTTAAGTTTTCATGATAATTGTAAATTCAGAACATTTAAAGATGTCCGAAATAATAGTTTTTTTCCATAATTTTAATGATTATACAGTTTTACATTATTTATTAAAATGTATTTTTTTCAATTTAATATTTTTCTGGCAACTTTAAGTGTGTTTTCTAAAAAAACTTCACGGTTGATATCTTTTTTTAAGATCTTTTTGGATTCAGCATAAAAAAAACTTAAGAAAACACGTGTCTCACTTAAAAGACAGAGATTTTTTTATTTTGTATACCTATGTAATTATTTATCAGGAATGATAAAAATTGTCACGATCTAAAATACGCAAATATTTATATTCTTAGAGTAAATAAGTGATACAGAATAGTAATTAACTCGTACATGACTAATTTTGAATTGAAAGTTTTCATTTGTTCTAATTTAACAGTTGCCAATTCGTTACTAATGTAAAAAAAACACGTCCTTTCCACTAATGTTAGAGGTTACAAAAGGTCCGACAGATTGGCCCGTTCTTATCTTTAAAATTTTTCCAATATTTTCCTGAAAATTCCACTTTTGAGTTTAAAGACTAATTTTTCGGGTTGAGCTGGAGGTTTATTTATCTGACTGAATGGAAACAATGCTGAAATATTTTGAGAAGTTTTGGGACTTCAGTTCATCAAGAGCGTATATTAACATTGAACGGGAGCGTTTAGAGACTTGGTTAGATGAGAAACCTACGATTGCACAAGACACCTTCAAATATCTTTACTCTTCGAGATTAGAATACTGCCTCAGTTCAGTTCAATTCAGTGTTCTAATCTCGAAGGATAAAGACCTCTAAAGAAGCCTCGTGCAATCGTAGACGAAACATCGGCAGGTTACTCCGAGTTGACGCAGTCTAATCATAATTTCTCAAAGCATATGTTCTTGCATTGTTAAATCTGAGATGAGATTATAGTTATCTTTTGGTGAATTGTGGGACTAAGCACGGCGGTTTAGTTAAGGGCCTCAACGAATTAAGGGGACGACTGCTAATAGAATATTCCCGGATTGTTCCTCAAGTATTAAATGAACATGTGTTGGTCGTGTTTCCTATCCGGTTAAAATTCTGGAATCTTCATTCTGACAGTAACCAGGTACACCATCTGAAGGTGTCTTGGTTAGAGCAGAGGAAAATGTCTTAATAAAACAATTAGAAGTACATGTTAGAGTTTTCAGGAGTATACGCAATCGAAGATTTACCCCACTAATGAATCCAAACCTATGAATATGTCGAGCATCCTCAAGGATCACTGGGACGGATGCAAAAAATATCGGCCTGTATAGCGGTCAAAAGCTTTAAGTTAAAAGACCTGGAAGATATTCTTTCTTGGGGTGACAGGAACCAAAGAGAATTTCCCGCTACAAAAACCCAAGCGGGAATTTTTCTAAAAAATTAACGTGGCTGAACCCGACGTAGTTATGTTTAGGCCTCTCTAATATCGTCACTCAATTTGTTAAGCTGGAAAGATTCGAATATCGACAACAGTTAATTCTGTACAAAGCTCAAATTCGACCAAAAATGAAATACTGCTCCCTAGTTTGAGGCTCTGCTCCCAAACATACACTGCATTTGTTGGATTCTCTTCAGAAGAGTACTGTTCGCCTGATTAGAGACCCGAAACTGGCCAGCAACCTTAATTCATTGGAACATCGAAGAACATGGAAAGTGTTCGATGCATGTAGCTTGCTTAATTTCTCCCAGAGGGGTGTACATATGCTAGAAATTCACGTCGCACTATTACTGCACATCCGTATGAGGCTCAGCTTGTTACTCCTCGTACAACCCTTTTCAAACAGTCTTTTATATGGGGAACCTCATCCCTTTGGAATAATTTGTCCAAGACTAGGTTTGCGAACGAATACAATTTGCAGCCATTCAAGACCAACTTAGATCGTTTTTTTTCCGCACACGTGTCGCTCCTGTAGCGTTCCGAGGCTTCCGCTGCAGCACGTGTGCTAGGCCCATAAAAATATCCATCGTTCAGGAGTCCAGGCGATATCAATGGGACTGACTTTTTAGATGGTTGACCGCTTAGGAACTATTTGTGGTACTTCCAAATTTTGGATAGCTGAGTTAAGCTCTAAAAATTTTAGATTATTGGTAGATACGAAACTCCCAGAGTGCAAGTTGTGACAGAGTTTTAAAAGTTTTGGTTAAGTAGTTACTTGGAAAGGATAAGTAATTTGAAATGCGGGACCATCTTTCCTTCTTTTCACGACTTATATCCATTTTGGGATATTCATATTATATTTTTATTATTAGTGTTCCGTACGGAACACTTATAATATCACTTCGGTATATGTCTGTTTATCGGTCCATCCGTCCGTCCGCCTGTCTGTCCGTCTATCCCATCCGATTTTCTCCGAAACTATTTGACGTAAAAAGTTGAAATTTGGTACTAATATAGAAATTGATGGCCTCATCAGTTTTGAAAGTTAAATTTTGACTTAAGGGGTTAGTTTTGGGGGGTGAAATCGGAAGTGAAAAAAAAAATTTTTTTACTAGGTCATCAAGTGGGGTGTCAAATGAAAGCTTGTAAAAACACGAGTTCAAAAATATATATAATGTCATACATGCGCACACTTTTCTTCATATTATTTTGAAAAAATCGCGAAAAATCGCTGCCCCCCCTCTATCTCGAAAAGTACTGATCCAAAAATTTTGAAAAAATTCTGGAATATTTTCCACGGGGGGAGATTGAACGAAAATTATCACGAGTGCATTGCCTTTAATAATTTATCTGGCACAGTATCTATTTAAAAGCAGTTACCATACTTACTGACATAATCTACAATATAAAACCGACTGATATTGTTTTTGTCTTATGAAAACGAATTTCATAAACAGAATTTTGCTCTGATGTTTAAATCTCATCTACACAAATTTTTATTAAATAAAGTTTTTTTGAAATTGGTGCGCTCTCTAACTCGATTCGAGCGGTCCTCTCCCTCTTTTGGCAGAATCCTATATCCATCCCAGGTAGCCTGTTATACGTATTAAGAAAAAAAGAAATAAACGACAAGCAATAAAGAGAATGCAAACATTATTAAAGAACTACATGTTAAGCAATAAAGGAGCAATCATTATTCTTTTGGTATACTATTGTAACAAAAGTTAACAATATTAACTTTTATTGCATTCCGTTTGTTACCATTATTCAATTATCATTATAACTGTCATCAGTTTTTAGTAAAGATCGGAAACAAACTTTGTTGAAAACACATTTGGGGTATGTTTTGTCACTGTTCATTTTATACCTCCGTAACAAAAATTTTTATTTCAGAAGCAATCAATGTACGTCATTGCGCAAGTTCTACTTGCACTTGACCGGTTTTTTATTATAGAATTACGTTGACATTTTTTGTGAAAGTATTTTTGTATGATTTTGAAGATAAAAACACACCTGGAATACAAATTGTAAATAATACGCATAAATATGTATGAATATAAGTATTATATTTCGATTATATTAACAAATTGACACACAATTCCATATCAAAACCACCTTTATTTATAAAACATTAAACTTTGATTAAATAAACATGTTAAGTGTTTTTAAATATCTATTTTAATGGGTAAGTCATCTATTTATTTAATAAATATTTCAAAATATCGGATTTTTATCTTCGCATTAAGATTTGCTTTCTTTATTTTAATTACAATTGTGTTTTTTTTTGCAATCCGTAATGGTGCCGAACAAAGCAATTTCTTTCGTTTTCTTCTTTTGCTTCAATTTAGATTTAATTAGTGGAGCCCCTTCTCAAAATGGTGACATAATTAAAATTAGTGACTTAGCTGAAGATTTGGAGAACTGGATGTCCAAATTACCAGAAAATCTTAGGGGTACATCACTTAAGAATTTGGCAATTCCAGGTAATTATATTGTAATTATAATAATATTGCAATCGTATTTTTAATAAGGTGCTACACATGTTAAAACCGAAAACAGAAAGGCGTCTGTGAGGAATACACGGGATAGCACGTTTTATTTCTACATCTTACTAACTTTAAAAATTGAAATGAAGTATTTCACACCCATTCATCATTTTCTCTAAATTTGATCATTTTACGTAAAATCTTTTCAATACGGCACCTTTGACCGTATTCGTAACAGCGTACAATGTTCATTCACCTCTAGCTCGCTAAAATTGACGGCCAATAAAAAATCGTGGTTTTCCAAACGTTAAAAATTCTTAATTTTATGAAGACATGCAACTGTATAGATTAAGGTCTCAATTCAAAAAAGCCTAAAAGAAATTACCAAATTTTGAATGTATTTGCGTATTACATGTGCATTATTTTTACCTCACTGAATAAAGTCGCTTGGCTAAATATAGTCTATATAAAGGCTTTAAAAAACTGTTTCGGCTTTCTTTAGTATCTCAACAACTCATAGTATTAGTTTGTCTATTTTATTGTAATTAGAACTTATTTTTTCAAGGCAGCATTTAAAATGTTGAATAATTTCAAAGGTCATGCCTATTTCATTATCCTTTTATGTAAGGTATACAAGGTGTACAAGTATGAAATGCGGATTTCAGACAACAAATGGTGCACCAATGCAGTTTTTGCTATAAAGATTTGACACTGCGCCATTTTGTTGTGTCATCAACAAGTGTCAGACACGCACGAGTGATAAATTAGAAAAGTGTGTGCATAGTGTTGTGTTGTTGTGTTCAATAAGTCGAAATTTATACCGAACAAAGAGCATTAGCGGACAGCATTAATTTTTTGTTTTCATTTGAAGAAAACTGCTGTTGAATCATACCGACTACTTCGAGAAGCTTATAGTGAAGATGCTTCATCGCAAGATACGTGTGAACGATGGTTTCGGCGCGGCGTTTCAAAAGTGATGACTTCGATGTTGCAGACAAGGAACGTGGAAAACCGCCAAAAAAATACGAAGATGTGAAATTGCAAGCATTGTTGGACGAAGATGATTCGCAAACACAAAAACAACTCGCCGAGCAATTGAGCGTTAGTCAACAAACTGTTTCCAATCGAGAGATGGGAAAGATTGAGAAGACCGGTAGATGGGTACCACGTGGGTTGAACGACAGGCAAATGGAAAAGCGCAAAAACACGTGTGACATTTTGCTCGCTCGGTACAAAAGGAAGTCGTTTTTGCATCGTATAGTTACAGGGGATGAAAAGTGGATTTATTTTGAGAATCCCAAGCGCAAAAAATCATGGGTAGACCCAGGCGCACCATCCACATCGACCGCAACACCGAATCGCTTTTGGAGAAAGACGATGCTCTGTGTTTAGTGGACCAGAGGGGCGTGGTCTATTATTAGCTGTTAAAACCTGGGGAAACGGTTAATACTAAACTTTACCAACAACAATTGACCGATTTGAACCGTTCGCTGCTTGAAAAAAGGCCAGAATACCGAAAGAGGTAACACAAAGTCATTTTTCTTTATGACAATGCTCCATCACATACGGCAAAACGAGTTCGCGACACGTTGGAAGCACTCAGCTGGGAAGTTCTACCGCATGCGGCTTACTCATCAGACTTGGCTCCTTCCGATTACCACTTGTTTGCATCAATGATTCGCAGCAAAGGGGAAGATTTTTACTGGCGTATATTCACAAATTGCACGAAAGATGGGAAAAATGTATAACAAGCTATGGAGCATACTTTGAATAAAGCACTTTTTATCATTCTTCCGAATTTAACATGTTTTTTTTTAGAAAAAAAAATCCGCATTTCATACTTGTACACCTGGTAAATGCAAGATATTTGGTATTTGCCTAAGTTAGTTATTATATATAAAACACGTAGGCTGAAGTTTTAGGTTTGACACATAGATGTCGCCCTTTTCAAAAATCCATATGATTTTTAGAAAATACCAACCTTCAAACGATACGTGTCAAAATTTCATGACATTTTGACGATTAGTTTACATGTTACAGTGATCAGTGACGCTACTTTTGATATTTGATATAACCGTGGAAAAAATCGAATTTCGTGTGTTGATTAAACACTGTTGATGGAAAAAAAATACCGTTCAAGAAAAGCAATGGCTTGATAAGTGTTACGGGAACTCTGGCCGTGGAAAATCAGTCATCATTTACTCGTATGCTGAATTTAAACGCGGTCGTACAGACACAAACGATGCTAAACGCTCCAGACGCCCAAATGAGGTGGTTAAACCTACAACCATCAAAAAATCCACAAAATTGTTTTGGATGACCGTAAAATGAAATTGCGTGAGATAACTGACACCCTAAAGATATCAAAAGAACGCGTTGGTCATATTTTCCATGAACATTTGGTCATAAAAAAGCTCTGTTCGAAATGAGTACCGTGTTTGCTCACAGTAGACCAAAAACAACAAGGTGTCGATGATTCTGAGCACTGTTTGGGCCTGTTTAAGCGCAATAAAAGGATTTTTTCATGTGATATGTAACAACGGATGAAACATGGATCCACCACTACACACCGGAATCAAATCGGCAGTCAGCTGAGTGGACAGTAGCCGGTGAAAACCGCCCGAAGCGACCAAACACACAACAGTCGGCTGGGAAGGTTTTGGCCTCTGTATTTTGGGATGCGCATGGAATAATTTCCATCGACTAGGCTGAGAAGGGAAGAACCATCAATAGCGAATATTATATAAAGTTATTGGTGCGTTTGAAGGCAGAGAAACGACCCCAAATGAACAAAAAAAAAAGTGATCTATCATCAAGACAATGCACTGTGTTACAAGTCAATAGTTACGATGGCAAAATTGCATGACTGCATGATGCATTGAATTTCGAATTGCTTCCTCATTCATCGTATTCTTCAAATTTGGCTCCCAGTGACTATATATATATATATATATATATATATATATATATATATATATATATATATATATATATATATATATATATATATATATATATGTATATATATATATATATATATATATATATATATATATATATATATATGTATATGTATATATATATATATATATATATATATATATATATATATATAATATATATATATATATATATATATATATATAATACATATACATATATATATATATATATATATATATATATATATATATATATATATATATATATTATATATATATATATATATATATATATATATATATATATATATATATATATATATATATATATATAGCTGTGGTCTGGCCGCTTCGTTCGGAAAGACTTTAAATAAGTCACCGACAGAGTGCAGTATAAGATTCTGTTTTGTCATAGTTTTCCGTCAGTACCCGGATAAGGTCTGGAATGGTGTTCTTTGTGTTTGGTGAATCTAACCCAGCTGATGAGCCGTGATACGGCGAATCGTGTCTTGGGATGGTCTAGCAAATACAGAGAACTCTTTTGGGAACTACCAAAGTGCGGATTTTTCGATTTGCCTTGGTTGCTTCACCAATGCGCCATCTATGCCTTTAAGCGGGAAGCTTGAGAAGGTGCGCTTCTGCAATTAAGTGTCAGCTGTGATCTAGCCGCTTTGTTCGGAAAGACTTTAAATAAGTCACCGACAGAGTGAATATTTATATATATATATATATATATATATATATATATATATATATATATATATATATATGCGTGTGTGTGTGTGTGTGTGTGTGTGTGTGTATAGATAAAAAGAATGTTGCTAATTAGTCAGTAAGAACGCAAATTTATACAACGTATTTTATTGTACTAGTAATATGCCTTATTTTCGTGTAATTTATATAATAAAAGGAAAACGTAAAAATAGTAACTTTGCGCTCGTAGCAAATTGTTAAAAAAGGCATTTAAGCTTTAAAAAGTGTTGGAGTATTGAATGATTTCTTACTAACTTCCTTTGTAGTGATAAAGGCTGTATCGGTCTCGGTACCAACAGTAAATATACTTTTGATATAACATACATCATATTGTAAATATTTATATTGTAAATATCGATAACGTGATTATTCTTGGAATATTATGTCTTTGTGGAATTTTACATGTCTGTATAAAAATATTCGAGACAAATTCGCCGGGTGAATTACACACCCACTAAAGAACTATCACTTATCTGTTAACAGGAAATTATTTATATGTTTTTATATATTTAGACAATATCAAATAACTTCTAAAGATCGCGTGTTAATTTAAACAGTGCTTACGTTTAAATTTGAGATTTCAATTGCTAACGTAATTGAAATCCTGGTCAAGACGTGTCCATAACCTGACGTCGTTAATTCTAATTTAAATAATCATAATCACATGTAGTTAAAATCATGTCTCTAATTTTAAATTCACGTTTGATTAGTACTTCACATATAATTTACTTTTTAATATAAAGAGTTTGACATAAAAAAGTTTTTAATTATGTTTTTATAAAAACAAAATACAAAAACAAGTTTGTGGAAAAAATAATACTTGGATAATGTCATAAAACAAACTGAATAATTTATAATACAAAATATGGGTAAACGACATGGTACAATGAACCCTTTTTATTGAATTTAATATTGACGCCTAAACAATAATGTGAGTTATATCAATGTTAATTTATATTTATTAATTTTATTCAACCATCCTTGTTTCCTGCATATACAAAATAGAGGCGATATACTTCTTTATTCCCAAATAAAGCTATGAGTTTTTAGTATAAATAACCGGTCAAGTGCAAGTTGAACTTGCGCAATTAGTGTTCCGTACGTTGATTGCTTTTAAAATAAAAAATGTCGTAAAGGAAATATAAAATGATCAGTGACTTCACAAAACACACCCCAAATGAGTTTTTAACAAAGTTTATTTCCAATCTTTACTGAAAATTGATGGCCTTGAAATTTGTGTTTTTTTTATATACCAGATAAATTATTACAGGTAATGTACTCGTGATAATTTTCGTTCAATCTACACCCCGTGGAGAATATTCCAGAATTTTTTACCAAAATTTTTTGATAAGTACTTTTCGAGATAAGGCGGGTAGACAGCGATTTTTCGCGATTTTTTAAAAATAAAACAAAGAAAAGTGCGCGCAAGTATTACATTATATATATATTTTTTACTCGTGTTTTCACAAGCTTTCATTTGACACCACACTCGATTAAATAGTAAAAAATTTTTTTTTTTCACTTCCGATTTCACCCCCCAAAACTAACCCCTCAAGTCAAAATTTAACTTTCAAAACTACATGGCTCTAATGAGGCCATCAATTCCTATATTATTACCAAATTTCAACTTTCTATGACAAATAGTTTCGGAGAAAATCGGGTGTGACAGACGGACAGACAGACAGACAGACACCGAAGTGATCTTATAAGTGTTCCGTACGGAACACTAAAAATGTCATATTTAAGTTGTCACTATTCTGGCATACTTAGAGATAGAGTATCACAAGTTTTAGAATGCAGGATAGAATATCACCCCCGGTACGTTCTACCTATCGTAAAAGGCGATTAAAAAAAGACAGCTGGATTGTAGAGGCCCAGATCCCACCACGCATTATTGCCGTGATATTACCGCATCGGCTTAGGCTACGTGAAGTTGCTTAACGTTTCGTGGATGTGCCGATGTCTCCGGATTTACTGTAGTAAGAATAGCATGATGAAGCTCACAGGATTAAAAAATTCCGGAGGTAAAATAATCCCTCGTTCGAATCTCCGAGCGGGAGCTGATTCGGGAACGTGAACATGCGAAAATTTTAAAATGGGTTTTTCTAACATTCGAGGGTTAAACTCCAATATAATTTCAGTGCACCAACACCTGCAATCAAAAAAGCCTCATGTACTCGCTCTCTGCGAAACCAAGGACAACACAGTCAACTTTCTCTAACTTGGGTACGACGTTTATTTCAGGTTTAGGCGTAACTTTTGAATCTGTCTTTCTGCCAGAAGCAATCTCTCTTGCCAACGAAAAGAGGCTCTAAAGCCTCGAAACTTTGATGGTATATGAATAAAAATACCGACTCAACAAATTATAAGGTTTATCTGGTGTCTCTGTTGACCACCAAGTGATACTAACTGTAGAACACTTTTCGCTTCTCTTGCAGACACCATCGGCCATTTAAAGATCAATGATCTAAGTGCCGAAATTGCCATTCTGGGCAACTTTATCATCCACAACCTCAGCTGGCTTAAGTATTCAAATATGACCGATGAACAAGGTCCTGAATCACTCAGATTATCGATGAACCAATGGATCCCTAATCGAGGCAGAGAGTTCGCCAGTCTTCTTGATCTGTTTTTAACCACCAATCTAGAATTACACTGTCACCGCCGTTAGGTTCTTCTGACCATAAGCTGCTTTCGATATGGAGTAGCGCGCCTAAACCTTCACCTTCACTATCAGTGCTGGTGTGCCCCAAGGCTCCAAACTGCCTCCTACTCTCTTTCTTATCTACATCAACGATCTGCTGAAAAGGACCAGGAAGTCACTCTACAACTTTGTACAGTACGCTTATTTCTTCATTCAGTTTGAACGCTCGAACATCGGTTACTCATGCCAATCTCCACAGACAGGAGGAAGTCGTTCAACTCAACAAAGACCTGGAAGAAATTCTATCTTGGGGTGACGGTAACCAAGTAGACTGCTACAAAAACCCCAGCGACAGTTTTTTTTCTAAAAAATTTAACAATGCTGAACCCGACATAGTTATGTCGAGGCACTCATTCCTCAAACATCGTCACTCAATCTGCTGGGCGTTAGTTTGAGAGCAAATATGTCTTGGCACGAACATGTTGCAAGCATAGCAAGGAGAGCTTCTCAAAAGCTGGGAATATTATTTAGAACTAGAAAGCTTTACACTCCACAACAACTGTTAATTCTATACAAAACTGAAATTCGATCAACGATGGAATACTGCTCCCATGTTTGGGGCTCTGCTCCCAAACATACACTGCATTTGTTAGAATCTACTCAGAAGAAAGCTGTTCGCCTGATTGGAGATTCAAAACTGACCAACAACCATAATTCCTTGAAGCAACGAAGAACGGCGGGCGACTCGAGTCTATACTACAAGTATTTTCATGGAACATGTTCGATGGATGTAGTCCGCTTAATTCCTCCCAAAGAGGTACATGCTAGAAATACACGTCGCGCTAACACTTCACATCCGTATGAAGTTCAGCTTGTCATTCGTCGTACAACCCTTTTCAAGCAGTCTTTTATATGAAAAACGTCATTCCTTTGGAATGATTTGCCCAGGACTGTGTTTCCCACTGAGTACACACGACTTTCTTGCTCGCTAATTTTGATTGCTTCTCTTTCAACTTACATGTAAAGGGGCCAATTACGTTGCGTAAGCGTTACTCGTAATGATACCCTGTGGGACCCAAAAAACGCTGCCGTCACTTTTCCCACCAATAAAACTGTTTTGGCTTTTTTCGGTATACTTTTACCTTCGCCAACCTACTATTTTAACTGCCGTTTGGTTTCCTGGGTGTAATGGTAGAGCCATGTTTTGCCTACAGCCATAAAACGACTCCAGAACTCCTTCAGATTACACTGCAACTTTTCCAAACACGATTTTGAAATGTCCTTCCCCGTGCATTTTTGGTATAAAATCAACAAGCTCGGCACCCATCGCGTACTCAGCTTTTTCATTTTTAGAACTTTATGCAGGATATGATGTACCCATTCATATGAGAAGCATACCATCTCAACAATCTCATGAAGCTTAATGCGATGATCTTTCATTAGTATACCATGAATTTTATCGACCATTTCTTCAGAGGAAACCTAAGTCGTGCACTCTGAACGTGTAATATCTGCAGTGCTCCTAAGGCCACGTTCAAATTCATTTATCTAACAATAAATAGTCTTAAGTGCTGGTGCAGAGTCCCCTTCAGTGCAGTTTCTGTCTGTGCCACAGTCCACTTTTTTAAATAAATATATTTTACCACTTATGATAGCTGCTAACAAACAACTGCACATTGCATCTGTTTGAAACTACTCAGTATATATCACTACTACACCAAACACTTTATTTTTGCACACGGCGCGCATTTCGCTAACCATGTTAACTTCTACAGGAACGATGATTGACTAAAGCTAGGCTACAAATCTACCCTATTTATACTTGGCCTAACAGCTGAATTACTCAGGTGGAACTAATGGCATAGACGGGCCATCAGTTCCGGTCAAGTAACCGGTAGAGAAGACTATAAGGAATACGCCCTCTGTCTTTATTTAAACTACTTTCGTTTGAGTTCAACAAGCTCCTATCAGTTACATTTTTATTTAATCTTAAATTATCTAATGTTACAGTATGATCAGCTTCAAGGGCATGTTCGGCAATGCTAGACTTTTCTGTTCTACTATATTTTAAATGTGCTAAATGTTCTTTAAATCGTGTTAATTGACCTTTTAGTTTGCCCAACATACTTTTGGTCGCAATCATTAATAATAATAATAATACATATATTACCGTCAAAATACCACAGAGTGTACATAGGTTCGTCTTCGTATACGTGTACAGAAATACATACATAAATACATACAAAGTAATATACAAAAGTCAAAGTTAAATTAAAGAAACACACGCAAGCAATTCAATTAGACTAGTGCAGGTGTTCCAGGCTTGTCAAATACCAATTTAAGAACAAAAAGAATAAACAGATATGTAAATAAAAATTTCACAAAACTTCACAATCAGAACCTCCTTTCTCCAACATTAGCTCTTGTAGAAATCACTTACTGAGTAAAAGGCATTGCCCAGTAAAAGAGACTTGACCCCAGAAACAAATTTTGTGCCACGCACAGCTCGCAGTCCTGCAGGCATTCCATCTAAAGGCTGATTCAACTGTAGAGGGGAGAGTTTTTTCAAAGAAAGTTGATTTGTGACTGGGTGTAACCAGTAAACTGTTACTCTTTGTGTTATACTTATTTGTAGTTAAACAACGCAATATGTACATACAGTTTTCACTAAAGTCGAGATTAAAAATTAAACGAATTATTTTTTTCTGGCTCATAAAAACATGCTTACATTTTTCACCCTCAAGACCCCAGAACACAACATTGTTACACAGATGGCTGAAAGCCAAAGCATAATACATGGTCTATATTATCCCTAAAAGAAAGTTGAGCATCCACGAAAGTGCCCAAGAACTTAGCCCTCTCCACAGAATTTACCCCAAGGGAATCGTCAGATCCAGCCGCTAGAGATTTTCTTTTGAATATAATCATATAGACTGTTTTTTCGATATTTCCATTTCTTTTACACCACACCTCCATATCCCTGCATACACCTGTAACAGCATCAAACAGGCCATCCACAGTTTCAGATGCTCTCACAATGGTAGTGTCATCCGCATACATAGTTACATGACCTGTATTGATGTTTAATGGCAAGTCATTTACATATAAGATAAATAACAGAGGACCCAAGACAGATCCTTGTGGGACACCGAAATCTACTGCTCACCTATCCAAAATTGCACCATCATATTTAACCATCATTTCCCTGCCGGGCATATATGAGCCAACCCATTCCAGCAGATTACCTCGAACACCAATATTGTACAATTTTTTCATCGAAGATATTTTGTTGACTGTGTCAAAGGCTATAGAAAGATCGAAAAACAACGTAACAACATATTTACACTCATCCACACTGCGGTAGACCTGCTTTAGATAGTAGAAAGAGGCAGATTCACTTGATCTATTAGGCAAAAAACTATGTTGTGCTGGGTGAAGTATATTGTACTTGGCAATAAAGGTTATTACTCGATCATACACAATTCTCTCAATAATTTTCGAAATAGAACTAAGTATAGATACTTGCCTATAATTTCCCACATCACTGTGCTCACCTTTTTTATAAACAGGTATAACAATAGCAGTTTTAAGAACTGCAAGCGGTTGGGTAATTGTATTCTTCATGCTTTTTATTATTTTAGTATTTAGTTCATCGGATCCTGCCGATTGTTTGTTTTTTAATTTAGAAATGGTGTGAAGTACCTCTTCCTTGGTCACAGCTTCCATAACCATAGTATTAGATGTTATTGGTGAGAGAGTGCACTCACCTATAACATTTGAACCATATTTATTGCGCAGCTTCTTAGCAGAGACTGTACTAAAGAAATTTACAAATGAATTTGCGGTCACAATAGGCTCAGAAGTAAGTTCTGAATCTATTAGCAGTAAAATAGGACTCTTTTTGATATTTTTATTTAAGCTATTTTTAACTATTGACCAGATGGTTTTAGATTTATTATCAGAATTAGTTATTTTGTTTATAAAATAAAGCTCTTTTGACATCTTTATTTTAGTTCTATATGTTTTCTTATTCTATCAGCGTTTTACTGTCATTATTTCTGCTCTGTAACCAATATAAGTGATCTAATTTTTCCTTCAGGCGTGCCAGATCTTTATTATACCACCCTTTTGAGGGCTTTAGCAATTTTAATTGTTTCCTCTTATATGAACAATAACAGTTTAAATAGTATACAATGGAATCAATAAAAATATTCCACGAAAAATCACAATCACCAGACAAGCTTAGGTCAGTCTCCCAGTTACTCAGTTTAATCATATTGGTGAAGTTTATTATATTTTGTTCCGAGAGATCGCGATATAGTTTACTACCTTCAGATTGTTCTATAGGTTTCCTTTTTCCTAGTATACTAACAACAAACTTGTGCGAAAAATGATCGCTCACATGAGGGTTAAAAACAAAACACTGATACAAAGTCCTGTCAATGTTCGACTACATAGTCAGTCATTGATACCCTTGTGTATTCGTTACAATTTGTATACACCCTAGTCGGATCTGTGGTAGTTACTTTTAGCCCAAAAGAATCAAACAAATCGCAAAGCTGTCTTTTTACTTCATTGTTGACACAATAGTCAATATTCAGATCTCCATAAAATATTAGAGACTTGCTACTATAAAAGCTGCAGATAGAATAGCAAACCTTGAAGAATCAAAGAACATCTGCAAGTCACCAGAAGGGGGACGATGGCAGCATACTATACAGATATCATCGAAGCATATTCCACATAATTCATTATGCAATTCAACAGATGAACCTAATATGCTATTATTTTTTTTATTTATTTTTATTTATTTATTTACGGGACAGGCCCATTAACTCATAAAGACAAAATACAAAAGTTTACATATATAAATGACACTTAAAACTACTTAAAACTAAAGACTAAAACTAAGAAATTCAGAAAAGAACCCCGATCTGCCTCTTAAAAAGAGACAAGGAGCTGAAGAATAAGTCCAGTGACGGGCAGTTATTTACAATACCAATGGATCTTGTCATGAAGGTATTAGCTCCGTAGGTTGTCTTATGGTAAGGTTTGAAGGACAACATAGATCTAGTATGTCTAGAGGGTGCATACAAATTAATCTGAGATAAAAGTTCTGGACAATTTACAATGGAATTTAAAATTTTAAAGAACATGACAAGATCGCGCTGAACTCTCCGGTTAGACAGGGTATTCAAGTTTAATATAGATGTCTGTTTTGAATAACTAAAAGAATCATTGTTAAAGAATTTAAAATTAATATAACGTGGAAATTTACTCTGAACAAGCTCCAAGCTCCTAGCATGGCAAGCAAAAGGTGGGTTCCACACACATGAGCAATATTCCAAGAGAGGCCTAACCAACAAGCAGTACAGCATTTTTATAGAGGTAATGGTTGAAAATTCTGATAAGCAACGCCTAATGAACCCAAGCATCCTCAGAGACCTAGACGTTACCTCGGTTATATGAGGAATAAAATTCAGTGCCGAATCAAACTTAACCCCCAGATCCCTAACATTAACCACGGACACGAGGGAAGTCCCATTTATGCTGTAATCAAAAAACAATGGATTGCGCGATCTCGAGAAAGACATAGAGAAGCATTTAGAAATATTTAAAACCATACCGTTTAACTGACACCAGACACTAAGTCTATCCAAATCACCCTGCAATCCCACCCAATCCTCAATCGATCCAACCGCAGTATACGACTTCAAATCATCAGCAAAAAGCAAAACCTGGAAGACCGACAGCAGTCGGCCACATCATTCAAGAACAGGTTAAACAGCAGAGGACCCATATGGGAGCCTTGAGGCACTCCCGAGGGCACAGTAATGTTGATAGACTTAAAATTATTAGCTCGAACTACCTGAACTCTGCCACACAAATAACTCCTAATCCAGCCAGCCCAACAGTGGACCCGATCTGCCACGGTTATTGAGCTTCTTAAGAAGAACACCATGGTTGACCTTATCAAACGCCTTAGAGAAATCGGTATAGATGGAATGTACCTCAGATCCACTCTCCAAGGTCCTCGACAGTAGTCCGTATAGGAAATCAAGTTCAATTCAGCAGACTTGCCTCTCTGAAAACCAAACTGTTCATCTATTATAGGTATTATATTCATGAGAAAATTATCCTCCAAATTTTTGTTTTTTCTTCACATCTTAAAAGTTTTTAGATCACAGAAGACATATTTTCCCATTGCCATCGGTCTGTCTATCTAACTGTCGACCTGTTAATCTATTGGCACGATAACTCTCGAATGATATGATAGTATAATACTTGAAGTATGAATAAAACCTATAGTTCTTACTTGATATAGTTCCAAGGGAAGGAAATGAAAGAGGTGGGAATTTACTTAGGCTTTATTTGAGAAAATCAAATTTAGTACTTATTTTAGAACTTCGTGTTTGCAGGGAAAGTACTGGGTAAATCACTTTTGTCTCAAAAATGTCATTTTCAGATATTTTTGATTTTGTTAGATCACATTTTTTTATAGATCCTGTGTTGTGAAAAATTATAAATTAGAAAATTTTTCATTTGTTGCATACTTTTTAGTGTTCCGTACGGAAGACTTATAAGATAACTTCGGTGTCTGTCTGTCTGTCTGTCACATCCGATTTTCTCCGAAACTATTTGACATAGAAAGTTGAAATTTGGTAATAATATAGGAATTGATGGCCTCATCAGAGTCATGTAGTTTTGAGAGTTAAATTTTGACTTAAGGGGTGAGTTTTGGGGGATGAAATCGGAAGTGAAAAAAAAAATTACTAGGTCATCGAGTATGGTGTCAAATGAAAGCTTGTTAACACATTCAGTACCAGTGACGCGGATTCGCGTCCGACCCAACTATCCCTGATGGCCATGGACGCGGATACGCGTCTTGGTCCTCTTCATTTTGTATGAGGGATTGTGAGCTTGGCAGTGGAAGTAAATAATCAGTATTATGGTTGACAATCTAGAAGAGTTTAGTGAATATGTTGGCATCGTTGGTTTCATGACTGAAACCTTTTAAAGGTTGTTTTGGGGTTATTTATTTGTGTCACCTGTTGCATGTTGTATTGAAGTGGTGTTTTGTTGAAGTGGTGTTTTGTTGAAGTGGTGTATTCTTTGATGTGTTTTTTAATTACAAATGAAAAATAATCGAACATTTTAATGAACGAACAAAAGCAATATACTACCCAAGCAGGAACTTGTACATCGACGAGAGTGTTATGCTCTGGCGAGGAAGACTATTTTTTAGAGTTTACACTTAAAACAAACGCCATAAATACGGAGTCAAATTTTATTTATTGACCGAGCCAAATGGCTTTATTTTGAAGAATATAATATATTCCGGTAAAAGCGATGCACTTGGAGGAGTTGGTCACGGGGAAAAAATTGTCATGAACCTCATGGAAAACTATTTGAACAATGACCACAGCTTGTTCATGGACAATTACTATAACAGCGTACAACTAGCCGAAAAATTAATTGAAAAGATAACAAACTGTACAGGGACTCTACGTCAAGACCGAAAGGACATTCCTAAGGATGTTAAAACAGCGGCTCTCAAAAAGGGAGAGATAGTGCAGAAATTTAATGAAAAGGGTGTTTGCGTCGGGAAATGGAAGGATAAACGACCCGTGATGATGATTTTGACGGAGACAAGCATGGACAAGATTGAGATCACACCAAAACGGGAAAAGACGGTAGAAAAGCCCAATGCGGTGATACTCTACAATAAATTTATGAGCGGAATAGACCAACAGGATCAGCTGCAGGCCTATTATAGTTGTGAAAAGAAAAGTTTGCGATGGTATAAAAAGGTGAGAATACACCTTATTTTACAAATGTTAATGAACTCTTACCTGCTGTAGAACAAATACAGTCAAAATAAACTCAACTTATATGAATACAGGATGAAGATAATTTATGAGCTTGTTGGAGAACCAACTAAACAAAACTATACACCACCTTCTAAAGAAAAAATAGAAAAAGGGAAGCTCCAGCTAATGAACTAAGTAAAATAATGAAAAGAAACAAGCAGGGGGAAACAAGCAGAAAAAAAATGCACTGTCTGTGCAACACAGAAAAAAAGAACAGATATAATTTTTGAGTGTAAAATGTATGAAAATCAACCTGGCTACTGCCCCGAATACACATTATTGTACACTTGATAAGTAGGTAATTGATATTTCACCAAATTCACTATTTTTTGTATTTTTATAATATTTTATTAAGTGTTTTATTCTTCTTTTCTATTTCTAAATTACTAAATAACGTACCTAACGTTTTATTCTATTATTATTGTATATATATATATATATATATATATATATATATATATATATATATATATATATATATATATATATATATATATATATATATATATATATATATATATATATATATATATATATATATATATATATATATATATATATATATATATATGTATATCAATCTAAAAAATGAAACATTTTTTACTGACCCTAGAATGTAATAGAGGAAATACTAGAAATAAGTACAATCAGTACACATTATATGAAGGAAAACGGCATGAAGTACATGCACATGGCCAGCGACGCTGATCCGCCTCCGGGGGTGGTGAAGGTGTTTGTCAGGCCGGTAACTAGCGTTCGCCTGCCTAGCCACGCTGGCACTGAACGTGTTAAAACACGAGTAAAAAATATATATATTATAATGTAATACTTGCGTGCACTTTTCTTTTTACTATTTTTAAAAAATCGCTGTCCTCCCGCCTTATCTCGAAAAGAACTTATCGAAAAATTTTGAAAAAAGTCTAGAATATTCTCCACGGGGTGTAGATTGAACGAAAATTGTCACGAGTGCATTACCTTTAATAATTTATCTGGTATATAAAAAAAAAAAATTCAAGGTCATCAGATTTCAGTAAAGACTGAAAACAAACTTTGTTGAAAACTCATTTGGGGTGTGTTTTTGTGAAGTCACTGATCATTTTATACCTCTGTAACAATTTTTTTTATTTTAATAGCAATCAACGTACGGAACACTAATTGCGCAAGTTCAATTTGCACTTGACCGGTTATTTTATCATTAATTACTTCAATACTTACTAGAGCTTACTGCTAATTTTTACTTGAATACAGGATTGATGAGATATTCTAGCGTATGTACATATATACTTGTAATTAAATCCTAAAATCGTAAGTGCTTTTACAAACTATAATTTAATCTAAGGACAGGTTACTTACTTTTTTTTAAGGATCTCATGATAGTTTTACCAAAGATATAACTAGAGATTCAGATGTATCTCCAGACGGTGAAGAAATTCTAAGGATTCTAGAAAAGCTAGCAATCGCTAAACTTGTTATATCAAATTGGTCCAAAACACAAGCTCTAGATGTTGTTGGGCAGCTACAGGCAGGAATAAGGTATAAATCTGATTTGTATATCATATTCTGAGTGTTTAAAGAAGTTTGTAGCAAATGGAAGATCTTTACAGTTTTTTAGAACCCTTATTATTGTTAAAAGTTCTTTCATTAAAAAAAAACTTCTTTTTACACTAAACATTTTTGGAAAAGTATTAAAATGGGAATGTAAGGATATCTAAAAACTGAAATGGCTTATTAAAATGTTTTCTTCTCCGAGCTTCTCCTAAAACGATATACCTTATTGCGGACGTTGTACGGAAGTCCTGCAGTTTCCTCAACGCTGTCATTCTACGAAGATTTCGCTCGTCCGAATTCTTGGTCGTATGAAAATTAAAGTTGGTTAAGGTACGAGGCACGCACAAATTACCGTTTTAATATTAAAAAAAACACAAGATCATTTTTTTGACAATTTTATCTTTACATGGACGCCCCGATCTTAACCTACTTTTCAACATCCGACCGACCAATTTCCGTATGTCATCCTCATAGAAATCTGCCACCTGGTTTACTAACCACTGTAGCACAACCGTTTTGGCGTCCTCGTCGGTGTCGTACCGTTGACAGCCAAGGTGCCTCTTTAAGGGGTAATGCCACTCTAGAGCTAAGAAAAAAGCCTGATTTTGACAAATTTTTTTTTGAAATATAGTGAACGAAATCCAAATTTACTCAAATGCTTTTATTATACATACTTTAAAGTAAAAATTTTTAAACAATTTTTTTTACAAAATGGTGGCACCTGTACTCAGTAAAGGAAGATCTTATAAATAGTACTTTGCGGCCGGAAAGATTTCTCCTCCAATTTTTTACCCTGGAACAAAGTGCAAAGTTTTTTGAGTTCTACATAATATTTTCTTGGGAAGTACATAGAAAAATTAAAAAATATTGATTTTTTTATGAATGGTACATGTTTGAAGAAAGTGTTTCATTTTTCGGTAAAAAATCGCGTAAAAAATCGTTTATAAAAAAAAAGTTCAAAAATTGTAAAATCCATACGAACTTCGCTAGATAATATAATTTTTGAAGGTACCGGTAAAATTTCAAATAAATAGGTGACAATTTGAAGAAGTTATATTTCCGGCCAGTTTGAAAATTGTAGTTTTGAGAAAAATTTTCTAGACACCTCTAATCTGCGATGCCTGCTCCATATAATTACCCTTCTAAATTGATCTTCTGTTGATAGATTCTAGATGAACTTAAATTTTGTAGATAAATAGATTTTTTAAATATTCAGAAAGGTACAGTCACTTGATACACACACTTATAACCTTCTTACCCTCATAAAATCCTTCGTACCTTTTTTCTTAGTCCCTAAAGCATCATTTAAACAAAAAAAATGTTGATTTTTTTCAGATGTTTAGAGTGGTATTACTCCTTAAGTACAGGAGTAAATGGTAGTCTCTGAGCGCTAGGTCAGGGCTATACAGGGAGTGTTTAAGTTGTTCCCAGCCATATGACACGATACAATCTTAGGTTCAATAAGCCACGTGGACGAGCATTGTCGTGAAGCAAAATGATCCCTCTGCTTAGCATGCAAAGCTTTTTGTTTTGAATTGTACGACGCAGTTTATTTAAGGTGTCACATTATGTCTCAATGTTCACTCTCCCTCCGAGGCAAAAAATCCACAACCAACACTCCCTACATATCCCAAAACACCCTTCATCCCTCATCGTACATTTGTGCGGCTATCTTTAAATGCTCTAACCCATTTTCTTACCATTCCATCGTGGATGGATGAGTTTCTGTTGTTTTCACGTCTCTTGCATTTAAGAAACGAATTTCCGCGGAATTTTCAATGGTCTGTAGCATTTTAAACCCGCACAAACAAACATAAACATTTTTCGCGGTTGGGATAAGGAACAAATTTTAAGTATAATTGTTTATAGTTAGAAATATAAGACGTTAGATGGGTGGGAGATGAGATTAGAAGGGTTGCTTCATATATATATATATATATATATATATATATATATATATATATATATATATACATATATATATATATATATATATATATATATATATATATATATATATATATATATATATATATATATATATATAAGTTATACGTCCTATTCACGGTTTTGGGAGTCTAAGAATCTAAAAATTGTGTTATTTTTTCATTATTTTCAATTATTTAAAGTATAAGGAATCATTGTGTTTGGGGGAGGGAATTCGAGGGGTTGTTTGGTATATATCATTTTGTACTTTCTTTTCAGGATTCTTGGAGTATATGAATCTAAAAATTGCGTTTTTTAACATTTTCAATTATTTATGGGCGAACATATAAAAGGTTAAAAGAATGGAGAGGGTATTAGATGGTTTGCTTTGTAGGGAAGCGAGGGGCTTGCTGTAACAATTTTTAGCATTAAAAGAGAGTCTGTCGATAGCCTAACTATTCCTCTATTATACCGAAAAGGAATAAAATCCAAATTATTAATATATACTTCACACCAGACATTTTCTTAAAAAACAACACAACTTGCCCCGTCTTTGGGGCTAGATGTAACAGCCATGGGACCGCTAGTAACAGTAAAAATAAAATAAATTTTGATATATATTTGAGCTTTAATTTTGTTATTTTCCAAACCAATATAATACTTTACATTATCTATAATATTTATCATCAGTGATACTAAAACACTTTTACGCACAATTTTTTTTTCGAACAAGACTATCATTTTTAGTAATTTTTAAGTTTCAAATTCGAATTTGATACCAAAACATGAGGAATAGTATTTAACGTTGAAAAAAATACCAGGTGTACAAGTATGAAATGCGGATTTTTTTTCTGAAAAAACATATTAAATTCGGAAGAATGTTAAAAAGTGCTTATTGAAAGTATGCTCCATCGCTTGTTATACATTTTTCCCATCTTTCGGGCAATTTATGAATACCACGCCAGTAAACGTTGTTGGTAACGTTTAGTATTAACCGTTTCATCTCCTGTAACCATACGATGCAAAAACGACTCATGTGGTACCCATCTACCGGTCTTCTGAATCTTTCCCATCTCTCGGAGCCGATTGGAAACGGCTTGTTGACTAACGCCCAATTGCTCGGCGAGTTATTTTTGTGTTTGCGAATCATCTTCGTCCAACAATGCTTGCAATTCCACATCTTCGTATTTTTTTTGGCGGTTTTCCACGTTCCTTGTCTGCAATATTGAAGTCACCACTTTTGAAACGCCGAAACCATCGTTCACACGTATCTTGCGATGGAGCATGTTCACCATAAGCTTCTCGAAGTAATCGGTATCATTTAACAGCAGTTTTCTTCAAATGAAAACAAAAAATTAATGCTGTTCGCGAATGCGCGAATGTCCGGTATAAATTTCGACATATTGAACACAACAACACAACACTATGCACACACTTTTCCAATTTATCACTTATGCACGTTTGACACTTGTTAATGACACAACAAAATGGCGCAGTGTCAAATCTTTATAGCACAAACTGCATTGGTGCACCATCTGTTGTCTGAAATCCGCATTTCATACTTGTACCCCTGGTATATCCATTGCAAAATGCAGTGTAATGTATATCCCCCGACAGTTTTAGAAATCAATTTTGTTGATAGATTGTTTGAGTAAATATGGAGGAATGTGAGTGGGTGAGTGAGGTAGTGAATGAGTGAGCAAGCGAGCGAGTGAACAAGTGAGTGAGTGAGTGAGTGAGCGAGCGAGTGAGTGAGTGAATCAGTATGGGATATGGGAATGAGTGAGTGACTAAGCGAGCAAGTGAGTCGGTGTTTTGTTCAACATTAATAAAAATTAAAACAATTTTTTAATTTAGCGGTTGCACATATTTATTTTAAACAGCATTTTGCTACGTAGCTTAGTTAAAGGTGGTATATGCGTGTTTTTTGTTAAACATGAACACTAAAACCTAATATTTTAAAGTTTTTATGATAAATGTAGATTCAGAACTTTTAAAGATGTCCGAAATAATAGTTTTATTCCATAATTTTAGTGATTATACAGTTTTACATTAATTATGAAAATGTATTTTTTTCAATTTAATAGTTTTCTGGCAACTTTAAGTGTGTTTTCTGAAAAAACCTCACGGTGGATGTCTTTTTTATGATTTTTAGGGATTCAGCATAAAAAAATACTTAAGGAAACACGTGTCTCACTTAAAAGACAGAGAATTTTTTTTGTATACCCGAACTGAAAAATTTTCAGTTCTTTAGGGTATAATGATAAGGTAACACCGTTTTAATAATTTTTAAATGTGTGCAGAGTTTTAAAATGTAAAAAGTGATTGTGTATATGACTTTTGAAAAGTTTTGATTATTGACAAGAAAATAAAAATCTTTCAAAGTCTACATCTTAAGGGTATTTGATACATATGGACATTGTTACTGATTGTATTAATGAAATTAAATGTTTTGAAAAAGATCACTAGGTTGATCGACACGTAAACATACATGTAAATCGAAGGTTTAATTCACATAACCTTAAAGCCAAGAAAAAAACATTACGATATAAATATAAAAAGAGGGTTAAAGAAAAAATTGTTTAAAAACATATATATATATATATATATATATATATATATATATATATATATATATATATATATATATACATACATACGAGGCTGGTTTGAAAAGTCTGTGCAGAGTCCGAGAGATGGCACCACCGGCGCGTATCGAGGTCATGTTTAGTTAGTAGCATCTCTTGAATGAACGCACACCAAGTTTCAGCCATATTGGTCTATTTCTTTGTGTTTGGCATTCGTGTGAATCAAGGAAGTCGAGTGATTTTCAAGAAATGGACGAAAAAGAATTTCGTGTGGTGATTAAACATTACTTTATGAAAGGCAAAACGCCTCAGGAGACTAAAGAGAAGCTTGATAAACATTATGGTGACTCTGCACCTTCGATTAGAACAGTTTATAAGTGGTTTCAAAATTTTCGAACTGGCCATATGGGCACAAGTGACGCTGAACGTTCTGGACGGCCTGTGGAGGTTACGACTCCAGAAATCATTGATCAAATCCATGGTATGGTGATGGATGACAGAAGAGTTAAGGTGCGTGAGATTGCTAGTGCTGTGGGCATCTCGACTGAACGGGTACATAATATTTTGCATAAACATTTGGACATGAGAAAGCTATCCGCAAGATCGGTGCCGCGATTGCTCACGCTTGACCAAAAACGGAATCGTGTGAAGTGTTGCAAGGATGGTTTGCAGCTGTTCCAGAAGAATCCGGAGGACTTTAAGCGTCGTTTCGTCACTGTGGATGAAACATGGATACATTACTATACTCCTGAGACCAAACAACAATCTAAACAATGGGTTACCAAGGGGGAATCTGCACCAAAAAAGGCGAAGACCGTCCTTCGGCCGGAAAGGTTATGGCGACTGTCTTTTGGGATTCGCAAGGGATAATCCTCATCGACTATCTGGAAAAGGGTAAAACTATTACAGGTGAATATTATTCATCGTTATTGAACCGTTTGAAAACCGAGCTGCAAGAAAAACGCCCGCGATTGGCCCACAAGAAAGTCCTTTTCCATCACGACAACGCACCAGCACACACCTCAGCAGTTGTGGTCGCAAAATTAATGGAAATAGGATTCCAACTAGTTTCACATCCCCCCTATTCTCCAGACTTGGCTCCCTCGGACTACTATTTGTTCCCCAATTTGAAGAAATGGCTGGCGGGACAAAGATTTTATTCAAACGAGGAGGTGATTGCAGACACTAATGGATATTCTGCAGACTTGGACAAATCCTATTATTCAGAAGGGATCAACAAACTAGAACATCGTTGGACGAAGTGTATAAGCCTAAAAGGAGACTATGTCGAAAAATAAAAAAGGTTTACCCCAAACACATAAGTAGTTTTTATTTTTGCACGGACTTTTCAAACCAGCCTCGTATATACATATATACATATATATATATATATATATATATATATATATATATATATATATATATATATATATATAAGGCTATCCAGAGGTTGTATGGAAATACTACCAAACTCGAGAATGTCGTCATCTCTAAGGGTTGCTTGAGCTCTGACTAAACGCAAGACGGGGATTAGCCTATTATTTCAGATAGAGACAAGGCTATTACAAGAGAAAAACTAGACGTCTAGTCGTCTCAATTAATATTCTAATATATTCACACAACCGGACTACTGCTGAAGCGCTTTGGCGACGACACAATTCCCTCTAAGTAGTGAAGTTAATATCCATTCGCGATATTTGGTGAGTGTACAGACAGTTTCTCTCTTAAAGTGTTTTTTTTTTTATTATTTGTAGATATTTTGACCTGAGAATATGCAGAAATAGCGATAACGATAATTTATATTTTTGCCATGGAATGTACTCGACTGAAATAACTAGTGTATTAAATGACATGTCGTCCTATTTAAACAATTATCCCAAAGAGGTAAGTTTTAAAGTATTTATGAAACTTTTGATGACCAACAGAGCGAAATCTAGTTTTTTTTTTAAATAATATATAACCCCTGAAAGTATTTTAATTTTCACTGTAATATTAAATTATTTTAAAATTTTGGTAAGTGGTTATTGAAATCAAGAAAATCTGTGAAATCAATTTTAATCAGTTAGTACTCCGTAACCAATTAAGGGCAACCCGTCAGAATTGCAAATGTAGGCTCACGCTGCGTTATCTCGTGATGCTTCTTTTCTGTTTGATATTTTAGATACAATGTTGAGTTCAAGCACTTTTGCTTGAAGTTAAAGGCGACAATGTAAAACATCATATTAAAACTTAACCTCACAATAACTGACACTGACAATAATAAATTAGAAAAAATGTCGATACACGATGATTTTTTAGTTGGGCCCGTTTTTTAGCAAGTTTTATTATCCTAAATAAAATACTTTCCCAAATACATATTTTTAAGAAGCTTTCAGAAAACTATTTTAATACAATCCACCCTAAAACTGAACTTAGTCCGGCCCCGAGAAAATATTTAAAAATATCATCTCTTACAGTAAGCATATAGGCGCCACGATATGTGTTTGGTCAACGAAATTTTTAGTTAATAAAGAATTATAAACAAGACTTAAAATTGTCAGAGTTCATTAAAGTAGCTAACATATTGAAATTTAATAGATCTAAAAAACTTCCAGAAGCCCTATTTTCTTTATTATTTAACATTTATACAAATTTTTGAATGGATTTATCATTTATTTTAGTAAGTACAAGGTGTTTTATAAAAACAAGTTATACCTATGGTCATGTAAGCCCAATATTAAAAGTATACCTGCCCTCTACTAGGAACTCTCCAATAGAAGATACGGAGTTGCAGAAGTCTTGCTATTTTAAGAAGTTATTGTTAACCGCTAGGCAGCACAGCATCAATGACTTTGATTCAGTTAATAAAAAATAATCAATAACTACCAAAATTAAACAAAGTCGACAAAAATTTACTACTCTCCCATCTATTGAGCCATCCTAAACGAGCGTTTTGTTGTGTCACGACTCATTAGCCAGGATGCAACGAAACGCGCACCAGATATTCTGTACCCCCATATTGCTCCTACCATCTGTTGCGTTCACGCAACAAGCCTAGCAAATTTGAACTTATGGAACACTTTATATAACTTTGTGATAAGTCTCTGTATATATTTTTTAGGTTGTTATATTAGACTGTCAACACTTCTATAATTTTACCACGGCAACTCATCAACAAGTAATTCAGCTATTAAAAAACACTTTTGGTAATAAACTAGCACCTTATCAGTCTAATATGGATTCACTGACTTTGAACAATCTAGCTTCCCAGAATAAGCAGGCAAGTAATTATTGAGATAATTTTATGACGGTAAAAATCTTGCAAAAATAGAAAGTTTTAAAGTATGTTTCTCAACAATAATCTATTTCTTTCAAGAATTTAAATCAATATATATGTTATATCAATGACTATCAAGCAATCCCCATTGGGATGCGTAATAAAAGCGCAAATTAAACAATAGATAAGTTGCTCCTAAAAGCTAGCTCTAATCACACTAATCATAAAACGTATTTTAATGAGGCTAGACACCAAAAAAGATTTTAGCGCTGACGGAATACCCGCATAGTACTCAAAAACTGCCCGAGAGCACTAACACCTGTTTTCTGTAGTGTTTTCAACTTATCCTACAGAAAGGGAATATTTCCTTCCTGCTGGAAATGCGCCACCGTTCAGCCAATACCCAAAAAAGGCAAAAAGACCTTGCCGGTACCACTCGCATTGCTTTCAGTAAATTCGAAAGTCATGGAAAAGGCTATCAATCAGGATCTTCTAAAATATGTTCAAGGATTCAATATTATTACCGACCATCAATAATATAAACATAGATCGATAGGAGATCTTCTAACTTATGTAACACATGTTTGGAACAACGCAATTGAACACCGTGGAGAATCTCGAGCGGTTGCTCTTGATATATCCAAGGCATTCGACCATGTTTTGCACGATAGATTGTTGGCTAAGCTACGCTCTTATGATATGTCTGAAAAGTTCTGTTTATGGCTCTCAAGTTTCTGCAAAGAGCGTTCTTTACGAGTGGCAATCGACGGGTGTCTTTCTAACACCTTCACTATCAACGCCGGTATACCCCAGCGCTCCATACTAGCTCCTACTTTCTTTCTCATTTACATTAACGATCTGTTGGAAAAAACCAGGAATCCAATCTACAGCTTTACAGATGACAAATGCTTGTTTCATTATTCACTTTGTACGCTCGAACATTGGCTACTCATGCAAATATCGGCAGACAGCAGGAGGTCGTTCAAGTTAACAAAGACCTGGAAGAAATTCTATCTTGTGGTGACAGTCACCAAGTAGAAATTACTACAAAAACCCAGGCGGCAGTTTTTTCTAAAAAAGTTAACTTTGGTGAACCCGACATGGTTATGTCGAGGCACTCCATTCCTCTCGCATCGTCACTCAATTTGGTGGGCGTTAATTTGGAAGCAAATATGTCTTGGCATGAACGTGTTACAAGCATAGTAAACAGAGCTTCTCAAAAGCTGGAACAATTATTTCGAACTAGAAAGCTTTACACTCCACAACAACTGTTAATTCTGTACAAAGCTCAAATTTGACCAGCGATGGAATACTGCTCCCATGTGTGGGGCTCTGCTCCCAAACATTTGTTGAATTCTATTCAATAGAAGAAGTTCGCCTAATTGGAGACCCGGAACTGGCCAGCAACCTTGATGCATTGGAACATCTAAGAACGGTTGGCGATTCTACAAGTGTTTTCATGGAAAGTGTTCGATGAATGTAGCCCGCTTAATTCCTCCCAAAGTGGTGCATGCTAGAAATACACGTCACGCTAAAACTTCACATCCGTATGAAGTTCAGCTTGTTACTCTTCGTACAACCCTATTCGGGCAGTTTTTTGTATGGAGAACCTTAACCCTTTGAAATAACTTGCCCGGGACTGTGTTTTCGACCGAATGCAATTTACAGCGATTCAAGAGCAACGTGAATCGCTTTTTCCGCACACGTGTCCCTTCTGTAGCGCTTTAAGGATTTCCCTGCAGCACGTCTGCTAGACCCATAAAAAAAAATGGCTTTGCCAGTGTTCTCGGATTTCTTGGTAAGAACATTAATATTGTGATAAGACTCATAGGATCATAAAACTCCAAAGATAAAATACTCTCTTAGGATCATCGGGTGGAGACTAGTTCGAAGGCGTCATTGCTGTATGAAAATATCGAGTAGATTTTTACAACATACAGGCTTAAAATTCAATCATTTTTCTGAATCAGTAAAAATAATATACTCATTCTTTACCAAATAGTAGTTATTTATCGATTAGTATAGTCATCTTTCTCTATATATGATACAAATTTAAATTCCAGCTTAGTCGTAACTTTAGAATCTGTCTTGTGTCAGAGATGAAGCACTAAAGCTCAAGTTCATCTGCTGGGTTTATTAACCCTTAAGTGATGCTATTTTTAGGATACTTATCGGTTCTCTCGCAAACACATCCTAGGCGACTTTAATGTCTGCATCAACTGACTTAACACGTAGGCTAAAAAGTTTTTGGTCTGACATATATGTCGCCCTTTTCAAAAAATCCATATGATTTCTAAGTACCAACCTTCAAACGATAAGTGTCCAAATTTCATGACATTTGGACGATTAGTTTACAAGTTATAGTGATTTAGTGACGCTACTTTTGATATTTTCAAAACAATGAAAAAAATCGAATTTCGTGTGTTGATTACCAGGTGTACAAGTATGAAATGCGGATTTCAGACAACAGATGGTGCACTAATGCAGTTTGTGCTATAAAGATTTGACACTGTGCCATTTTGTTGTGTCATCAACAAGTGTCAGACGCGCACGAGTGATAAATTGAAAAGTGTGTGCATAGTGTTGTGTTATTGTGTTCAATATGTCGAAATTTATACCGAACAAAGAGCATTTACGGACAACATTATTTTTTTGTTTTCATTTGAAGAAAACTGCTGTTGAATCATACCGATTACTTCGAGAAGCTTATGATGAACATGCTCCATCGCAAGATACGTGTGAAAGATGGTTTTTGACGTTTCAAAAGTGGTGACTTCGTTGTTGCAGGCAAGGAACGTGGAAAAACCGCCAAAAAAATACGAAGATGTGGAATTGCAAGCATTGTTGGACGAAGATGATTCGCAGACACAAAAACAACTCGCCGAGCAATTGGGCGTTAGTCAACAAGCTGTTTCCAATTGGCTACGAGAGATGGGAATGATTCAAAAGCCCGGTAGATGGGTACCACATGAGTTGAACGACAGGCAAATGCAAAAGCGCAAAAAAGTGTGACATTTTGCCCGCTCGGTACAAAAGGAAGTCGTTTTTGCATCGTATAGTTACAGGGGATGAAAAGTGGATTTATTTTGAGAATCCCAAGCGCAAAAAATCATGGGTAGACCCAGGCGCACCATCCACATCGACCGCAAGACCAAATCGCTTTGGCAGAAACACGATGCTCTGTGTTTGGTGGGACCAGAGGGGCGTGGTCTATTACGAGCTGTTAAAACCTGGGGAAACGGTTAATACTAAACGTTACCAACAATTGACCGATTTGAACCGCTCGCTGCTTGAAAAAAGGCCAAAATACCGAAAGAGGCAACACAAAGTCATTTTTCTTCATGACAATGCTCCATCACATACAGCAAAACCAGTTCGCGACACGTTGGAAGCACTCAGCTGGGAAGTTCTACCCCATGCGGCTTACTCACCAGACTTGGCTCCTTCCGATTACCACTTGTTTGCATCGATGGGTCACGCCTTTGTACGCGCCTTGGTTCGTACGAAGATGTGAAAAAATGGCTCGATAAATGGTTCGCAGCAAAAGGGGAAGATTTTTACTGGCGCGGTATTCACAAATTGTCCGAAAGATGGGAAAAATGTATAACAAGCGATGGAGCATACTTTGAATAAAGAACTTTTTATCATTCTTCCGAATTTAACATGTTTTTTTAGAAAAAAAATCCGCATGTCATGTACACCTGGTAAACACTGTTTTTTGATGGGAAAAAATACCGTTCAAGCAAAACAATGGCTTGATAAGTGTTACCGGGACTCTGCCCATGGAAAATCACTCATCATTTACTGGTATGCTGAATTTAGACGCAGTCGTAGAGATACAAATGATGCTGAACGCTCTGGACGCCCAAATGAGGTGGTTACACCGGAAAACATCAAAAAATTGTTTTTTGGATGAGGGTAAAGTAAAATTGCGTGAGATAGCTGACACCCCCTAAAGATATCAAAATAACGTGTTGGTCATATTTTGCATGAACATTTGGGCATAAGAAAGCTCTGTTCGAAATGTACCGCGTTTGCTTACGGTGGACCAAAAACAACAACGTGTTGATGATTCTGAGCGCTGTTTGGACCTGTTTAAGCGCAACAAAAAGGATTTGTTCATGCGATATGTGACAATGGATGAATCCACCACTACACACTGCAATCAAATCGGCAGTCAGCTGAATGGACAGCAGCCGGTGAAAGCCGCCTGAAGCGACCAAAGACACAATAATCGGCTGGGAAGGTTTTGACCTCTGTATTTTGGGATGCGTATGGAATAATTTTCATTGACTATGCTGAGAAGGGAAAAACCATTAATAGCAAATATTATATAAAGTTATTGGTGCTTTTAAAGGCAGAAATCGCAAGGAAACGGCCACAAATTAACAAGAAAAAAGAGCTCTTTCACCAAGACAATGCATCGTGTCACAAGGCAATGGTTACGATGGCAAAATTGCATGAATTGAAGTTCAAATTGCTTCCTCATCCACCGTATTCTTCAGATTTGGTCTCCATCTATTCGCAGACCTCAAAAAAATATTCGCGGGAAAGAGATATGGCTCCAGTGAAGAAGTTATCGCCGAAACTGAGGCATATTTTGAAGGCAAAAACAAATCCTTCTACAAGAAAGGTATAGAAATGTTAGAAAAGTGTTGGACTTGAAGGAGACTACATTGATGAATAAAGTCGAATTTTGCAAAAAAATATGTTTTAAGTAGCCAGACTACAAACTTTTCAGCTTACGCGTTATATTCAAATACCTTCGACAAACAAAACCGTGAATCTGAATCGTTTGCAGTTAGTTGCAGCCTTAATCGGCTTATCGATTAACCAACACAGATTCCTGATCGTGACTGAGCGTTCGCTAAATCTCTTCTTGAGCACCAATTTTAAGATTTTCACCATGATCGGAAATCCACCTTTAGGATCTTCTGACCTTACACATCTAGTGTTTTACTAATTGGGCCAAAAACTGCCTACATTGCAAAAAATTCAGCACTACACATCTGCTAATTGGGAAGAACCAAAGAATGTTGTCAAAATTTTTCGTGACTAAGCCATTCTTTTATCTGCAATTATTCCAAAAAGGTTTCTTATGTCATGGAAGCCTTCATAACTTCTTCGAAAAAACATCCTTCTAACGACAATCCTTGCTTGGATTGAATACCACAAACAGATACAAACCAATAGTCAACGAATCCAAGGACATAACCAGAGAACTAGAATCGAGCTTCTTGTCTGTCTCAACAGAGCAAGATCTTTTTAGTCAGTTGCAAAGGCAATTTCACTAAATTCAGGCCTATTTTTAAAACATCCGTTTTGTCGATCTGAACAATTTCTCTGTCATTTCATTCATTCTTCATTATAAAGAAAACAGTTTAAAATATTCGTCGTTTTATAAAAGATTACATCAAAACACTTAAATTTGGCAACTATTGTCCCAGATAGTGTCTGAAGCACAACTCGAATTTATGAAGTTCACCTTAGCTAGCATTAAACAATTTAAAAGATACCTTTGCCCTGTTTATAAAATCATAACAACCGTCCAAGTGCAAGTCGGACTTTCGCAATTAGTGTTCCATACAGTGATTGATTTTAAAATAAAAAAATATTGTTACCCTAAATGAGGTTTCAACAAACTTTATTTCTGATCTTTATTGAAAACCTATGACCTTGAAATTTTTCTTTTTTTTTATATACCAAATAAATTTTCAAAGATAATTTTCATTGAGTCTACACCTTGTGAAGAATTTTTTCAAAATTTTTTAATCAGTACTTTTCGAGATAAGGGGGGAACAGCGATTTTTGGCAATGAATACAATGAAAAGTGTGCGCAAGTATTACATCATGTATATTTTTGAACTCGTCTTTTTACAAGCTTTCATTTGAAACCACACTCGATGTCCTGGTAATTTTTTTTTCACTTCCGATTTCACCCACCAAAACTAACCCCTTAAGTCAAAATTTAATTTTCAAAACTGCACGGTTCTGATGAGACCATCAAGCCAAAGAACCCTGTACTAATCTGCTTTTTTTGACCCATTTCGCCCCTACTTTCGAATATTGGCCATTTTGACCATTTCTGGAGTCTTTTTTTATTTAGTTCTTCGAGAACACATTTTTTGCGAAGAATTCTGACTGAATCTTATATTTTTGAGTTAATAATTACAAATATAATAATTATTTTGAACCAATTTGATCCTACTTTCGAACAGCGTTTATTTTTGGCCAACTTTTGGCCCTTTTCTGGATTTAATTAAACTAGAACATATAAAAGTTACACTTTATTTTCAACAACTCTAAGGAAATTGTTAAGAAAGAATGGTGAACGTTATATGGTCAAAAATAAACGCTATGCGAATTATTATATTCGTAATTATTAACTCAAAAAACATAAAGTTCAGTTAGAATTTTTCGCAAAAAATCCAGAAATGACCAATATTCGACAGTAGGAGCGAAATGGGTCAATTTAATTATTATATTCATAACTAGCAACCCAAAATACATATAATCCCGTTTTTTCGTAAAATCATGTTCTAGTCAAAATAAGTCCTTAAAAAAACGCAAAAACAGCATTTTCCCAGCAGTTTTTTTACTAATTCCACGCTCGATAATTCCTTTTTTTCATTTTTGAACTTTCTGTCCATGGAGACTTTTGATCAGAATGGCTTGAACCTTAACATACTAGATTTTCAGCCGATTTGGCCGGATCCAGTATGCATAAGATTAGTGCGGGGTTCTTTCAACTTTCTATGTCAAATAGTTTCGGAGAAAATCAGGTGTGACAGATACACGGACACCGAAGTGATCTTATCACTGTTCCGTACGGAACACTAAAAAAAAGGTTATGGTAAATACACGCATATTTAACTTTTTTTTTTTTAGGTCATCATAGTATATAGAGATTCAACTCAACAGGGACAAGAGTTGTTGTGGCCTTCGTCCAGTTTTCCTACACCTTGGTATAACACCATGAATCCTTCAACATTGATATCTGACTTGAACAGCGGCATAAGCAATAGATCACCGAGTGTTGGACATGTTAGTCAGCTTATTTTAACACCACAGGTTAATGATATTCTTGCAGGTCTTTTAAGTAAGTATTCAAGGTTCGTCAAACGTAGGCAATGGGCTCTGGAAAATAATTAAAGATTCTCGTTGTATATTTAGCTATAACCCTAATAAAAAGCAGTTTGCTCTACGGGGCGGAGACTTGGAGAATTAAGGAAAACAATAGAAGGAAACTTGAAGCCACTACAACGGATCTATTTAGACAAATCTCAGGAATCGGGATAAAGCACCGATTTGAAACGGGCACTTTTAAAGGCTGTCAAAGTTTGCATTAGATGCCAATCAATAAATCGCAGAAAAGAGGAAGATCAAAGAAAACATGGAGAGAAGATATAGCGAAAGTAATGGGCTCGATAGATCTATAAATTCTTCTTTGGTCTGCTAAAAGATTATTTAAATCTGTAAAGTAAAACTAATATAGTTTTTGCCAATAGGGCTCAAAAAGGTTTTAAATTACCATTATTTGAGAACTCTCTGAGTTCTTGGAAGTCTGCTTGCATTCTAGTATGCTCGTAACTCTTCGCTGTAGTCTACAGTCAGAAACCCATATTAAGGTATTATACAGTATACTGTAAAATTTTTTAATAACTACTTTAGTCGTAATTCTCTCTTCACTTTATACAGGGTGGCCCAAAATTACCGAAGGGGTTTGAATTCCTTATAACTTTTTTATTATAATTTTGTTTTTTATTTCTTTTCAGTATTTTGTAAAGAAGACTTGGGGAATTTAAAATGGAACAGTACACAATTGAACAACGTGCCCAAATCGTTGAACTTTATTTCTCAAATCAACGGTCCATTGTTTTGACTCAGCGTGCATATCGTCGTTATTTTAATGTGCGGGTTGGACCCTCAGAGTCAACAATAAACCGTCTGGTGGCAAATTTTCGACAACAAGGGGCAGTAAGGAACCTTCCTGGTGCCGGCAGACGACGAACGGTGCACACGGATGACAATATTGAACGGGTACAGGAGAGTATTCGGGAAGATGGAGAAACATCAACCAGGAGACGTTCGACACAACTTGGCCTCTCACGAGGGTTGCTGCAGAGAATTTTGCATACAATAAGAATGTTTCCATACAAAATTCAGCTTGTCCAAGAATTGAAACCGACAGATTACCAGCAACGACTTGATTATGCAATTTATTTCCGGCAAAAAGCAGAAGAAAATCATGATTTTATTCATAATTTAATTATGAGCGACGAAGCCTATTTCCAATTAAATGGGTTCGTTAATAGGCAAAACTGCAGGATATGGGCTACGGAAAATCCAAGAGTAGTTCAACAGCGACAATTACACCCACTTAAGTGTACTGTTTGGTGCGGTGTTTCGTCGGAAAGGATAATTGGCCCATATTTTTTTGAAAATGAACACGGTGTCGCCGTTTCCATCACTGGTGTTCGATATCGGAAAATGTTGGAAAATTTTTTAAGGCCAGCCGTGGAAAACCATCCGCAAGCATGGTTCCAACAGGATGGAGCCACAGCGCACACTGCGAGGGACACAATGGCTCTTTTACGCGACATCTTTGGTCAACGAATTATTTCGCGTACAAGCGATTTTAATTGGCCTCCGCGTTCACCGGATTTAACCGCTCCAGACTTTTTCCTTTGGGGTTATTTGAAAAGAAATGTCTATATTAATAATCCTAGAACCATCCAGCAATTAAAAAACAATATACGCGACGAAAATCAACAACATAACACCTGACGTTTTGCGAAAGGTTATGGAAAATGTTTTGGAAAGAGCACGAATATGCGAAGCAGAAAATGGCCACCACTTGCGAGATATAATTTTTCATAATTAAATTAAAAATATTCTCCATTAATATACTGTATTTAAAAAAAAAAATTATAATTATGTCTTAAATAAAAAGTTATAATGAACTCAAACCCCTTCGGTAATTTTGGGCCACCCTGTATTATGCCAATTTTCATTCCTATCGTATTATAAACTGGAGGTTTAGTACGAATGCACCGCGAGTATTGTATTACAAAAGTATGGGATAAGAATTATTGCAGGAATTTACTTATGGAGAAACTTGAATATTCTAGGAACTGGGAACTGAATTTTAACATTCACGAAATTGCTTATGTTTATAAAAAATAAACCCTCTTTTCAAGCAAGTCGTTCTGTCTTTTCTTAAAAAAAAAGGGAATTATAATGCATGTAGGGTTTATACTACTTTGGACAGTAAGATTAAAAACTTTGAAAATATAAATATTTTTAAAATTACGTTAAAACACCTTCTAATTTGGAAAAGTACTTACTTACTTAATCCTTATGCATTTCTACCCTTTTTTCAGGAGTGTAAGGCCCGTGGAGTTGAGTTTTTCTATTTTTTTTTCCATATTTTCTTCCACATTTTTCTATCCTGTTTAAATTGCCGATTGCCTCTTTTGCTTCTTCTGTATTAGTTTCTACTATTTGTGTGAGTTCTGTATCTTGTTCCGGTATTATGTCTCTATGTTGATTTTTAAATGCTATGTCATTCCCATCTTATAGTTCTTTATAGTGTCCCCTCCGTCTTTCCATAATTGTGTCTTCTTCTTTTATGACCTTTCCTTCTTATTCTTCGCATCCATTTCCTTTCCTTTCTGTTTCTGTGATTCCTACATAATAAATTTGTTGTTCTTCTGTCAGTTCCCCCTCTTTTCCGTTTATACCCCTATTATTCCGTGTTCTCAATCTAATAACTCGATAATTATTTTCGATTTCTTTCTTCCTATCTATTTCTTTGATTATCCTCTTATTTATATTCCTTTCATTAGTCCTCTCTTCCGTGTCTTCTACCTATCTCTCTCCTTTTTCTCAGTTTTTTTGACTTGATGGTCATAGTGTTCTTTGTTTGTTCTTTCATTTTTTCTTCCTCAATGTCCCATTTATATTCTCTTCCTTCGATTATGATTTTTTGATATCCTGTTTTCACTCTTTTTCGATTCTATATATGGCAACACTGTGTTGACAAAGTGATACATGAACGTAAACAAGTACAAACCTGTATCAGTCGCGATCGGAATCGAGTCAGGTACGGACGTGTTTCTGTGGCTTTATGGACTGTGATTGTTTGTTTAACAGTTTTATACTACTCAGTTATTATTTTGTATGCAGTGTTTTAAAAAAGTAATTGGACTATTTTCATTATGGGTAGAAAAGGCGATCTTTCACCACGTAAAAAAGCTGAAGTGAAGGCCCTTGTGATTGCGAAAACATTTACAAACCGAGAAATATCACGAAGATTGGAGGTTTCTGAAGCTAGTGTACGACGCATAAAAAAAGAAAATTGAGTCAGGGAAGGAATTAAGCCCGAAAAGAAAGAAAAGATGCGGTAGAAAACCAATTTTCACTCCACGGTCAGAGAGATGTTTGAAGAAAATTTGTGTAGAAAACAGATTTGCTACCACAAAGGTAATAAAATCACAACTCCAGGATGCTAGCGTAAATGCTTCTGAGCGCACTGTTCGAAGAAAATTGAAAGAATTAGATTTTAAGGCCTGTCGCCCCGCCAGGAAGCCCAAGTTAACAGCTGCAATGAAAGCAAAGCGCCTGAAGTGAGTCAAACAATGGCAAGACAAAGATGTGGACTTCTGGAGATCGGTAAGATACAGCAGTTTAATCAATAATTGATACATTATTATCATTTTCAGTTAAATAAAGCAAATAAACATGGAAGTTTATATATTTTTCCTATTTTTGACAGGTCTGCTTCAGTGACGAAAGCACATTCGAAATTTTGCAGAATAAAGCTCAGTATGTGCGTCGTCGTCATGGAGAAAAGTTTCATCCTGATTGTGTCGTCCCGACGGTTAAACATCCCACCAAAGTGATGATTTGGTCAGTCATCAGCGGCAAGGGCACTGGACGTCTGTACGTCGTCAAAGGAATAATGAGGCAAGATCAGTACAAAGAAGTATTACAAAATCGGTTGATTCCGCAGCTCAGAGAATGGTTTCCAAATGGGGAACCATTCACTTTCATGCAAGATGGAGCTCCCTGCCACACTGCTCGGTCTGTTAAAGCTTTTTTGGCAGAAAAAAATATCCCTCTGTTGGATTGGCCGGGTAATAGCCCTGATATGAACCCCATTGAAAATGTGTGGGAGCTGATGAAAAGAGAAGTGGCTAAAGATGTGATTACCAACAAAACCCAGCTCCTAGAAAAGATTATTTATGTGTGGAATCATCATCCTCAAATGCAGGGGACAGTACAATCTTGCATTGATAGCATGCCGCGCAGAATTAAAGCTTTGATAGCGGCTAAAGGTGGCTCAATTAAATATTGACTTTTACTAACATTAATTTCACTTTTCTTTAAAACTTAATAAACTTATGCTTTTCTAAATTAATGCTGTTTTATTTATGTCAAATAAATAGGTAATTGATTGGATAATATAAAAATAAAAAATAAATCAATTTAAAATAATAAAACGGTACAATATCACTCGGTAATTAATATTTTAAATGAAATCTTGCAGTGCGTCTAATAATTTGGCCAGGGACTGTAGTTGCTCCTATTTTTATCACATCTTTAATCTGTACTTTTGTATCCATACTCCTCTCCATAAAATATTATATACCCATTTTCAGATCTGGTTGACTATTCGCTTCAAATCTCATTCCCGATATTACAATATTATTCCTTACGTTGTCTTTTTCCAGCTTACTCATCTTCAAATCCATACTTCTCATGTTTTCTCTAATTATCTTATTTTCCTCTTTCAATACCTCATTCTCCTTTCTTAGTTCCCTCAACTCTTGTTGGTATCTCTTCTGATCTTGTTTTATTTCCTTTATATCTGACATTAGTTCTCTGATCATTTCTATTAAGTTGTCTGTCTTATCTACTCTTTCGTTTTTCTCTTTCTGTGGCGTTCTTATCAACTTTTTACTCTTCTTGAATAATTCTTTTTCTTCGACTCTTCCTCTTTTCGAGTCTCCAGATGTATAATCATCGCTATCCATTGTTCTTTCTATTATAAAAACTTTACGTGTGCTCCTCGTATATTTCATTTTCAAACATGGGAGAAAAAGAAAAAAAAACTGTTATTTAAACTTCTTATCACCGTTCTCCGGTGGTTCCTTATACGCAGTAAAACGGTCAAGGTCGTCGCTTATCGTTTCGTTAGCTTCATACAATTTCACAGAATTATTCTCATAAACCTTTAATTTTTTTTACTTATTGTCTTAATTCTAACACTACACTCTGCTTTATTTCTAGACCTTCTCGTTTGCAGTCGACAAAATAATTAAATAGATCGAAACACTACTGTAATAATGCTCGTTGAACGAGTTGACTAGTGACTTCGCGATCCGAAACTCAACTCCCCGAAACTCAACTCCTTGGAAAAGTAGTTGTTTTAATTTTCAAGAATTTTTAGGCAATTTTTTTTCCTCGTTATGATACTTTGATTATTACAAAGATTGTATGATTAATATCTGGCTTTGACAAGAAAAAGACATTTTTATGTATAAAATTTATTTTAGTTTTCAACATAGTCTCCTTTTAGCTTGATACACTTAGTCCAAGGTTTTTCTACCTTTTGTTTTCCATCTAAAAAATACGATTTCTCCAACCCTTCAAAATAGGCGTGTGTTTCAGCGTTCATCGTTTGAGTTAAATTTTTTTCCGCCGAAAAAAATTTAACTCAAACGATGAACGCTGAAACACACGCCTATTTTGAAGGGTTGGAGAAGTTTCATATTCGGAAATAGGAAATAATCGCTGGGGCTAAATCTGGGGAACTTGGCGGATGCAGAAGCAATTCGTGTCCTAACATATATATATATATATATATATATATATATATATATATATATATATATATATATATATATATATATATATATATATATATATATATATATATATATATATATATATATATATATATATATATATATATATAATATATATATATATATATATATATATATATATATATATATATATATATATATATATATATATATATATATATATATATATATATATATATATATATATATATATATATATATATATATATATATATATATATATATATATATATATATATATATATATATATATTATATATATATATATATATATATATATATATATATATATATATATATATATATATTTATATTATATATATATATATATATATATATATATATATATATATATATATATATATATATATATATATATATATATATATATATATATATATATATATATATATATATATATATATATATATATATATATATATATATATATATATATATATATGCCTGGCCGTGGCTTGGTGGCGTAGTACTTTGCTACTGTGCAGAAGGTCAAGGGTTCAATCCCACAGGTCGGTATACTTATTTATTAATTTATTTAAGTATATTTGGCCTAGCCACGTACATAGGTAGTAGTTGTTTGGAGAAATGCAATAACGTCCGTGGCAGCACTACCGCGTTGTTTAAAAAGGTGTCGTGAAATACAAAAATGTATGTTTCGGCACTTGGACAACGTTGGCGGGTATTACGACATCCTCGCCGATAACCTTGGAATATGGAAAAAGGGTAAAACCTCTACTGAGACGGGGAGGTGAGCGATAAAAAAAATATATATACTCTTTATGTAGTATTTAGTTATTAGTATAAGATTATTTTACACTTACCATCTGAAGAAAGGACATTTTGATCAAATATAATAAACATCTCGAGTAAAAATTTCACTTCGTTCACTTAAAATTAGTTTTGAACCAAATGTCGGCTGATTTAATCAGATAATCTCTTCCTTGAAAAAATAAATTATAAAAAATATTGAAATTGCATTTAATGCGTGTTTAATCGAATCTAACCAGTCAACTTTCACCATACCTTCATTTTTAATGCTTTTTTTCATATTTCAGCTACCTTAAAACAAAAATGCGCAGTGGATTTTGAAAATGCTAGAACTAATTGGATCTCCAGTCAAACTCCAGGCGAAAAGGGTTTAAATGTTGTTATAGGAGATTTTATTGATTTATCTGATAATTTGTTTTCTAAAACAGTGATCAATTTAAATATAAAATTGTCAAAACGGTTGTCGGAAGAATCCGGCTTGTTTGGTACAATGAAATGGTTTGTACGTAAAATAAAAGAATTGTTTTAATGTAATATGGACGTAATAAAGTTACCCCAAATTGAACATATTGTATTGTTTTTTTCAAGTAAAATTTTAATTCATAGTTATTAATGGCTTTTTGTAACGTTTACAGAATCGCAGTTTGTTAAATGCGCGACCTGCTTGATAAATTAAACTGTATGCGAAGAAGTTTTATCTTAAAACATAAGTTTGTTTGTTCGTAAAGCTAAAAATATCAACTTGGGCGGTTGTGGTTAGATGAGAAATCGTGGTTTTTGAGATTAGACCGTGTCAACTTGAAGCAACTTCTTGACATATTTCCTACGATTGCACAAGACAACTTCAGGGTTCTCGCCTTGTTCAATCGCAGGCGAAATGTCGGAAAGTTACTTCAAATTGACACAATGTAGTCCTAAGAACCGTGATTCCTCATGTAGTTGTATTATATAATCAAATGTTAGAACCATGATTTGGGTTCATGTATGGCATTTAAGACTATTTTCAAATAAAAAATTTTACTTTATTAATAAATATATAAGAATATACTTATTTTAGCTTAATATTATATGCCTTCATTTTCACAGGACTTGTGAATTCTGTGGTAAGAAACCGCTCATTTTTGACAATAAACACGCACATATGTCAACTTCAAAAGAATGTTTGGCGATATTAAAGCGTAATCGGAATATTTTCGGCAACTGTTGACGAAACATGGATTCATCACAGCACATCAGAGTCCAAAGAACAGTTCAAATAGTGGGTTTTCCGTCGCGAACCGGCGCCAAATGCGACTTTATCGGCCAACAGTCAGGGCGACAGTGTTTTGGGATGCAGACTAATCCACGTCGATTATCTTGAAAAGGGCAAAACGATTAATGGAGAGTAGTATGTCAACTTATTGGATCATTTCAACCATGCTGTGAAAGAAAAACGTCCACATCTGGCGAAGAAAAAATTCTCTTTCATCAAGACAAGGTAACTGTGCACACTTGTGTCATCGTCATGGCAAAATTCCATGAGTTGGGATACGAATTGCTTTGCATCCACCATATTCGCCAGATTTAGCTCCCAGCGAATATGAAAAAGTGGCTCTGCGGAAAAAAAATTTAGCTTAAACGACGAGGTGATTGCTGAGAAATCGTGTATTTTTTAGATGGGATACAAAAGATAGGAAACGTTGGACTAAGTATATCAAGCTAAAAGAAGACTATATTGAAAAATAAAATAAATTTTACACATAAATTATTTTTTTCTTGTTAAGATCAAGTACTTATCATACAACCCTCGTATGACAACCAAACCGACGAAAATTGAAAACTACGTCTTTCGTGACCTAAGAACCCTGAAGAAATTCAAAAATCTGGGAAAGTTTTTTTGTCCTAAGGGGGTAGTAAAAATGTTTATTTGTTCCACTTCAGCTTGAAAAAAAATTATTAACCCAGTAATCTCATTTTTGCCTAAAACGTAGAGTTTCTGTTGCTTCTGTAAAGCACATTATATTTACTTCATATTTATTTTTAAACTGCCATTATGACATGAAAAACAAAACAGTTTTAAATAATAATAATAATAGGTTTTGGTTATCCTTTTTTAAATAATATATTTCCACTTCATTATTTCTTTAGAAAATTTTAAGAAATTTTTTTGAGTGGTTATACATCTTGAAAATACCTTTTTTATTGTCCACCTTCCCGCCACTATTTTTATCCTTTTTTCTTTTTATATCTCTAATTGACGGGCATATTATAATATCCGTCAACTTTGCTCAAGTGCCGAAACATACATTTGTATTTCGCGGTCCCATTTAAGCCAACGCGTTAGTGATACCACGGGTATTATTGCATTTCTGCATTGACTACTACCTGAAAATACACGCACAATGCCCAGTCGGTTGGCAGAATCGAATCAGCGACCATCGATTTATTATGCTCTTAACCTACTACGCCACCGCGACCAGCTGACATAACTGAAGGTTTGGTACAACTAAAACTACTTGAAAGTGCATAAAATTATTGACTACTTCTCTCGCAATCAAATATAAAAAATTGGTAGTCGTTAACCCTGTCATTGCCTCGCAAACACGCAGTTATAAAATAATTACTGAATTTGACTTTCTTATACTGAAAAATAATCCAACCCAAGCACCTCAACTAGATATTTTTTGATAAAATAATCCGTCTGTCCGTCCGAGGCAGCACTACCGCGTTGTCTAAAAGGTGCTGTGAAATACAGAAATGTATGTGTCGGCACTTGGACAACGTTGACGGGTATTACGACATTCTCGCCGATATCCTTAGGATATGAAAAAGGGTAAAATCCCTACTCAGGCGGGGAGGTGAACGATAAAAAAAAATCACAAAAAGTTTAGTAGAGGAAAAGTTTTAGAGACATTTACAACTACAACCTCACATTTTCCTCTACATACCTCTACTATTAAAACTGAAAATAATATAAAAAAAAACAGATGTTAGATTCCTCAACTCCAACAAGCCTAATAAGAACGTAAAATACAACATACAAAACAGTTCCTCTCATAATACTATTGAAACTATAAAATTTATCGATCTCACCCCTTTTCTCTTAAGCAATATCACTCAAAAGCAAAAGGCTTCTCTTCTATTTAAAATATTATGTATACCGAATTTGAAATACGTATCTCATTTCGTTCGAGCATTATTGTACCAACAGGCAGATATTTTTTCAAGAGCAGAATTCCTTTTTTAGCAAAAGAAGTAAAAAAGTCAAAGAATTCGATTAAAAAGATACCTTAAAAATAGAGAGGGTAATTTTCTTCACGAATAAAATAGTAGTTCCTTTAGCTGGTTGAGTTTCTATATTAACATCTGTAAAAGTTGTATACCAAGACGTTTAAACTCTTAATACGAATGTTTTAAAGAATATACGGGTATCGACAAGAAATTTTCAGTTTACCTAAGAAACTATTTTCTGAGTGTCCTCTAATTCCGGTTTAACCAAAAGTTATACAAGTTTCCTCACTGACAAATTCCTAAATACAAGTTTTCGGGATTCTATCCAAATTGTTTTCTTAAATATAGCTTAAGGGTCTATCATCAGGACTTCAACCACATATGCATTGGAGAAGATTACAAACTCCATGAACATGTAAGTTGCACTGACAGAAAAAGACGTTATGTGGGTTTTTGAGTTTTTACAGCATCATTTTTAAACAAACCTTAAGAAATTCCTTCTTTCTATTGTTTTTGAATATATTTTTTTAAAAACACATTAATTAACAAACAATATTACAAAATTAAAACAAATTAAATTTTTTTTTTAGTGTTCCGTACGGAATACTTATGGGATCGCTTTGGTATCCGTCCGTCTATCACACCCGATTTTCTTCGAAACTATTCGACATAGAAAGTTTAAATTTGTCAGAAATATAGGAATTGATGGCCCAATCAGAGCCGTGCATTTTTGAGAGTTAAATTTTGACGTAAAGGATTAGTTTGACGAGTAAAATCGAAAGTGAAAAACAATTTTTTTTTAAGGCCATCGAGTGGGATGTCAAAGAAAAGCTTATGAAAACACAAATTCAAAAATATATATGACGTAATACTTGAGCAAACTTTTCTTTATATTATTTAAAAAAAAAAAACGCCAAAATTCGCTGTCCCCCACACTAATTCTAAGAGTACCAATCAGAAAATTTCGAAAAAATTCTGGAATATTCTCCATAAGATGTAGATTCAATGAAAATTATCACGAGTTCTTGATCCTTTCCGAATGTCAATAACCTCCTCTCCCCCACCCTCTAAGGGTGTACACTTATACGAGGCTGGTTTGAAAAGTCCGTGCAAAGTCCGAGAGATGGCACCACCGGCGCGTATCGAGGTCATGTTTAGTTAGTAGCATCTCTTGAATGAACGCACACCAAGTTTCAGCCATATTGGTCTATTTCTTTGTGTTTGGCATTCGTGTGAATCAAGGAAGTCGAGTGATTTTCAAGAAATGGACAAAAAAGAATTTCGTGTGGTGATTAAACATTACTTTATGAAAGGCAAAACGCCTCAGGAGACTAAAGAGAAGCTTGATAAACATTATGGGTGCCGCGATTGCTCACGCTTGACCAAAAAGGGAATCGGGTGAAGTGTTGCAAGGATGGTTTGCAGCTGTTCCAGAAGAATCCGGAGGACTTTAAGCGTCATTTCGTCACTGTAGATGCAACATGGATACATAACTATACTCCTGAGACCAAACAACAATCTAAACAATGGGTTACCAAGGGGGAATCTGCACCAAAAAAGGCGAAGACCGTTCCTTCGGCCGGAAAGGTTATGGCGACTGTCTTTTGGGATTCGCAAGGGATAATCCTCATCGACTATCTGGAAAAGGGTAAAACTATTACAGGTGAATATTATTCATCGTTATTGGACCGTTTGAAAATCGAGCTGCAAGAAAAACGCCCGCGATTGGCCCACAAGAAAGTCCTTTTCCATCACGACAACGCATCAGCACACACCTCAGCAGTTGTGGTTGCAAAATTAATGGAAATAGGATTCCAACTTGCAAGGGTTTGTACACTTATACCATATTCACATTTCATTAAAAATCATTACATGATTACTATACTTTTATTCCATTTCAATTGAGGTTTTTGGCCAAAAAAATGATACGATAAATCTTCTTTTTTAACTAGGAATTCGAATTGAGCGTCGAAAAATACACTAGATCCATGTATTTTGGTTCGTGGCAATGAACTTTTTTTATGTGGCTGTGTAATTTATCTGGTATGTAATAATAAAGATCGAAAACAAACTTTGTTGAAAACTCGTTTGGTGTGTGTTTTGTGAAATCACTAATCATTTTGTACCTTTCATTTTAAAAGCAACTATCGTAGGAACACTAATTGCGCAACTCCGCCTTGCATTTGGCGGTTTTTTTTTTATTTATGGAACAGTCAATGGAAAATATATTTTCACGGATTGTAGATTAAAAGATAGCAGTATATAATTCTGAATATACTGGTCAATATTAAGATAGCGTAGAAGTGTATTGTAATCAGAGATCTATGTGTATCAAGTGTATTTTAACAGTGTAATAGAAAACTGGGAAATCAGAAATTTTGAACTGGACTTACAGGTAACAATTGTAAATATTTGTAATGAGCTAAAAATCTTGTTTCTTCAAATTTCGTCCACTCTCTCAACTAGTAAACGATTTTGATAGTTTTTATGATTCATGTCCCACAAAATTCTACAAGTTTTTACGACGCTAATTAGTACTTCTATATAGTTAAAGCTAACTAACGACAAATGCAAGCCGCGAGGTAAAATAAAAAAATCACTCTATTTTTGTGGCTCACGTCCCTCTTGGCAAGTCGTCCATGTACACAGATACTTTAAAACCGCAGTTTGTTTCTGAAAAGGTAATAACACTTCCAATTGCTTAATATATTATCTTTATTGTATTCTTATTTTTTTCAATTTGTACTTATCAATACCCATATCCAAAAATAACTTTTCCATATATAAGAAGTAAACATACATGTATTACATTGGGTGGCAAGAAAACTAAACATTATTTAAGCATTAAAACAAGTAGAAAATATACCGTTAGAATTTTAAGACATTTCTTATATTGCATGACCTCATAACTTTCGTTGGATACTCTCGACAATTTAGTCTTTCAATAAAATATTCAAGGTGATATATGGTTGTATTAAAGACTGCATCAATTTTAAATGATATTGAATCAAATGGTAACGAAGTCACATAAAAATATTTTTGAATTAAAATAACTGACAAGTAATTTGTTTTTTTTTTTCCTTGAATTGTTATGGCTGTTACTTAACGAATGTAATAAAAGACTATTTTTTGTCCCCAATTTCCACTTCATGCATGACGCGTTTTGTTACACAGTAATTTCGTCTAATGTAGTCGGTATATGACTAAATATTTGTTTTTATTTTAGCCCTAATCTAAGGTATTTTCTAAATACAATCATAATTATCAATATACATTATGTGCAAACCAAGTCTGAACTGAGTTGTTGGGTAAACGAAAAATGGGACTTATCCCAAGAAATAAAAAGCAGAATAGAACAAACAAGAAAATCATTTAGGAAAATGCAATAAGTTTAACCAACAGAGCTCTAAAAGTCCACTTAAGAATACGGTTATTACGTTGCTGTGTCTTCAACATTCTATTCTATGGGATGGAAGCATGGATCATCACTGAAACAATGTACAAAAAGATTGAGGCCTTCGAAATGTGGGCTTCTCGCAGAATCTTGAGGATGTCGTGGATGGATAGAGTGAATAAAGTAGTTTATTATGTTGCTGTGTCTTCAACATTCTATTCTATTGGATGGAAGCATGGACCCTCACTGAAACAATGTACAAAAGGATTGAGACCTTCATGTGGCCTTACTGCAGAATCTTGAGGATGTCGTGGATGGACAGGTGACCAATGAAGCATTAACAAAAAAAAGAGAACTGCTTGATGTCATAAAAAGAAAAAAGTTGGAGTACTTTGCCCACATAATGAGAAACCAGAAATATAACTTGCTTTATATAAGTATTCAGGGGAAAATAGAAGGAAGGCGTCGTCCTGGCCGCCGGAGAACATCCTGGCTTAAAAATCTTCCCAGTGGTATGGAGTAAGCACGACACTCCTTAGGTCCACTGCGGATAAAGTGACGATTATGCGACTGATCGCCAATGTTCTGGGAGGACAAGGCACTTGAAGAAAGAAAAAAATTTGAACTTTATTGACGCTACCAATTTAACAATAGTGAATTATCATAGGCTCGACACATTCGCTTAAGACAAGTTCTGTGTTTTTGATTCAGTTCATTTCCAAACTTTCTAACAGATTTAATTTTATTTTTATGTCATAGAAAATAAAAGCTTACCTTAAACGAACTAAAAGATACTTGCTTGGTCTCTCCTAATTTACCTTTGTTAAATTTGTATAGCCAATAAAGTTCATGCTGAGTTTTCCTATAATATATATTTAGGATTATGAACATAATTAAAAAATTCTAAATCAGAAACCAATATTTAATTATATACCAACCGCATCAGACGAAGTTACTGTGTAATGAAACGCGTCATACATCAAGTGTGAAAAAAGTGGAAATTGGGACAAAAATATTATTTCGTTACAACTGTAATTTGTTATTTTATTGCCACCCACACCTTAGTTATCGTCGTATTAATTTACAGAAAAATCGGTAAAACTGAAGGTTTAACTCGATTCTTGATATCATAACAGAGATCAATTTACACATTATAAAGCCTTAACCTTAAGCTGTTTCATTCTTGGAGCGCGTTTCTTTGCCTGTCTCTTTTCCTCTTTAATTTCCCAGCGCCTTTGCTTGTCTGGATCATCGTCTGCCATAACTCGCTCTTTTTCTAAACGTTTCTTCTCTTCACGACGAACTGCTGCTGCTTCGGCACGGGCCTGATGAGTAGATTTCAGGAAGGCTTCTTCGACTTTTTGACGGTTTTTGTCTGCTTTATTTTTGCCTGAAAATTTAATCAACTATTATCTGACTAGAAATAAAACCACTTAAACTCGGTTTCATTATTAAAAGCGTTTGAGAGCGTTATGTCACCTAGATAATGAATTTCCAAATTAATAAATAATTTTTGAAATTATGTTGGTTTTCATTACTTTTTAGCTTTCAGTACGGAACACTTACAAGATTACTTCGGTGTCTGTCCGTCTGTCTGTCTGTCATTCCCGATTTTCTCTATACGAAACACTTGTGGGATCACTTCGGTGTCCGTCTGTCACATTCGATTTTCTCGGAAACTATTTGACGTAGAAAGTTGAAATTTGGTACTAATATAGGTCTCATCAAAGTCGTGTAGTTTTGAGAGTTTTGACTCAAGGGTTTAGTTTTGGGGGTGTAGATTGAACGAAAATTATCACGTTTTCAGTAAAGATCGGAAAAAAATTCTATCTTTGGCTTTTTTTAATTTATTTTTACTTATTCTTGGTAAATGGAAGTGAAAAAATTACTCTCTAAAATTTTAAAATTTAATCAGGTTTCAGTCCCTAGATCACAGAAAACAGCTTCTCATTTCTGTCAGTCTGTTGACATAACAAATTTGGAACAAAATATAGATATCAATTTTAAATTTGGTACACAGGGACAGTTTTTGAGCGACATTGATTTAGGGAGAGGGAGTAAAAGGAGTAAGAATTATTATGTATGTATTATGAGAATATCTCTTGATTTTTAGTTGAAATAATGAACAATCTTTAAACTTAATTGTGTATAGTTAAGCCCAAAAGGGGTAAAAAGGACGATTCTATTCCCCTTTTTAAGTTTCTCGAATTACAAAATCTGAAAATTATACTATTTTTGATTATTTCCAATTTTAGCAGAAATATTATGTAGAGGTTGATGTGATGTTTCAGTTGTTTAACAGATCCCCATGGATGTCATTTGTGGTGTAGTCTGTACATTTATATGAGGATAAGATTTAATTATAATATAACGTATGTATGTATGTATGTATACATACATACATACATACATACATACATACATACATACATATATACATATACATATACACATATATATATATATATATATATATATATATATATATATATATATATATATATATATATATATACATATATATATATATATATATATATATATATATATATATATATATATATATATATATATATATATATATATATATATATATATATATATATATATATATATATATATATATATATACGAGGCTGGTTTGAAAAGTCCGTGCAAAAATAAAAACTACTTATGTGTTTGGGGTAAACCTTTTTTATTTTTCGACATAGTCTCCTTTTAGGCTTATACACTTCGTCCAACGATGTTCTAGTTTGTTGATCCCTTCCGAATAATAGGATTTGTCCAAGTCTGCAAAATATCCATTAGTGTCTGCAATCACCTCCTCGTTTGAATAAAATCTTTGTCCCGCCAGCCATTTCTTCAAATTGGGGAACAAATAGTAGTCCGAGGAAGCCAAGTCTGGAGAATAAGGGGGATGTGAAACGAGTTGGAATCCTATTTCCATTAATTTTGCGACCACAACTGCTGAGGTGTGTGCTGGTGCGTTGTCGTGATGGAAAAGGACTTTCTTGTGGGCCAATCGCTGGCGTTTTTCTTGCAGCTCGGTTTTCAAACGGTCCAATAACGATGAATAATATTCACCTGTAATAGTTTTACCCTTTTCCAGATAGTCGATGAGGATTATCCCTTGCGAATCCCAAAAGACAGTCGCCATAACCTTTCCGGCCGAAGGAACGGTCTTCGCCTTTTTTGGTGCAGATTCCCCCTTGGTAACCCATTGTTTAGATTGTTGTTTGGTCTCAGGAGTATAGTAATGTATCCATGTTTCATCCACAGTGACGAAACGACGCTTAAAGTCCTCCGGATTCTTCTGGAACAGCTGCAAACCATCCTTGCAACACTTCACACGATTCCGTTTTTGGACAAGCGTGAGCAATCGCGGCACCCATCTTGCGGATAGCTTTCTCATGTCCAAATGTTTATGCAAAATATTATGTACCCGTTCAATCGAGATGCCCACAGCACTAGCAATCTCACGCACCTTAAGTCTTCTGTCATCCATCACCATATCATGGATTTGATCAATGATTTCTGGAGTCGTAACCTCCACAGGCCGTCCAGAACGTTCAGCGTCACTTGTGCCCATATAGCCAGTCCGAAAATTTTGAAACCACTTATAATCGAAGGTGCAGAGTCACCATAATGTTTATCAAGCTTCTCTTTAGTCTCCTGAGGCGTTTTGCCTTTCATAAAGTAATGTTTAATCACCATACGAAATTCTTTTTCGTCCATTTCTTGAAAATCACTCGACTTCCTTGATTCCCACGAATGCCAAACACAAAGAAATAGACCAATATGGCTGAAACTTGGTGTGCGTTCATTCAAGAGATGCTACTAACTAAACATGACCTCGATACGCGCCGGTGGTGCCATCTCTAGGACTTTGCACGGACTTTTCAAACCAGCCTCGTATATATATATATATATATATATATATATATATATATATATATATATATATATATATATATACATATATATATATATATATATATATATATATATATATATATATATATATATATATATATATATATATATATATATAGATACTACTTACCTTCTTTAGAAAGACGGTAACGCTTAACCTTATCTATTGAATAAAATACCATACTCATTAACGGTTTCAGTCTTGTCATGGCCTCATCTAAGAGTGCCCCTTTAACATTGATGTTAAATCCAAATCTAAGAACCTACAAAAAAAACTTAAATAAATAAACAAATAAGTGAAGAATAATACTAGAAAACTAACGGTTACCGACAAAAAAAAAATCGGTAAAATAACTGATCTAGTACTTCTTTCACAAACACACAATTCTAAAATAAATGCTAATTAATTAAGTTTCTCACACTGAGCAATAAATTAATCCAACCCTTAGAACGCGGTATTTTACACAATAGGTACTATATGATACATCACAAAATTTCAAAAAAATTTTGCTGTGGGAAAGGAATAACATGATGAAGCTTCAAGAATCAAAAAATTCCGGAGGTAAAATAGCCCTCCGATCGAATCTCCGGATGGGGGCTGGTATATTTTTGTAATTTACAAGGTTTAAACTCGAACATAAATTCACAGCTGCAATTAAATAAGCTTCTCTGCGAAAATAAGGTCAGTACGGTTTAGGCGTAACTTTGGAATCTGTCTTTTAGTCGGACGTCATCTCTCTGACTAACGAAAAAAAGCTCTGAAGCCACGAAAGTTTTATGTTATGTGGTTAAAAATATCTATTCAACAAAACACAAGGTTTATTTGCTGCCTCTATCAACCACCCTGTGACACTAGTTTTAGAACAATTTTCACTTCTCTAGCAGACATCATCAGTTTCAAATCTCCCTTGGTTAGACTAACTACATTAAGGAGGTTTCTGATATCATTTTGGTTGGCATGGAAGCACACATACCTTTTTCGAAGAAATGCACTTTTAACAGCAAGCCTTGGTTCGATCGAAAATACAAAGAAGCTGTTGCTTCTAAATATCTTGCTTTCCGACAGTAACGTGAAAATCTTAACGCAATAAATTGTAACATCCTCGTTCGTAGCCAGAACGGTTGCAAAAAAATTAGCCAAGGTAGTACACAATTAAATACTTAAAAACCAACTTCTTGTCTGCCCCAACGATTTTAGGTCATTTTGGTCGGTCGAGGAAGATATTAGTCAGAATTTCACTAAATTCACTATACTATCATTTATATGGCCAGAAAAGATCATTGCAACAACTCTTGGTCAGAAAGCCAATTTGTTAGCTGAACTCTGCTTCACATGAAGTTAGACACCGAAAAAGCTTCTGGCGCTGATCAAATATCTGCCATAGAACTCCAAAAATGCACGAGCCAACTGAATTTTCTGTAGACTTCTCTTCACCCAAAGGGAATATTTTCTTCCTACTGAAAATGCGCTACATTCAGCCGATACCCAACAAAGGCTATAGTACCTTGCCAAACAACTACCGACCAATCGCACTACCTTCAGTAATATTTTTAGAAGTTATTGAAAAAGCTATCAATGATGTTCTAAAATATCTAGAAAGATTCAATATTATTAGCGACGATCAATATGGCGTTCGTAAGCAAAGATCAACAGGTGATCTTCCAAATTATGTCACACATGTTGGGAACGAAGCAATTGAATATTATGGAGAATCTTGAGCGGTTGAACTGGGTATATCCAAAGCATTTGACGGTTTTTGGCATGACGGTTGTTGGTTAAGCTATGCTCATATGATATGCCTGGATGGTTTTGTTTATGCCTTTCACGTTTTCTCAACGAGCATTCTTTACAAGTGTCAGTTGACGGATTTCTTTCTAATACCTTCACTATCAACGCTGGTGTGCCCCAATGCTTGATAGTATCCCCTACTCTATTTCTTCTTTACATTAACGATCTGCTAGAAAGGCGCAGGAATCAAAACTACGGCCATTCATGCAAATATCCGCAGAGCGCAGGAAGTCGTTCAGAATAACAACGACCTGGAAGAAATTCTATCTTGGGATGACAGTAACCAAGTAGAATTGACTAAAAAACCCAAGCGGCAGTTTTTTTTTAAAAAGTTAACGTTATGGAACCCGACATAGTTATGTCGAAACACTCCATTCTTCCAGCATTGTCACTCAATTTACTGATCTTTAACTAGCAAATATGTCTTGGTTTGAACATGTTGCATGCCTAACATAGAGAGCTTCTCAAAAGTTCCGAATACTATTTCGAACTAGAAAGGTTTACACTTCTCAACAACTTTTAATTTTGTACAAAGCTCAAATTCGACCAATGATGGAATACTGCTCCCATATTTTAAGCTCTGCTCCCAAATATGCACTGCATTTATTGGATTCTACTAAAAAGAGAGTTGTTCGCCTAATTGGAGACCCAGAAGTCACCAGCAATCTTGACTGTTTGAAACATCAAAGAACGGTTGTCAACTTGAGTTTATGCTATAATTAGTTGTACGGAAAGTGTTCGATTGATGCAGCCCTCTTAATTCCTCCCAAAGCAGAGGATGCTAGGTATACATGTAGCACTAAAATCTCACATCTGTTTGGGGTTCAGCATGACACTCCTTGTACAACCCTTTTCAAGCAGTCTTTTATATGGAGAACATCATCGCTTTGGAATAATTTGCCCTTTCTCTCCCACTACAATTTACAGCGATTCAAGACCAACGTGAAGCGTTTTTTCCGCACACGTGTCGCTCTGTAGCGTTTTCAGGATTTCCCTGCAGCACGTCTACTATACCAAAAAAAAAATATTACTTACGCGATCTACGTCTGCTTGCTTAACAGCGGTACTAGTATCTTCAGTCGGTTTCAGACCCGAGTACTGGTCCGAAAAATGAATATAATCTACGAATTCGGGGTATTTGTTCAACGTGGCAACGATTTTCGAGTCTAACATGGCTGATGTCGCTTCACCTATTTCGGACATCACTTGAAAGGTGGCGGGAATATTATATTTTTCTCCAGCCTAAAAATAAATAAACTATTGTGAAAATTAAAACACAAAGTCCAAAAAATTCCCATCACAAACACAGCGGCAAAATATATTTACAGCAAGACTACTTCTACTTACTCTCATTGGTCCCGATTTAAATGGTAGTTTAACGTTTTCAGTAACAGATGACGTGACAGTCTTGACCAATTAAAATACATAATTGAAATAAGTCTTAAGAGGTTCAATCTCCATTTAAACACGTTTGCACGAAAAAAACAAAAGTTTATCCATCTATAATGTGCAACTTGTGAAAAGTTTTAAGTTATATTGTAATTAAAATCACGTTCTAATCAAGTTTCTAAAATACCTACTAAATATTTGCGTCCGAAATTTTTCTGTAACAGAGTGCATCGTTTGATAAAGAAGCAAAAGAATTAAATAGTAGTCCAGCTAGTAGAATGGAATGGAAAAATGAAAATTTATTCAAAATGGTCACCTTTTGCCTTGACGCACTTCATCAAACGTCATTCATCTATCGCAGCACACATACACTACAGTCAGAAAGTATTTGCCCACCTAGTTATTTCAGTCCCAAGATAAAAAGTTTAATGAATTATTATTTATTTTCACATTATTTACAGTCTAGACAATCAAAAAAATATTCATGATTTTCCAGGATTTTTCTTATCTATGTGACCTCCTTTGTTTTTAATTACCGCTTGATAGAGTTTCGACTTGTAAAAGTTCCCACAAGTGATTTTCTAATGTTGGATTGAGTTTTTGAACACACCTGTTCAAATGGTCCCACGGAAATTCGATGGGGTTCAAGTTGGGTGATTGTGGAGGCCAAGTCATCACTTCCAGGACGTCATCGGATTTCCATTGGTCCAAAAGTTCTCTAATTTGTTTAGCAGAATGTTTAGGGTCGTTGTCATGCTGAAAAATAAATTTCCCTTGAAAAATATCTCTTCCAGAAGGAAGCATTTGAGTTAGCAAAATTTCTTGATACTGTTCTTTTCGCATGATTCCTTCTGTCCTGAAGATTTTTCCAACTTTACTGTTGCCAAAACAACCCCAAACCATTACTGAACCTCCAACATGTTTTACTGTAGCCAACTCCAACATTCTCTCTACAGCTGACCGCCGCTCGTCGATTTGAACCGAAAATTTCGAATTTAGATTCGTCGCTCCAAAAGACGGAATTCCATTGTTCCGATGTCCAATTTTCATGTTCTCGGGCCCATTCTAATCGTTTACGTTTGTTCACTTGCCTAAGAAGTGGTTTCCTCACTGCAGCTCTCCCGTGTAGTCCGCCTTCTGCTAACCTGTTCTTCACGGTTGACACGCTGATGGGCATGGGCCCGCTCCAGGTTTACTTGAGCCGTGATTTTTGGTGCGGTTAGGCGGCGGTTACGTCTACTGGACATTGTTATAGCTCTGTCTTCAGCGGGAGTCGTTTTTTCCTGAACGTTTTTGGTTGGAATTCCATGTCCCGCAGAATTTTTTTTTACGATGTAGTCCACCGTTTTCCTTGGCATCCGCATGTCACTCGCGACTCGAGTGACCATTTTGATGTTTCGCAAGTATCAAAGCCCGATTTTTAACGGAAACTTCTTTCGTTTTTGGCTTTTTCACAAAACAATTGAGCCTGTATCAATGACAAAATACTGTTTGCGAATGGTTAATTTTCAAAAGGGCAATGGTATTTATAGCATAGTTTTTATCATAATTAGGAATTTTCATAATCTCTAGAAACTTGAAATAAGTTCTTACTTCAACTGGAATTCTCAGAAATCGCCTCAAAACGATTATCACGAAAAACTTGGAAATTTGTTCTAATTGGTTTTTAATTTGTGATTTCACCAAAAAGGCTTATCTAAACAATTTTATGATGGACACTTGTTAAGAACAATTAAATTTACCTAATATAATAAAAGGGTTTAATTAGGTATTAAATTTTGGCAGTTACATTGAAATTTCTAGGTGGGCAAATACTTTCTGGCGGTAGTGTATATAGTATAGACGCTGCTGTGGTAACCAAATCTCTTTTGAGAGCCCAAATATTCGATGAAATTTAGAGCACGTTATTTCCTCTAAATATTCGATAATTTTTTTTTTTTTTGTGTGTGGATTCTTGTTGAAATATCCAATGTCTTCTACACATTAAGGGGCTATACTAGAGTGAGCATTTGAAAAAATTGATTTATTTTTTTAATTTTTGTAAAGTATGACATCTATAGAATAGCATCCCAAAGTATTACAAATCAAATCAAATATTCAAATACTACCGACGAACAAGGTCGTGAAGCTGAATCATTCTCAATCAGTTGTGGCTTAACTCAGCTTATTGACGAACCAACACGGATCCCTAATCGAGACGGGGAGTTCGCCAGTCTTCTTGATCTGTTTTTAACCACCAATCCGGAGATTTACACGGTCACCGTAAATCCGCCGTTAGGTTCTTCCGACCATAAACTGCTTTCGACATCGAGTATCCTGCCAATCAGTGACAGAGAAGCGCCTAGGCCGCGCAAGATTTGGCACTACAAATCTGCTAAATGGGAAGATCTCATGGAATACTTTCGAACTTTCCCTTGGATGGACGTTTGTTTTCGATCCGATAACCCATCTGACTGCGCCAGGGAGGTCTCCGATGTTATTTTGGCTGGTATGGAAGCTTACATTCCTTTTTCGAAGAAATGCTCCTCCAACGGTAAGCCTTGGTTCGACCGAAAATGCAAAGAAGCTGTTGCTTCTAAACATATTGCCTATCGACAATGGCGTGAAAATCCTAACACCGTAAATCGAAACATCTTTGTTCATGCCCGGAACAGATGCAAGGGAATTATCGACGAAACCAAGGAGGCACACAATCAACGAATTAGAAACAAACTTCTCGCTTGTCCCAACAATTCCAGGTCCTTTTGGGCAGTCGCTAAGGCAGTTAGTCAAAATTTTACCAAATCCACCATACCACCACTCACACGGCCAGATAATTCCATTGCAACCACACCTGTTGAGAGAGCGAACTTGTTGGCTGAACTCTTTGCTTCACATTCTACTGTCGATTTCCAAGGAAAAACACCACCTACTATTCCCATATTGCAGTCAAGGATGCCCGATGTTGTCTTCAGACAGCGCATCATAAAGCGTATTTTAATGAAGCTAGACACCAAGAAGGCTTCTGGCGCTGACGGAATACCTGCCATAGTTCTCAAAAACTGTGCAAGGGAACTAACACCAGTTTTCTGTAGACTTTTTAACCTATCCTACAGAAAGGGAATATTTCCGTCCTGCTGGAAATGTGCCACAGTTCAGCCGATACCTAAAAAAGGTAAGAAGACCTTGCCAAATAACTACCGACCAGTTGCACTGCTTTCAATAATATCGAAAGTCATGGAAAAGGTTATCAATGAGCATCTTCTAAAATATCTTGAACGATTAAATATTATTAGCGATCACCAATATGGTTTTCGTAAACATAGATCAACAGGAGATCTTCTGACTTATGTAACACATGTTTGGAACAACGCAATTGAACACTTTGGAGAATCTCGAGCGGTTGCTCTTGACATATCCAAGGCATTCGACCGTGTTTGGCACGATGGACTGTTGGCTAAGTTGCGCTCTTATGGTATGTCTGAAAGGTTCTGTTTGTGGCTCTCATGTTTCCTCAGAGAGCGTTCTTTACGAGTGGCGGTCGACGGATTTCTTTCTAACACCCTCACTATCAACGCTGCTGTGCCCCAGGGCTCCATACTGTCTCCTACTCTCTTTCTCATTTACATTAACGATCTGCTGGAAAAGACCGGGAATCCAATCTATAGCTTTGCAGATGACAGTACGCTTGTCTCTTCATTCACCTTGAACGCTCGGACATCGGCTGCTCAGGCGAATATCCGCAGACAGCAGGAGGTCGTTCAACTTAACAAAGACCTGGAAGAAATTCTATCTTGGGGTGACAGTAACCAAGTGGAATTTAACGCTAGAAAAAAAACCCAAGCGGCAGTTTTTTCTAAAAAAGTTAACGTTGCTGAACCCGACATAGTTATGTCGGGGCACTCCATTCCCCTAGCATCGTCGCTCAATTTGTTGGACGTTAGTTTGGGAGCAAATATGTCTTGGCATGAACATGTTGCAGGCATAGCAAGGAGAGCTTCTCAAAAGTTGGGAATATTATTTAGAACCAGAAAGCTTTACACCCCACAACAACTGTTAATTCTTTACAAAGCCCAGATTCGACCAACTATGGAATACTGCTCCCACGTTTGGGGCTCCGCTCCCAAACATACACTGCATTTGTTGGATTCTGTTCAGAGAAGAGCGGTCCGTCTGATTGGGGACCCGGAATTGACCGGCGGCCTTGATTCGCTGGAACATCGAAGAACGGTTGGCGACTTGAGTCTGTTCTACAAGTATTTTCATGGAAAGTGTTCGAAGGATGTAGCCCGCTTAATTCCTCCCAAAGCGGTGCATGTTAGAAATACACGTCGCGCTGGTGCTTCGCATCCGTATGAGGTTCAGCTTGTTACTCCGCGTACAACGCTTTTCAAGCAATCTTTTATATGGAGAACGTCATCCCTTTGGAATAATTTGCCCAGCGCTGTGTTTCCCACCGAGTACAATTTACAGCGATTCAAGAACAACGTGAATCGCTTTTTTTCCGCACTCGTGCCGCTCCTGGAGCGCTTTAGGAACTTCCCTGCAGCACGTGTGCTAGACCAATAATAAAAAAAAAAATACAATCGAACTCGAAATACTTTTGAAATGGCAAGCATAATAGTGCCCACACGCGAAACCCGAATTCCGACTCCAGCCGCCGCTCCGGCAGCAGCTTTGCATTGTAATCCTCTGGCATCGTAGTAAATCATTTATTTATATAGAAGTAAGAACCTGTTAATAATATACATATATAGGAGTGAAAGGACTCTAAAATGCTCTTTGTATTTAGTAAAAGCGATGTTGCCAGCTAGAAAGTTTCAGAACGGCTCGACTCACATGCACCTAAGAAACTCGTTTAATTTTCTGTTAAATACTGAACAGATCACATTGTGTGTTCAAAATGAGTTCGAAAAGTTCTTATTTTTATGCAAAGGATTCCCACGAGAATCCAGTGCGTCGATCTAAGAGTAAAAAAAGAAAGTATCAGGGAAATCAACACACGGTCGAGAATTCAACAGAGTATACTAGTGCGACTGATGACAAATTATCAAAAAGTGGAGATAAAGAGATTTTCATTGAAAATAATTTTAGTTGCCATATCTTTCAATTTTTTTCGGTTTCTGCTGCAATTAGCAATTTAGTCAGATATTAAATTTCATGAAGCAAATCCTCGAGGATTTGGTTTCAAAATCGCTGCAATATGTCAGTGTAGTGTTAAGTAAATCGATTCTGGCTCTATGATTGGTAATGCAAACGAAATTAATTGTCGAGTACTGGTGATGTGACTTTTGGTAGTTGGCCTGCAAAGAATTAACCTTTTTTGTGGCTTAATGGACATGGCGAAAAAAATTTATTCGCAAACTTTTACGGGGTGTTTTAATAATGTGCTCACGGAAGCAATTTTCGTTTATGAATCTATACCTATAAAATAGTACCGTGACTGACTGACAGACAACGCACAGCCTAAACCGGTCAACCTAGAGATTTGAAATTTAGAGTTCTTTGAGTACCCCAGAGGTGCACTAAGGAGGGATTTTTTTGAAATTCCATTCTTAAAGGGGTGAAAAGGGGTGTTAAAGTTTGTATAAAGAAACATTTTTTTTAAAGTTACGATGACGACACTTTCTAAATATACTCTTCAAAAGAAATAAAATAACACACGTTTCATTATTTTGGAAAATTCATCTCCTAAGGGTGTGAACGAGGGTGGCAAAGTTTGTATGGAGAAACATTAATTATTTTTTCAAACTTTGAAACTTTTTTGTATACTATTCGAAAGTAATACAAAAATATGTTTTGACTGATTTAAGGGTTGATTTATCAAAATGTATCTAATTTTCACGGATCTACCTGAAAAAATACGAAACACGCATAGGAACTGACGGAGTTTGTATGTAAAGAAATATTTATGTTGAAATTTCGAATAAACATTCTTATTCCAAAAATAATTAAACGTGTTTTTTTTAAAAAAAAAAAAATCAGCCTCCTAAAGGTTAAAATTAAGTTGTAAAGTTTGTATTCTTACAGGGTGGATATTTGAAGCATTCGGTGGAGGGGAAGTACTTGAAAATATTGAGCAAATTTTATGCGAAGGAAACATTTCATTATTTTTAAACATGACTTTTAATAATTATTTAAAAAAACCGCTTGCTTGAACAGGGAATTGACCCGGCCTAAATGACAACAAATGAGTGACCCTGCCTTTTATGGCATTAATGGATAGACACAACAATGAGGATTAAATACTTTTGAAAAATGTTATGCCTTTAGTTAGAAGAAATTCACATTTCATGGTTTTTCTTCCAATTTAAGAAAAAATATTTCTGAAAAGCATTTTTGTCAATGTTTGGTTCATGTATTATTTATGCCGGTTCGATTCCCGGCTTTTCAAAAATATTTAAATACTGGTATCTTATTAAATTTCTACCCTGTATAGTATTTTTTAACTTACAACTTTGTATTATTACTATTAAATAAAAATAATTAGACACGTTTTTCATGTTTATTCTAATATCACTTCCCTGAAGTTACAATTGAGATCTAAATTTTGTATGTAGTCCTACTTGATGACACGTCCGTCCCCCATCAACGCTAAAACGCAAAAACCCTGAGCATAGTGTCGCGATCCATAATGGGTCAACCCTACCACTCCGTCGCCCCGAGCTTACCTTAAACAGTTCTTGATTATGTTTATTTGTATAATTCCATAGTTTTAGTTGTATAATTTCGTAGTTGTATTTGTTATTTTTGTTACTAATTCTAAGTAGGTACCTACTAACTACTTATATTTGTTTTGGTCTAGCAGTTGCTTCGGTTTTGTTTTGTAAATAGGGATAGTAGTAGCTTAAGTGTTTTTTCGTGCTAATTGCACTTACTTTCATTGTATTTATTCAAAATGGTTGTGGAAATTTTGATGATTGAGGGGCAGAATGTCCCACAAACTGCTGTTCCTATTGTTGGAGACGGAGCCTGTTTATTTCCGGTCTTATCTTTTTTTATTAATGGAACCCAGGAAATGCATAATCATATGCGTGGGCCCATCGTTAGGTATGTTGTAGATAACTGGATAGAATTTTCTATTATGTCGTGTGAGGAAAATGGAGATAACTATGCCACATCGTCCGATTATAACAATAATATAATAAAAACATTAACGTTCGGTAATTTATGTGAGTTGGAAGCTGCTGGGCGAATCCCGTTTGTTTTCGAAGTCTATCGAAAAGGTACGCTTTTATGTGAAAACAGGAACTGAGAGTCGACCTGTTAAGCGGTTTAGGTTTACAGCAAGTCTTTTCAGTGGGAATTTTGATGCATAAACTTCACAAAAATTTTCGGTTTCGCAAGTTTTGGACATAGGTATTCCAAAAGTTATTACTGCCAAAAAATAACAACGTGAAGAGTAGAAATACTAATAACTCCGTCGCCTGAGAGTTTTTATCGCCGCCACATAAACAAACAAAAAACGTAGTTTATAAGGAAATTTTACACTAAGAAACATCACTGTTTTCACCCAATCGAGTTGTCCCTTTTACAAAAAAAAAATACAGCAACTTCACCCTCTTCCAATAAAAATTAGTAGTCATATTACCTCATCATCTACGCGTACGAAGTCGCGGGTAAAAGCTAGTCTTCGATAAAATGTGCCCCGAAGGAAGAAAAAGAAAAAACAAAAGAAAAAGAAGGTTCAGGCACCAACTTGGCCGTATCTGGAGATGGCACATGGAAAAAACGTGGGCATAATTCACGTTTCGGCATAACGACTATTGTAAGAAAGTACACAAAAAAATCATCGACAGTTGTAAAGAACAAAGATTCAGATCCAGAAGCATATGAAATATGGCTCGACGGACACGACTGCGATAAAAATCATGAGGAATCGGCTGCAAAAATAGAGGGAGATAGCGTGATTGCGAAATGAAGAAAAGAAAACCAAAGTAAAAGTATACTGAAATTAATTGATGCCGTTATAAATAAGCTTCAAAAGTACTATGTTTAGCTATAACTAGATATCAGAATAGTATTGATGAAATGTATAAAGGCATTTGGGCCACATTCGCCCATATGAGTTCGATCGACGATAATCCGCAACATCAAAACTGCTCGGCGGGCGCGGATAGTTGATGCAAGTATCGTCAAGCGGAAGCTGAGGGCCGCGACATGAAGACATTCAAGCACGATTATCTACCTCTGGATCCAGCTGTTCAAACTGCCATAAAGCAAATCTACATAGATTTAAGTAGACGTGACTTATTAGAGAGGTGCATAAGAAATAATACCCAGAATAACAACGAAAACTACGACGGTTTACTGTGGCACTTCGCTCCAAAACACCTCCATAGTGGTGTAAAAACCGTTGAACTGTCCAATTATTTTGCTGTTGGTATATTCGATGATGGTTTCAAATCCATATTGAGGATATTTCAGAGTGATGATTGGGTCCTGCGCAAATGATTTTGCTAAAAAACGCGACATGCTTCGAATTCAGCTTATAAAAAAAACGGGCTAAGGAGGCTGTAAAAGAGGGTCGTACAGTTCGTAGAAAAGCTGCATCGGCTCTGTAGGGTTTTTTTGAGGAAGAGGAAGGTGAAATGTAAGCATCTGGAATGGCAGAATAGCTATAAGTATGATAATTTTACTAAACTTTAAACGCGTTTTTCTCGAAACCACGTTTTTCAAATTTGCTGCACTTGTAGCTCGAGAACAAATTAACGGATCGACTTGAAATACAGCATGTATACTTAGAAAATATTTTGTCATACCACACACCTCAAATATTTGCAATTTTTCAAAAAATGCAAATATGAGATGCGAATTATAGGCCATTTTTTTTGCAAAAAACAATTTTTTTTAACGCCGCCATTTTGTTAATTTTTTTTACTTTTTCAAAAACGTGAGGTTTGTGGTATGGAGAAATATGTCTTAATTAACCTCCATTTTGAATTTTTTGATTTCAGGCATTCTGACGTCACTTATGAGGGCATCAGTTTAGCAACGTTTTTTTTTCTAATGGACTTTCGAAAATTGCTGATCTCTTGGATATTTAATAATATTTTGACCTAATAAAGCTTTTTGTAACTTCTTTTTAAGTTGCTTAATATAGCTACAAAGTTTAAAAACATTCGGTTAAATAGTTTTTGTTTTATTGAAACCCGAAAATCACCCTCATTTTCAGGCCGTCACGCTAGTATAGCCCCTTAAGGGATTGTTTGAAGTATTCCCTATATTCTCCAAAATATAGTTTTAATAAAGAGCTAAGCTGTGTTTGAAACCGCCATCATTTTGACAGTTAAATTTTTCCTATAATTTTTGTTCACCGTTAAGGGGTTACACCCCTTGAGATTTTCAAATATTCGATTTTTTTTTTGGCTAGATAAATTGTTTATACTTGTAATGTTTAACTATTTTAAAATTCAAATTATTTCCGAAGGTATAGCAACTAGAAGTGAGCGCGGCAGAGAGTCGGCCCGAAACTCAGTTGGCGATCGGACCGGCACGAGCGGTCAAAGCCGTGACAAAGGGTATTGTTCTTTTAGTCAATCCTTTATAACAATAATTCCTTTGGTGAATTTTAGAAACTAAAAGTAACTCAGGTACACAAAGTTGGAACTAGTTTAGACTCGCTGAACATTTAACGTCACAGAATCAGTTTGTGACGCAGTAGTGTACATATCGCCGCGTGTATTACAAAAATTATATTTTTTTATTATTTTTTAATAGAATACTATTATTGAAATGTCGAAACAAGTATATGTTGATAAAAAAGATAGCTGACAAGCAGTTGAACGTCCTTGTCGGAGCAGGAAGAAACGACATCGCCCGATAAATCGTTATTTAAAGGAAAGAGAGGAAGCTAGCACCAGTACATCAGCTAAAAAATTAAAGAGCAGTGAAACCGTTGATTTTGATGTGGATGCATCTTTCTGGTACCGACTAATTAATTTTGTATCTGTTTTTTTCTGCTATAAGTGAAGTGGTAAAGTGTAAAGAGTGCGGTGGTGATATAAAATTTACCGAAACTTCTCTTCGTGGTCTTGGTTTTAAACTAAAAGTGAATTATGCTGAATGTGAACCAGTTCTAATAAACTCATGCCCTCTTATCAGTGGTAGAGCATATGATGTAAAAAGACGATTAGCTTTTGCGTTCAGACTTCTTGGTATTGGTTTAGTGGGAATAGAGAAATTCTGTGGAATCATTAACTTACCTAAACCAATTTTCCAATCGTTCTATGATAAAGTTGTGAATGACATTAATAATGCTACAAAAACTATTTGTGAATTTTCCATGAAAACTGCTGTTCAAGAGGCAAAAGAATTGATCAAACGTGGTTTCTCATGCCTTTTAGGCGTTTCTACTCTTATATCATTTTACTCAGGAAAAGTTCTTGATCTTATGTAAAAAGTTCATACTGTAAAGTTTCTGAATTTTGGAATAATTTTGAATGTACACTCGGGTAAATGTTCTGCCAATCACGAAGGATCAGCTGGAAAAATGGAAGTGGATAGTATTGTAGAAATGTTCAAAAGATCCGAAACACTATAACGTACGACATGGTAATTACGTAGGCGATGGAGACAGTAAGATTTATAAAGGAATTATTGGCTCAAATCCATATGAAAATTTAGTTGATAAAAAAAGGAATGTATAGGTCACGTACAAAAGCGAATGGGTACGTAATTACGCAAAGTAAAAAAAGATAATCCTGGTATAGGTGGCAGAGTGAACGTGACAGCCAAGCTTATTGATGAGTTAACAGTTTACTATGGCCTTGCAATTAGAAGGAGTATAAATACGAGGCTGGTCCGAGAGATGGCACCACCGGCGCGTATCGAGGTCACGTTTAGTTAGTAGCACACCAAGTTTCAGCCATATTGGTCTATTTCTTTGTGTTTGGCATTCGTGTAAATCAAGGAAGTCGAGTGATTTTCAAGAAACGGACGAAAAAGAATTTCGTGTGGTGATTAAACATTACTTTATGAAAGGCAAAACGCCTAAGGAGACTAAAGAGAAGCTTGATAAACATTATGGTGACTCTGCACCTTCGATTAGAACAGTTTATAAGTGGTTTCAAAATTTTCGGACTGGCCATATGGGCACAAGTGACGCTGAACGTTCTGGACGGCCTGTGGAGGTTACGACTCCAGAAATCATTGATCAAATCCATGATATGGTAATGGATGACAGAAGAGTTAAGGTGCGTGAGATTGCTAGTGCTGTGGGCATCTCGACTGAACGGGTACACAATATTTTGCATAAACATTTGGACATGAGAAAGCTATCCGCAAGATGGGTGCCGCGATTGCTCACGCTTGTCCAAAAACGGAATCGTGTGAAGTGTTGCAAGGATGGTTTGCAGCTGTTCCAGAAGAATCCGGAGGACTTTAAGCGTCGTTTCGTCACTGTGGATGAAACATAAATACATTACTATACTCCTGAGACCAAACAACAATCTAAACAATGGGTTACCAAGGGGGAATCTGCACCAAAAAAGGCGAAGACCGTTCCTTCGGCCGGAAAGGTTATGGCGACTGTCTTTTGGGATTCGCAAGGGATAATCCTCATCGACTATCTGGAAAAGGGTAAAACTATTACAGGTGAATATTATTCATCGTTATTGGACCGTTTGAAAACCGAGCTGCAAGAAAAACGCCCGCGATTGGCCCACAAGAAAGTCCTTTTCCATCAACACAACGCACCAGCACACACCTCAGCAGTTGTGGTCGCAAAATTAATGGAAATAGGATTCCAACTCGTTTCACATCCCCCTTATTCTCCAGACTTGGCTCCCTCGGACTACTATTTGTTCCCCAATTTGAAGAAATGGCTGGCGGGACAAAGATTTTATTAAAACGAGGAGCTGATTGCAGACACTAATGGATATTTTGCAGACTTGGACAAATCCTATTATTCGGAAGGGATCAACAAACTAGAACATCGTTGGACGAAGTGTATAAGCCTAAAAGGAGACTATGTCGAAAAATAAAAAAGGTTTACCCCAAACACATAAGTAGTTTTTATTTTTGCACGGACTTTTCAAACCAGCCTGGTACATCAGTTGAAACAATGAAAAATGAGATATGGGCAAGTTATTACCATAAAATATCCACTGATGAAAAGCCACAGTATGACAAGTGCCCGTCCGGCGAAGATACCTGGTATTCGTATCAAAAAGTGAAGGCCCCTGGAACTTTGGATTCTTATAAGCATAAAAATTCTATTCCTGTAGTTGTCCAAAAAGTAATTGAACCGGTGTACGATAGATTAACTGATACCGATTTGTTAGAACGCTGTTTACACTCAGAATAACAACGAAAGTTTAAACGCTGTCATTTGGTCTATGGCTTCGAAAGTACATTACAGTGGCACAAAAATTGTTGAAATTGCATCTTATATTGCAGCTAGTCTATTTAATGATGGATATACTAGTGTATTAAAAATAATGTAATTATTAAACCTTGTAATTGGCCCAAGCGCGCTGCGAATTACCGAGAACATAGATTCTCAACGAATATCTATAGCCACCAAGAGAGCCCAACAGGAAACTAAAGAGGTCAGGAAATTGAAAAGAGCTGCTCAAAAAGAATCGGAGGACATCACAGCAACAATGGAAGGTAATTTTAAAAAATATTTGGTTTTAAGACGCTGACGCCATGCTGTTTTTTCTTTTGCGTTTTTTTCGAAACTACTTTTTTTAAACTGGTGTACAAGATATCCTAAGATCTACCTACCCGATTTTGTTAAAATTTACAACACATATTCTTTATAATATTATCTAAAATGTAGCATAGGATTCTTTTGATTGGGTGCCACGTTCATAAGTTATAAATTTTTTAAACTCAAAATTTCGATAAAAATCCGAGTTTTTTTTTAAACAGCTGTCATTTCTACAAAAATATTTTAAAAATTTTTTTCCCATGCTACATCTTAGCTATTACCTTCCTAAATAAGAATTTTTTTTTTATTATTTTTCAGACGATGCCTAACAGAGGAAAATAAGTACACCATCAGCAAGGGTTTTCGAAACAGGGTCCTACTTGATGGCTCATATCTCCGTCATTTTTTAATTTTTTTTATTCGTTATTATTTCAAATTATTCATAAAACTACTATGTATATGTGTAAAAGAAAAATGACTTTCTATATTTAATAACTGCGTCAAAAAATATTATTTTTATACCTATATTTCTCGAGCGCCAAGGTGATGTAACCCCCTAAGAGCACTTGACAATGACTACTATTCAGGTGCCGATGATACACCTTTAAGATTTTCAGGACTCTTATTTTACATATAATATCTCTTTTCCACCCCTACTTCTTTGACATGTTCCTCGTCTGAAGTCTTCTGTAATAATAAGATATATCTATTGTGGTGAGATTTTTATATCTCTTGCCGCTATTTTCTATTAAGCGACTGCTTTGATGGTCTGTCGACCACAAAACGCATTTCGTTTCATTTTGTGGTTTTATATTAAAACGAGTTAAAAACCTTCAATGTAGTCCTGTATTTGTACACTGCGAGTATAGCGATAAAGGATTTTTGATACCCCACTTCATGCATGGCATATCGAATGAATCATATGGTATGTTTAATTTAGTTTGATATCTAAGTCGCATCTCTAGAATGTACCTTTTTTTATAGAGCTTACGGCAAAACTACGTACATAGATATGAAACATATAAGCTAAAAATTACAATTGTTATACATATTGATGGACGTTTTATTTTAGAACATTGTTAAAATATTTCCTAAAAACAATAAGAAGTTATTACCAAGAAGTGCATCGTTATCTAAATTTTCCTACGATTAGTATAGCCCGGCAAATTACTTAAAAGTTCTTCAAATGGTTCTATTATATCATAAAATATTAATTATGATATTCATAATTACAAACCTTTCTTTCATGACAATATACACTAATATCTTGTAAATCTTTAGTAATTTGCGCAGCTGTTTTTTTGCTTGCCGCTGCAAACACAAAACTGTCCATATCTTCTTTATTCATTCTTACTGTAACGTGTACCTGATCTACAGTAGGTTTCATCATATTTGCGATTATAGCTACCAGATCTTGACGCTAAAAAAGGAAATATCAATTTAATGAATAAATAAAACAATTACTAATATCGGGAAAGGACGCAGCGTAAAAATAACCGGTCAAGGGCAAGTTGAATTTGCACAATTAGTGGTCGGTACGTTGATCGCTTTTAAAATAAAAATTTTTGTCACAAAGGTATAAACTGATCAATGATTTCACAAAACACACCCCGAATGAGTTTTTAACAAAGTTTGTTTCCGATCTTTACTGAAAACTGATGACCTTCAAAATTTTTGTTTTTTTTATATACTAGATAAATTATTAAAGGTAATGTACTCTTGATAATTTTCGTTCAATCTATACCCTGTGGAGAATATTCCAGAATTTTTTCAAAAGTTTTTGAGATAAAGGAGGGGACAGCGATTTTTCGCGATTT
>CM032455.1:56730877-56769420 GCA_019049505.1 Pachyrhynchus sulphureomaculatus
ATCAGAATATCGATTCAGGGAAAGCTGCGTAATGAACAATAAAAATATAAAAAAGAGCTGGAACAGAAACTCAACATGAATGAAAACCACCAAATGGGCTTTGAAAGTCTCTGGAATCAAGTTAAACTATCACAAGGCAGCAAAAAAAGCTGTTGGGAAAACCCAAAGAAAGAAGACTAAGTCATGGTTTGATGAAGAATGTCAATAAAAGCTACAGGAAAGAGAAAATGCAAGAAAAGCCATGATCCAACGTGACATATCCGAAAACGAGGGTAAATATGCTCTCGCATAGGCTGCACCTTTTAAAATATCCTAAAATACTTAAGAGTAATGTGTGCAGTTGCAATAATGCTTAAAGATTTTTAAAAAAATTTTTAATACCCATTAACCTTATACATTTTGTTCATACATACCTAAAATAAAGTTTACAAAGTAAGAAAATAAACCCAACATCATTAATATTTCCAAGTAGTAGCTGTCCCAGTTATGCCTTAAACTAATTGGCACCTTGGCTATTGTTATTTTTGGTTCAGTTAATGGTTTTTCCTCCTTTTCTTCAATTCCTTCAAATTCATCTGTATCTTGAAAATGTTCAAATTCAGAGTCTACCTCTGTATCAACCACAGCCTGTTAATGCAATAATAAAATTATTAGCTTTACAGGTAGACAAAGTATATAATAAAGTATATCTTGTGCATGGCAGAATAAATTACAATATTCTCATGTATTTTAAGTTACTAAATCCATATCTGTAAGTGGAATTTCTCTAATGTCACAATTTTCTTTTAATTTAAGAAACAATTGCAAATTTTGGAATAGCTTATTTTTTGAGGCCAATAAAAAATTCACCAAACAATAGTAGTTTATGACATAGTAGATCCAAAAATTCAAATTCAGTAGTTCAAAATACAGATAGAACCTACATTATATTTACATTAAAAAAGTAGTAATAATTTTCAATAGAGTTATGTTTAAATAAATTTTCAACATCGACTTGCTACAAACAATGCCCTCTATATCTCTAGGATAACAGATTTTTATTGAATACAAACACAGCTCAGTTAAAGTCCTGGCTGGCTGGTTAAAATGAGGAGTTTTAACTAAGAGATAACCATTCCAGCAGAAGTAAATGTTTTATATATTATTTTACTGCTACTAGTAGATAAATAGTTCACTATTTCCACTTTCCTACTAGGATGGGATTAATGTAGGCAATAAACTGAATCATATAGTCATATGGATGTAACAATGAATCTAGGGTAAAAATAAACTACACTCTAACTATAAAATTTGCAGCTATAATTATATACTAATAATTGTTGCCTGCAAAGAACTTGAAACAATATCTACCTCAAATGCGACACAATTGAAGAATGTGATTTAAACCAGTTCTGAACAGTTTTTACCAATGTCCTGGTCAAAATTCAAAAGGGTGGTCTTTTTTCCAAATATACATCAATATCATGCTTTATATATCTATAATTATTTGATATACGAGGTATAGTAAATCCCAAGATATAAGATCCTGCCTTTTGGCTTTTTCAATGGGGCAATAAATGACCCTATTAAGGTTTTGTGCATAGTTGCCAGGTATTACAATAAACGTATTTTTATTTTACCTGCTTTGTATACCACCCTCACTTGCAGCTGCAATCATATTGAATCTATTTTTACCTATATATTTACTACTTGGCAACTCGGTTTGGAGCTCTTTAAGTATTTGATAATATAAGCCTAATGACCACAGGTCCCCATTAAGATTCTAAAGATACTTTTTATTATTTTTATTTTCAGATTTACTTACAACTTACAATATAATGGTTTTATTTTAATTGTATGGTGTCCGTGGGAAAATTGCAATAATAGCTATCGCAAGAGAAAACATTTATCACTTGACGCTAAACAAATAGTGAAAAATGTTTATGACAATTTGGTAAAAAGAAATTTGAATAAATAAAATGCTTTGCAAGAAAGCAGTAAACTAACAAAAACTCCAATTTCTACGATTAAGGGTATTGCAGGAAAACCATCATTCAATTCAGGAACAGGAAAAAACGGAAAGATTTTCAAATGCATCATGTAGACGATTGTGAAAAAGATGTCATCAGGAAAAAAATATATTCTTTGTATGAAGAGCAGTTGGTGCCGACACTAGACAAAATAAAATTAAGACTGGTGCAGGACAGGACCAATAGACAATGTGGCCGATCAACCCTTTACAGAATTCTCTTAAGATGGGATTTACGTTCTGAAAAATCAACAAAAGGCAAGTAGTGATGGAGTCAAAAAGATTACGAATCTTGCGACATACATATTTATAAGAAATTAAAAAGTATCGATCAGAGAATTGGCTAATAATTTGCCTTGACGAAACATGGTTCGATACCCATGACACTGTGCAAAAAGAGTGGGTTGACAGCAGTACAAAATGTAAGACTAACGCACCTTCAAATAAAGGTAAACAAATAACCATTTGGCATACTAGATCTGAAAAGGGCTGGGTTTCAAATTGTCTACTATTATCTGCAAAAAACATAAAAGATTCTAGTTTGGACTATCACGAAGACACGACCGCAGAACTTTTTGAAAATTGGTTTCAAAATTCCCTTTCGCCAAATGTTCCCAAACAGAGAGTCGCCTACTAAATAAGGTTCCTAATGCAGCCAATACCAAATCAGAAACAGGAATACATGTTAGAAAATGACATTGATTTTAACATTAATTATAAAAAAAGTGATCTTTTGATAGTTTTGAAAGACTATAAATTGAAAAAGAAATACGTTTGTGATAGTATGGCTGAGAAAATGGGACCCGCTGTTTTGTGGCTTTCACCGTATTATTGTGTGTTTAATCCAATTGAACATATTTAGCATCAAGTTAAATCAAAAATAAGGGTGCAAAATGTTTCTCCTACTTTAAGCATGTCAGTGGTTGAATTAGTAAAAAAAAGTTATAAATGATATGTCTTGTGAAAGCTGGAAAAATTCCATTCAGCATGTTGTTAAAGTTGAAGATTCATATATTTATGTAAGTAATATAAAACCACTGATAATTACCTCAGCTGATGACAGTGATAGTGAAACCAAATTTGGCTTAAGTTAAAATATATTTTTATTTATTCAATATGTCCCCTCTTGTAAACCCCATTCATTCAAACTGTATATTTGTATTTCTTATCCATTTGTTTTTACATACATCTATAAATAAACATCTCCAAAAACACTTATAATTTTATTTATTTGCATTAATGAATAAAATTCTTAAGTCCATCTCTGCAACCTATCATAAACAAAAGGTCAGAATTTTTATATTGCCCACTTAAAATGACAAAAATCAGGATCTTATATTTTGGGACCGGCTATATCGAACAAATTTTAAATTATTTTTTATTGTTTGCTTATTTTATTTTTATTTAGAGAAATATTAATATTGTCTACATTAACCTATGCCAGTAGTAGTGGTAAACTTTGAAAGGCTTATATCCAGACAAATAAAAAGATCCTTTTTGCCAACCCATTTTTTACATCTGGGCAATCTTAATTACATAGGATATATAGTTTAACTTGAGATCCAAAACTACAAATTATACTTTTAGCCATCTGTCTTATGGTCTTGTGTATTTACTGCTTACTATAAACTTTGACAGGGAACATACTACCTATAAATGTTTTCATAACATTGCGGAGAAGTGTGTTTTCTCAAGGACGGCCCTAAATCCATCCAGTCTGGCTTTACCTATGCTTACTACCCAAGAGTGAAAAGGACACAGTCTACATAATCAATCTTTGGAATTGATCTCCTTGCTGAAAATGCTGTATCTGACCTATAATTTAACTAGCCATCCAAAATTACAGATGGTACTTTTAGCCATTCATCTGATAGTACTCTACAATTACTACTTACTACCAACCTTGGCAGAGAATTTAACACCTATGAAATGCTTTTGAAGTACTGAGAAGAAGTATGTTAGGTTGAGGGCACCCTTGATCCATTTTTAGAATTGTTTCCCCTTTGCAACAACATACTGTATGTGAAGATATACTTGCACTGGCCACAGCCAAGTCAAAGCTCAAATACAAATGCCACCAAAGGTTGTTATATTTGCAACAATGTTGGCTTGGGAGTTCATCAATGTTAGCTTGAGAGTTCATCAATATTTACCATTATATACTAAGCATGACAAAGTATGTGACCCAGCCATATATACTTGAATGAGTAAGAACAATGACCTGTTGGAGATCAGACCTCGAACTTTCTGCATAAAAAGCAATTGGAACTCGCAAAATAAAATGAAATTGTATAAATAAAAGGTATCAATAAGTATATCAATTAAAATAACATAGAAAATACAACATATGAACAGTAATTTGAAATAAATATATGACATAATAAATATAGTACAAATAAATATGTTAAAAATAAATTAGTGTGTTGTTGGGTGTGAAAAATACAAAAACTTGAACCAGAATTGTAGAGAAACTGATTATAATGAAACTTTAAGATCATATTTTAGACATTAAATTTGTTTACCAATTATTTATTCAATTAGTACATTTTACATAGTCCAACTGACTTAATTTTAAGCAAGTTTATATTATGCTGGTCTTATATCTCAATATTTATATTTTGATTATAATCTTCGTAGAATAAAATTAATAACTAAGGGTATCAATTCTCAGAGAATGATTGGAATAATGCATCTTTTTTTATAGTTAAGTTAGAATAAGTGTTAAATATGTCATTTGTTGCCTTTAAATAATGAATAATAAAACCAAGTTTTTATTTTTATATATCTGGTTGGAAATCAAATAAAAATTTTATATTTTTAACAAAACTTACATCATTGCAATTCACACTATTAATTTTTGCTTTTAGTATAGATTTATTGCCAAATCTTTATGTAATATCGGTAGTTTCACATTAAAGATTCACTGATATTGCCATTAGAAGAACAAAAGAAAATATGATAAATTATGAAAATTTTTAATTTTCACAGTCATAAAACAAAGACAACCTTGACACTCTTCCCAAATACATTTTAGAAACACATATATTTCTGTAAGATTTGTCATTTCAACTTTTCCTTGAAAATGTCCAATTTCCAGTGGCAAATGATTATATAACTTTATAATATATAAAATGAAATATTGTAAAGCTTCTATTTTTATATTTTAATTGGAATATCTTATCAATAATAATAAAAAAAAACCTTCAGATTCTCATAACTCTTTTCCACCAAATATATAAATTTACATATTTCTGTAAAATGTATAATATACAAACAAGAGTAAAATTAATATTCTAGTTAAGGTGCTTTTTATTTACCTGAGGCTTAAGTACTTAATTAAATAATAGAATTGTAGCTTCCTAAGGAAACAAAAAAACACTAATTTGCAACAATTAAAGATTATAAGATTTATTTAATTAGTGTTATCCTTGAACAGTTTATACCAGAGTTTTGAGAATAATTTTTTTACAAACCTCATCACTGTCTTCATCACTAACAAAAGCCTCATCTTGTGGGTCATCTTTAGAATGGGGATCAAAATTTTTAAATTGATTATCTTTTTCTGGAGCTCCGTGTTCTTCGTCTACATAATTTTGTTCACCGTCATCAAAATCTTCAAATTCTGCGAACTCATTATCGGCTACATCATCAAAATTAGCTATCGTACAGTGAAATAAAAAAAATAACAAAATTAAGTTAATTATACGCATAATTATTTAATAGAATTTAATTTTAAAAGAAAATTTTAAAATTTGCTTTCTCTAAATCTTTTGAGGTTATACGGAAAGTTACTGACATTTGACAGATTCGTTTTAATTAAATGTTTTAAATCTTTGTCCAGCATAGTGTATAGTCAGGGAATTTTGAATGGGTTCCGTTGAAGTCCAAAAAAAAAAAACACCACTGCAAGCACGATTTGTCGCAGATTCAAATTTTAATAAGCCACACGGTAAATTCAACCATCAACGGGTGAGCCGGAGATAGTAGGAAAATATGGAGAAAAGCGTGGAATATTGTTGGACCGGCTTAATCACTACGTTATGAAATCCTACTTGTGTTAGAGCAGTTTTATCCTTGTAAAATTGCAAAAGGGTGATAATTACTGATATTCTGGATTCTCGAGGATTACCAGAGTCAAATTTTTGTGGTAACGAACTAACCATGACAACATATTGAGATATTTACTTTCCTTGTTAAAGGAAAGTGTTTGTATTCAGAAAAAAAATCACTCCCGAGATTTTTGCGTTTCTTCGCGTTTTAAGGTTCCTAGATCACGAAAAACATAGTTACTCATTTCCTTCAGTCTATTGGCATGCTAAGTCTCGGATGAAATGAAATATCAATTCCAAATTTGATATATAGATATATAATACCCAATGAGAGGATGAAGCCTATATTTTTTGAGCGATATCACATTCGAAGAGGGTGGGGCTCGATAAATTCTATATGATTCATGGTAACATGAAAGGGGTGTGATATATGTAGCGTTATATGTCCCTTTCAAGGTTTCTTGGGTCGAGAAATTCAAATGTTAAATGATTGCGTATATGTCGTAATATACTTCTATTTCAATGTTCCTATTTTTTTCATTATTTCCAATGTTAACAGAAATACTGTATAGAATGGATTGAGATCTGATAACACAGTAACCAAAAAATCTTGAGTTGATTATAAGAAAAGTTTTAGAAATATAAACGGTTAAGTTGACAGAAATGTAGTTATGGAACAGAAGGTAAATTATTGTATTTACTTTCCATAAAGTAATTTGTATTCTTTAGTGCAAGATAATCAAATTTTGTATCTATTTTAGAACTGCATGTTTACTAGGAAAGTCCTGGGTACATCATTTTACCAATTTTTTGGTATATTAACGAATTACAATTCGTACCCTGCTAAATTAGTTTCATTAAATTCTGAAAAAATTTTTAATCGAAGTAAAAACAGTCCTTTACTAGCCCTAAAAGTTGTGATCAGAATTACATTTAAACAAGTTAATACTAATCTGAGCTAACCCTCTACAATTCTGTGCGTTAATACTAACGAAAAGAACGAGAATCTACAGTTTGTAAATGTATTACATATTCAAAAAAATTTAAATCAGTTTATATGTTAAATTTTGAAAGAAATATCTGGTGCCTAAAAAAATGAGTACTTGAAGTGGCCTGTAAGTTGAAGTTATTGGGTGCAGACTCACCACAAATCGTCAAAAATTGAATAAGCACGGTATAACATTAGACTACTCAATTCTCATCCCACTCAGTGTACTTTCCTAATGTTTTTGCTATTATAACCATCTTAGGTCGGTTGGTTCTAGGCGAAATAGGCGATTATGGACTGCATCCTCTTGGCTTATGGTGCTTTTCTCTCTTGGTTACATGAACGTCATACCCTTTAGAAATTTTATTAGCTTCCTTCCAAGCCTTTTATGTCGTAATCGATTGCCTTGATGTAGATCTCCGAACAGTTTATATATGTTCTGAGTGAAAACAGCACATTTATATAGGATGTACATAGATGTTCCTTCCTCTTCGCCCATTGTTGCCAATTCTGTACTACTTAAAAACAGTATATGCGAAAGAGCAACAGAAAATAATAAATAATAAAAAAAATAGATTACTGTATATAAAACTGGAAAGCTACAGTTTACTCTAGGCCGCCCCTGATTTGTCGGTGCGGTATCGTTTTTCTCGGTGTGCCTAACTTGCGCTGACGCGGATCAAGTCAGGTGGGTGTCATTAAAATATAGGTGTTCGGCATGTTTTCGTTACCGAACCGGTGCCGAGCACACCGAGAAAAACGATACCGCACCGAGAAATCAGGGAGCGGCCTTAAGTAACTTCTGTAAGATTAGCAAATAAAAGACTTTATTTAATCAACCAACTTTAATCAGAATAATTATTCTTTTAACGTAAAATGTGCAAATCGTTACATTTAGTAAGCATATTGTAAATGTTATATTAACTATTATGGTCTGCTTCTTCTTCAATACCTGCACCTTCATTGTTCTCAGTGTCATATTTTCTTTGAAAGTCGTACATATCTTTATTAAATTTTTTAAATGATGTTCTGTGATGTTAAATTCATAACAATTGGAAATTTCGGATTTGGAATGTATAGTTTCTTCTATTGTTGTCGGAGAAAGCTTATTTCTGAGTTTCATTTTTACTTATTTATTTATTTACCACAAACCCAACAAAAATAATTAATAGGGCCGATAACATAGCTATTACACAACATCAATATATAACAATACAATATAAATAGTAACTCTAGACTAAAATTAACCTTATAGTTTGATAAACGCAATGATTAATATGATGTCACACTCCATTACGGTTATTAAAGTAGGTTCAAACAAGTATGGAAGAAGTCATTTTGAGTCATGAAGCGATCACATGCGTGCAACACTTCGTTATAAACAGAATATATCCCGTAAACAGGAGATGCATACAATACATTTGTGTGCGCCGTAGGAAGGCAAAAGGAGTTACCAATCCGATTTACAAATCTGGGGACAATAAATTTCAATTCTTCCAGCAGTGATGGACACTGAAACCTACCATTAACTAGCTTATATAGGAACATCATCATCGCTATATTTCTGAGCTTGTTCAAGCTCAGAAAATTAAACCTTCCCAACAAGATATCGTTATCTATACCAACCTGCGGGTATACTCCATCCACTCGTCTAGATATATACTTTAAAAACTTCCTCTGAACCCTCTCCAAAGCAACAATATATTTACTATAGAATGGTGCCTAGACAATAGACCCATACTCAAGCCTGCTTCTAACCAATGCATTAAATACTGTAATAAAAGTCGCAATATTCTGAAAAGACTTATAGTTTCTGATTACAAACCCCATCATCTTCATCGCATCCGAAACCAATGTGTTAATCTGATGATTGAAGTTCAGCCTAGAATCAAGAACAATGCCCAAGTCCCTGAAAGTTTCCACTTTTTGCAACTCATTAATACCAATATTATAGTGATAGTTTAGTGGAGATACCTTCCGTCTTATTACCAAACATTTTTTTGCATTGAACAAGAGACTATTGGCGTTTTCAATTGTGAATGTGAAAACAGTCGCTCCACTATTGAACTGATATGCGAAAGGCAAAGAATTTATGTGAAAATAAATGAATGAGAATCATCTTTATTCCTCAGTTCAGAAACAGTCCTCCGAATTTATTAATATCGGGAACTTTATTAAAAGATACGTTGGTATTTCTGAGTATTCTTCATTCTCTGTCTAGACCAGTTATATTCTCACGACAAATATTTGGAAAGTAATAGAGCAAATCAGCAACCGAGGGCATATTCTTTTCTAATTCGGGATCTAGAATAGCTTCTGGGTTTAGATCTCAATTCGAATCGAAAAAATAATAAACGATAATAAAAGTCTTGCAAGTCCATTTTAAATGAATTTACGGCCAGTCCTAAACCTGGACAAAAGCATTATTACGCTTTTGCCTAAAACTGACAAAACCATAATTGCTCCCAACGAAGTTCTTCAAACAAATATCTAATAACGTAGCTAGTAAAATAACTAGCCACCGAGGTTCCATCCAAATAATGCCGTCTGTCGGCTATTTAACATATTACATAATGCGTACCCAAGCTGTATAGAGAGGAAACACTAGGTGGCATTAGATTTTTTTGCCGCTATAACGATAGAAAGAACAGTAGATTTTAATGGCAAGACTAAAAACTGGAATGTATTTGAAATAACAATAGATCTGCGCAGTTTAACCAGTAGATTTTTCAATACAGGATCCTCCAATAGTTTGACCTAGACTCTGAAATAACCATCTTATAACCAGTGTTGCAAACCCTGTGTGACTTAAAAACAGTATATGACCCGCGAAAAACGGTAAAAAACAGCAGATTGCTATAAAAACTGGAAATCTACAGTTTCCTCTAAAAGTAATTTCTATAAGACGGGCAAATAAAATACTTTCTTTAATCACAGAATAATTGTTTCTTTAATATGAAAAGTCCAAATTGTTACATATTGTAAACGCTAGATTAACTATTATGGTTTGTTTCCTCGTCAATAACTGCATCTTCATTGTTCTCAATGTCATATTTTCTTTGAAAGTCGTACATATCTTTATTATTTTTTTTTAATGATATTCTGTGACGTTAAATTCGTAACAATTAAAAATTTCAGATCAGATGTAGCGTTCCTTTTATTGTTGTCGTTGAGAGCTTGTTTCTGGATTTCGTTTTCATCAAATTAATATGTGACGTAGCTAGTAAAATAACTAGCGAACGAGGTTTCATCCAAATAATGTCGTCTGACGGCTATTTGATAAATTACGTAATGCGTATCCAAGAGCAGTACAGTCGTAAACCTATACGAAAACAAAAAATAGGAAAACAGATTTGTATGGTAAACTAAAGTTGGGATGTATTTAGAAAAACAGTTCTACAGTTTAAACAGTAGGGTTGCCGACCAGGGTTGCCAATGCCAATCTTCCAAATTCCCCAAAAATCGAAGCCAAATTCCCCAAATTTGGGGAGAAAAATCTGCTGATTCCCCACAAGTTCCCCGAAAAAATATTTTAAGAAATAAAACAAGTTTCAACTATTTTAATAATATTTATTTTTTATCTTTCAGATCGGATACTTTTTTCCATATTTTGTTGCAAGCATTTTGCTCGATGGGTTAAATTTGACACTGCCGCCCAGTTTTTTAAACCCTTCCCTTGTTGCCATTAAAGATTCTACAGCATCTGTATTTAATCGATTGCGATTTTCTGTCTTTAAATTTTTAAGGACACTACAATTTTTGCTCGACCGATGCATTCGAAAACGGCTGTATCAGCAATAAGGACATCACAATTTTTATGTTTGGGAACAAGTATTGTCCCGCACCGTTTTTAAGGTGAAACACTTTACCCCAGTAACATTCAGCATCAATATTATCTCCATCAAGTTCAAGCCCATGTTGAGCAAAATCCAGCATAGCGTGAGCTTGCCACTCGTCATCTAATTTTTGTGCTGTCACAAATTTATTAAGCACTGGAAATCGCTTCAGCACAGGCACCAGTGATTTAATTTTAAACTGTTGAGCTTCTAATGGATTTACAGCGGATATAATAGAAAATAAAGGATCCCTGAAATCAAATCGCGTAGATATGTTTGACGTCAATTCAACATAAAATTCTTGCCATGTTTTATAGAAATCTGCAATAGCAGCACGAGGCACATTTTCATCTTTTTTCAAATTTTCCATACTGTCTCTAACCTTTACTCCAATATTTATTTCGTCTAAACCTAGAAAATGTGTTGCATTTTTGAAATCAGCGTTTAAAATATTAGCATAGAACTTGACATAGCTAATTTTCATGAAGTTAGCAGACAGCGTTTTCAAGAAGTTTTCTACTTCTGGTCTTAATTTGTGAAGAAGGAATGTTTCTGATTGAAACAAGGTAGTAAAGTTCGTTACCAGGGAAAGTACGTAAGACATGAATTCTAACCACAGTAAATTGGTTGTTCATTGTCATCAGCATTTCTTCGGTAGTGTTCGACGGATCAGAGAAGACGGCTTCTGTCAAGTAGGCTTTTAATGGAATATACTGCCCTAACACACGATCCACACATGCTTTCACCGAGAGCCATCGAGTTTAAGCTGGTGCGAGAATTTTGTGTATCTTCACTTGAAAGAACTCTTGAAACCCTTTAAATTTCAGTTGTCTATGTGAACTTCTACTGAAGTGTGCTCCAACGGAACGCAAAAAGTCTTCGACATTTCGTGGTAATTTGAGGCAAGCTTCAGATGATGATAGGTGTATCATGTGACAGGAACATTTTACCAGAGCAATATGAGGCAAATTTTTCTTGAGAAGAGCAAAAACGAAACAATGTTCACCAATTATAACGTTTGTGGTGTCTGAACTAAATCCAACCATGTTTTCTATGGGTATGTTTTTATTTCGAAGCAATTGATTTATACAGTCATACAGTCCCGTAACAGTTCCTGATGATACGTCAACCATATCCAGAAACAAATGTTCTACCTTATGGGTCTCGTCATCATAGACTAAAGCAGTAAAACCACTGTTTTATAAAGCTCTGATCTGTCGTTTCATCCATTATAAATGAAAAGAAGTTTTTTTTTTCTGTGCGTAATTTTTCATTTATGTCCTCTACAAATGTGTTTCCTAAAACATTCTTTAAAATAGCCGTGGCTTTGGTTCTGTGTAAATTCGTATTTTTAGCTATAGTTAAGTCTGGAAAAATATCTTTACAGAGCTGTCCCAAGATGTCCATAAATTATATTGGTATATTATTTTCAGCCAATGCTCCAGCTAATTTTAATTCAGCTTTTCGTACATTTATGTTCTAAATGCGTCACTGGCAAATAAGTTGAAATTTTTGGAACATTCTGTATTTCTAATGATTTTTTTCTTATTGCGGTCTGAATTCATGTGACGAATGAGATCACTTTTATGCGCTATGATAGACACCGAGCAGAATGTACAGTTTGCTAAATAATTTCCATCTTTCATGTTCTAGTCTTGGCGTAACCAGCTTCGGTTCATTAAGCCATAAATTGTTAAACTTATTCAGGCGTTTTATTTTTTTCGTTTGTGAATCATTTGACTCACTTGTTGCCAAGCTCACTGAAGCCGAACTGAAACTGGGAGCAGTATCTGCTTCTGCACCAAAAATTGAAGCCTTCGATATCTCCTCCTCAGGTTTCCTTTTGCCTTCAAGCTAAAAAATAAAAAGTAGGTAAATTAACTGGCTAAATGAGTTTCAAGTTCGCGCACAAAACAAATCAAGTAGGTCATTAATTACCTTACCTTAGGATTATCTAGTTTGTTTTTGTTTTGACCTTTTATCAACCATTTATCCACGTTTGACCAAAATCGTGTAGTTATTTCACGACAGAATACAGAATCAACAAAACGAACGCAAAACTGGCGTACGTACACGTCGTACCTACTACCTACAAATCTATTTAGTGCCTTTCATTGGAAAGGGGAGTCCCCTAATTATGTTGCTGACAAACTAGGGATGTGCCATACATAATGTTTCTGAAAAATGTCGATATACCTACCTACAGTCGATATTATTTAACAGTGAAATGTCAAAATCTCCGTATAATGCCAATCCCCAATCGACTTGATATTCCCCACAAATTGGCATCTGTTGCCGACGACATACCGAGAATCTTGTTTATATTTCGTAACAATTTTCTTTTTTGAGGGAGAAAAGCGACTGCAAAAGAACCCTTTAGAAATCCCAAAATGAAGGTTAGTTCAGGTTAGGTATACTTGCCTCCACAACATTGCTGCAGGGAGGCAAAGTAGGCACCTCAAAAGGATACGATCTATAAAACATATTTGAGTAAACTTTATATCATAATTTGCAGAATTAAATAAGTTATCTGTGGAATGTGGCGCCATCGTATATTAACTTGCCGAGTTTCAGTGTATAGCAAAATCTAGCCGCTTCTTGATCTATGACCTTGTTCAAATTCCAAATTATATGGACAGTATTTAAGACAAATGCATCTGGTGAGATTTAGTGAGAAAGTGTAATCACATACGGGCTGTCACATTATTCAAATTTAAATGTAAAGTATGAGTATATTTTTATAGCAATAGAGTGATATATTTAAAAATTAAAACTAGCAAAATAAATATAACGTTTAAAATATGCAGAAGATCAGGACCATCTTAAACTATTAGTACTACAGAAACTGAATGCTGAAGCTAGATTATTATTTTTATTTTAAAAAAGTTTTTCCAATGGGTGCTATAAATTTGTTCAATAAAAAGCTATTAATTTATAATTATTATATTTTCCTTTAAGACGCTGCACATGTAATTATACCTAAAAGACAAACAGGTAGTAAATTGACACACATTGTAGAAACCTTTAGAATAAAAGTGTACCAGTAACTTTTAATTAATAACACATATTAAAAACGATAATATTCTGAGCATTGGAATCCTTTGAAAAACAAAAAATCAGTTAAATGTAGTTAATTTCAACTTATATCAATTAATATAAATGCATTTTTTTTGTATTGCCTAAAAAGTAATGACTAAAGTAAATATTTTTAATTTTAGATGCCAAAAGCCGTATTTAGTGAATCATCGCTCCTGATGAAGCCAACATGGTTAGCGAAACGCGCGCCGAGCGCAAGAATAAAGTGTTTGGTGTAGTAGTGATATATACTGAGTAGTGTCATTGTGATTCCACATTCCCAACATAATAGAAACTAAAGATTAATAACATTAAGAACACCCTTTATTCAAAATAATAATCTATTAATAATAACTGGCCAAATGCAAGTCGGACTGGCGCAATTAGTGTTCAGTACGTTAATTGCTTTTAAAATAAAAATTTTGTTATGGAAGTATAAAATGATCAATGACTTCACAAAACACACCCTAAAAGTTTTTTTTTTTTTTCCGATCTTTACTGAAAACTGATGACCTTGAAATTTTTGTTTTTTATATACCAGATAAATTATTAAAGGTAATACACTTGTAATAGTTTTCATTGAATCTACAGCCTGTGGAGAATATTCCAGATTTTTTTCAAAATTTTTTGATCAGTACTTTTCGAGATAAGGTGGAGGGACAACGATTTTTTGCGATTTTTTAAAAATAATACAAAGAGAAGTGTGCGCAAGTATTGCACTACATATATATTTTTTACTCGTATTTTCACAAGCTTTCATTTGACCCCACACTCAATGTCCTACTAAAAAATTTTTTTTTCACTCATCAGTATTTTTCAAGACGATTTTTCGTAATTTTTTAAAAATAATACAAAGAAAAGTGTGCGCAAGTATTACATTATATATGTTTTTGCAAGCTCCACTCGATGACCTGGTAAAAAAAATCTTACTTCCGATTTCACCCCCTAAAACTAAACCATAAGTGAAAATTTAACTTTCAAAACTACACGGCTCTAATGAGGCCATCAGTTCCTATATTAGTGCCAAATTTCTATGTCAAATAGTTTCGGAGAAAATCGGGTGTGACAGACGGACAGACAGACACCGACGTGATCTTATAGGTGTTCCATACGGAGCACTAAAAATAGATTAAACCTTAGTAAGTAAAACATTAACAATAATATGTTGTTTAACTAACTATGGTTCAACGCGTAGTAATTCCCCGTTCTTTGCTTTGTAACGTGCCTTCCCTGCTTTCTACCGATTTGCAATTTGTGCAGTGCGTCTATACAGGGTGTTTTGACTACATTCGACCATACTAACTAGCTCAATTGTCCTCAAGTCAGTCATCCTCTTGTAATTAAGTAAAAAATGAAAAACGACAACAATGTAATTGTATTTATTTGTACTGAACAAACATTTCCGTATGCTTCTAGAATTTTTCTGAACGTTTCCTTGAATGGTTCAAATAAGAGAATATTTAATTAGAACATCACCTGAATATTTTTTGTTAATTATGTATGCTTTACATATTTTTTTTTACTTTGTATGCTTCGGTCATTTTTAGTATTCCGTACGAAACACTTAAGATCACTTCGGTGTCTGTATGTCTGTCTGTCTGTCTGTCCGTCTGTCCGTCCGTCTGTCTATCCGTCTGTTTTTGTTAGTCGAGCTTTCGAAATTATATTTATTTCTTCTTCAGGACATCTGGAAAGACAAAATTTTCTTTTTTCTTTATATTGTTAGTGAAAAATTGCTTTTTTAAGTACATTCATATAGTTGAAAAGAACAAAAAAGAAAGATGGCATGAGAAAAAAGAAAAATGATTGACTTACCAAGGTAGTTTTTCTATAACACTTTGGTAAGTCATTCATTTTTCTTTTTTCTCATGCCATCTTTCTTTTTTTGTTCTTTTCAACCATATGAATGTACTTAAAAAAGCAATTTTTCACTTAACAATATAAAGAAAAAAGAAAATTTCGTCTTTCCAGATGTCCTGAAGAAGAAATAAATATAATTTCGAAAGCTCGACTAACAAAAAAGGTTGTTTCACTACCCAAGGCCATAAATATTTAAATATAAACTGCAGCCCCACTAAATTGAGAATATATTTTTCTTAACTAGTCAGTCGCGACTACTCCTGACTTTGTTGTATGTACATATATATATATATATATATATATATATATATATATATATATATATATATATATATATATATATATATATATATATAGGGATGTTCCAAGACATAAAGGAGATTTTTGTTGCGAAATCATATATGCATACCCTCTATTTTATTTTTGTTTGACCTTAATAACTCAATTAAAAAAGTATTATTGCGACTGGATAATGATAACACGTGTCGACTTAATGTCAAACATAAGACATGAAAATTTGTACTAAGTAAATATGGAAGGATTCTAGAACCTAATGTTTATTTGGTAAACAAAACACTAATATGCCCGAATCGTATACTTAATAATATTTTACATTTAAAAAACGTTATTGTTTAAATTTTTTCAAAGTTTACTTTTTACAGTCAGGATAAATTTTTCGGTGTTCTTGTACGCAACGTACTAAAAATTGCTTTTGTTCCTGTTCAACCGTGATTAAACCATAAAATTCTTGCATTAATTTGACCGCTCTTTCAGCTGTATCGTTCACTGCCCTCAGCGTTGATACCTTCCATTTGACTTCTTAAAACGAAGCATTATCTGACCACAAAGTAGGACATTCGCGGAGAAAAAACTATCATCAATTTTAAGACGATCAAATAGGGACTTACTTTTGATTGAAATGAAGTCAAAGATGATTTTCTCTGAAATAAAAATAGAAAAAGGCAGTTAAGAAAATTATGATATAAAGAGAAAACTAAGGAAACACCATATTTATTTATTAAAGTAGTCATACAATGGACCACAAAGTTCTTCCTTCGACAGGATGGAACGTTTACCATCGGATAATAAATTATCTTTAGTTAAATTCGGAACCATTTTTACTTCAGTTTTTTGGTCCACATCATCGTTAAATAGTGATAAGGCAGATACTTCATCAGACAAATACCATAAATGCTGGCTTAACTTCTGTAAAGCTGCTTTCGAGATGCTTTTATCACTTTTTCGTAAGCCTTTATTGACTTTAAGAAGCACAAATCCTGGTAAGGTGATTTTACTACCGAAATGCATTAGAGCCATGGCTTAACGTAAGATGTCACGATGAACAGGCAGACGTCTAACAGTGCTGCTTTCTCCTTGCTCGTATTTTTGAATTGAGCACTAAGTAATAATATTTTTTGGGAATAAATCGCTTTCGCCATCCATCGAGCTTGGTGCAAGGTACCTAGAGGCCTAATTTTAATTTTTTTCTCTGTATCTCTCCCTAAAAATATCACAGAAAGCTCTATCAATTCTCGATAGTCATCTCTGACTATTTCTTTGGTCAGTTTAGTTCGGTAAAATTCAAACAAATTGTCAATTTCGGAAACAGTAAAGCACGTTTTTTTTTTTTTTTTTTTTTGGTCTAGCACACGTGCTGCAGGGAAGTCCCTAAAGCGCTCCAGGAGCGGCACGAGTGCGGAAAAAAAGCGATTCACGTTGTTCTTGAATCGCTGTAAATTGTACTCGGTGGGAAACACAGCGCTGGGCAAAATTATTCCAAACGTAGTGAACTTTTTCCTATAGCAAGGTATTTTATCAGAATCGACACTTTTTCAGTTATCTCTGAACTTGAAGAGTGAAATATATATATATATATATATATATATATATATATATATATATATATATATATATATATATATATTTATATATGACATATATATGATTATCGGGAATCGATATCAGATTTATGCACGGTCGATAACATATAATCAAAATCTTATATTTATATATATACATATATATATATATATATATATATATATATATATATATATATATATATATATATATATATATCCCGGGTGTACAAGTATGAAATGCGGTTTTTTTTTTTTCTAAAAAAACATGTAAAATTCGGAAGAAAAAGAATGATAAAAAAAGTGTGGGAATACCACGCCAATAAAAATCTTCCCCTTTTGCTGCTAACCATTCATCGGGTAGAACTGCCCAGCTGAGTGCTTCCAACGAGTCGCGAACTGGTTTTGCTGTATGTGATGGAGCACTGTCATGAAGAAAAATTACTTTGTGTTGCCTCTTTCGATATTCTGGCCTTTTTCAAGCAGCAAACGGTTCAAATCGGTCAATTGTTGTTGGTAACATTTAGTATTAACCGTTTCCCCCAGGTTTTAACAGTTCATAATAGACCACGCCCCTCTGGTCCCACCAAAACACAGAGCATCGTCTTTCTGCCAAAGCGATTCGGTCTTGGGGTTGATGTGGATGGTGCGCCTGGGTCTACCCATGATTTTTTGCGCTTGAGATTCTCAAAATAAATCCACTTTTCATCCCCTGTAACTATACGATGCAAAAACGACTTCCTTTTGTACCGAGCGAGCAAAATGTCAAACGTGTTTTTGCGCTTTTTTCATTTGCCTGTCGTTCAACTCATGAGGTACCGATCTACCGGTCTTCTGAATCTTTCCTATCTCTCGTAGCCGATTGAAAACAGCTTTTTGTGTGTTTGCAAATCATCTTCGTCCAACAATGCAATGCCACATCTTCGTATTTTTTTTTTGGCGTTCACACGTATCTTGCGATGGAACATGTTCACCACAAGCTTCTCGAAGTAATCGGTATGATTCAACAGCAGTTTTCTTCTATTGAAAACAAAAAATTAATGCTGTCTGCGAATGCTATTTGTTCGGTATAAATTTCTACATATTAAACACAACACTATGCACACACTTTTCCAATTTATCACTCGTGTGCGTCTGACACTTGCTGATGACACAACAAAATGGCGCAGTGTCAAATCTTTATAGCATAAACTGCATAGGTGCACCATCTGTTGTCTGAATCCGCATTTCATACTTGTACACCTGGTATATATATATATATATATATATATATATATATATATATATATATATATATATATATATATATATATATATATATATATAGAGGGGGGGGGCGTCAAATGACAATTGAGGAGCCAAATCGCTTAATAAAAAAAAGCTTTTCACATTAGACCTTTAAGAGTAAATTAAAAATTGATAACCGGGGGAGGAGGGGGGATTTTTGACAAAAAAACCTTTACCTACAATGGGATGGGATCAACATTTCTAAGAGGCTTTCCACAATTATAGAAGCGGCTGGCGCACACGCGACCCCTTCTGGGCTACTCCACAGATTATAGATACTGTAACTCCATTACATCTACCTGTACGCAGTATATGCGTGATTATTTTGACCGTAGAGAAGAATTGAAGAAACTATGGGACGAATTGACTGAATAAAAATGAAGAAAAATCAGTAAAGTAATTTACCATAATACGTGAAGAAAAGTAACAATGTCAGAGGGTAGTTTTCTAACGAATAAAATACTTCCCGTTAGCAAGAGAAGTAGATATAAGAATTTACTAGCTGTACCATAAGTACCATTCCGCCAACTTAACAGTTTGTATTTCTAAAACTTGTTCTATATTCAACTCAACATTTTTAGGTTATTTTGTAATCAGATGTCGATCCCTTCTATATACTATTTTTGTTAAAATTCGAAATAATGGAGAAAAACGAGGACGCTGAAATAGACTTGTTTTATGATATTACCCTTCTAACCTCTATCTCATCCCTTTAGCCCCAAGTACATATATTTTATTATTCAAAAATTTTTTTACAATAAATATCCAATATCACAGTCAAAAATCAGGAATTATATTCACAATAATATTAAAATGAAATAATGCCTCCACTTGTTTCCCCTCTCTTCGTGTTAATAACGAGAATAATGGAACCAAATTTAATGTTTTGATTCTTTGACAACTTCTATAACACGATAAATTCGAAGTCACTCTGCTACCTCCCTTCTCCACCCCTTTAGCCCCTTATTTGTTTCATTATAAATCAGTATACTTAAAATTTCACATAGGGGTATTCCAGCGTTTTATGGGGCCAAAATTATTTTTGTGTTTTTTAGATATTTAAAATTCTAAATATAGTAGTGAAAGGTTTTTGGAGTGGATATACATTTTGATACATAAAAAACTGGTCCAGTGCAAGTTGAGCTTGCGCAATTAGTGTTTCGTACGTTGATTGCTTTTAAAATAAAAAATTTTGATGATTAGCGACTTCACAAAACACACCCCAGATGAGTTTTCAACAAAGTTTGTTTCCAATCTTTACTGAAAACTGATGACCTTGAAATTCAAAATTTTTTGATCAGTACTTTTCGAGTTAAGGGGGGGCAGCGATTTTTCGCGATTTTTTTAAAAATAATACAAAGAAAAGTGTGCCCAAGTATTACATTATGTATATATATATATATATATATATATATATATATATATATATATATATATATATATATATATATATATATATATATATATATATATATATATATTATATATATATATATATATATATATATATTCATTATTTCCTAGATTTTAAGATCATGTTATGTTACTGTTTTTCTCCTTATAATTTATATTTTTTTCCATTTTTATATCAGGCAATGTTTACTAACTTTTAAGCAGTGTAGTTCACTCGAATTTTGAGCCGCTTCTATTACAGTGTGCATTGCGGGTTTTCTACCGAATATATTAAATTCGTTTCTAATGCGTCGATTGGCGAGATATTTGTATCCGGGAAGTGGCCATCTTGAAGACGTGATTTATACGGAAGGGAGAAAAATATTTAAGGGTCCGGATGACACGAATCAAGGCTTTATCCAACATGTAGCCGTAGTAGGCTTTTTTCCAACATGAAGCCGTAGTGGGCTTTTTTCCAACAAGTAGCCGTCGTAGGCTCTTCCCATCGTATAGCGGCAGCCAGGTTCTTTTTTCTCAGCCAAAGTAAGGGCTTCTTTTTTTAGAAAGCCGCCAGTAGGCTTTTACTTTCCAATAGCCGTACTGATATTAGTAATGGAGTAGTGTGAGAACGGTTTTAGTGCTCAATTTAAGGCGTTTTTCTTTGAATGCGGTTTATTCCCAGACCTTTAGGGGCCAAAGAAAAGTTTAGTAGCCTAAAGGGAACTGAAGTAACCAAGGGGGAGACATCTGTGTTTTGGACATCCCACCGGGACAGGCCTAGAAGCTCGTAGGAAAACCGTAAGTCACCAGAATATCCATCCGTAGGCCTATTTTCCCGCAGATAAGTGTGTTTCACTTCGTATTGAACTGATAACTCGTGAAGTGAACCTCACAAACCTTCAACATCGTGTGTAGCAAAGTTTTAATCCTGATTTAAGGACTTTATTTAGCAATACCACCTATCAGGCTAAGGTTTTTTGTAATACGGGTAATAACAGAACCGCAAAAGTTAGAACTTTTAATTTGGTGTTCACTGTACCACCTATTTTACTTTTCAGGACAAAAGGGTTGTACCATATCAAAATTTTCCTTTACAACTACATAACCCGCCATTGTTTTTTCATTTTTTTTAGCTGAAGTTAGACCCTTTTTATTTTAAAATGAATGGTGCCCAAAATTTGTACAACCAAAAGTTTTAAAACAACTATAGAGACTATTTCCATAGAAAAACTGAGCTAGTAGTGTATGTTTAATTTCTTGAGTTCTTTTAATATTAATACCCACTCAAACCATTTTTCATAAATTATAAAAAAAAAGTATAGAAAGGAGGGGCTACAAAAATAGCGCCTCAATGTGCGGACGAAATTAACAGGCTGGATTCTCGCTACCTGTAACCACTCGCTATTAATTAATACAAAAAAAGTACAGTGATGGTTTTTGGTACTCGGAAGCTCAGAAGCAGTTGCTTACCACATATTAATATTAAAATCAACGGGGAAGTGTTGCTGATTGATGACAAATGTAGAAATTTAGGCCTTACTATGGACTACAATTTGAGGTACAGATCGCATGTGAACATGGTTATAAGTCGGGCATACTTTAATTTGAAGATGATTTACAATTCTAGGGACTATTTAAATCAAAATTGAAAACTATATTGTGTGAGTCTCTGGTATTGTCCAGATTAAATTTTTGTGATACTATATATGGATTTTCAATAGACTCATCCGATAGACGACGTATCCAAGTTCTTCAAAATTCATATTTGCGCCTGATATTTGGTATTCGTAAAAGGAATCACATATCACACAAATTGTTTGAACTGGGATGGTTAAATATGAATGATAGACGTTGTTTGCATGCGGCTTGTTTATTCCACAAAATTATCTTAACGGGTGTTCCCTCCTACCTTCATAGAAAAATTACCTTTAGAACAGATGTTCATAATTTGAATGTCCGTTTTAGGGGTCGCCTCCGGCTCAGAAAACTGAAAAATTTAGATCGTCCTTCTCTTTTTAAATAGCTAAGATTTATAACTCAATTCCAGAAAATATAAAACTATTAGATCCTAGGTAATTCAAGGCGGCGCATAGAACGATTTTTGTTAAATACATAAAGATATAGTATTTATTTATGTAAATTTTCCTTCAAGAAAGAATATCACTATCTCTTGAATGTATCTGTGCTCTGTATAAATCATATTATTTATTTCGGATATATTTGAGTGACTCTCCAGTCTGTTTGACAAATTATTTTTATATCAAGGGTTTTTTTTGTTTGCTCTAGTTGTGTCATAAGCCATTCTTCTTTTCGTTTTTTCTTTTCTTTTTTCCTAATACTTACAACATTACACCGTTTTATTAAGATACTAGCACAGTTTATTTATTTATTTATTTATCTATTTATATAAATATAATATATATATATATATATATATATATATATATATATATATATATATATATATATATATATATATATATATATATATATATATATATATATATATATATATATATAGTCGACACTCTATATAGTGAAAGACCAAAATGTTGATCGAAATTTCACTATAGAAAGTTTTTCACTATATAAAGAAAAAATCCGTATATATTGCTATGTATGTATTTTATATTGGTAATCATTTACTTGTATTTTATAAGGTACAAGAAACAAAAAAAAATTGCAAAATTGAATTATTAGAAAAGATTTTATTGAACATTTGAAAGTTTAAATAGTACATAGCATGTACAGGGCTAAATACATACATAAAGTTCGTACGTTATATCTTTACCCGAGATATAACGTACGGACTTTATGTATGTATGGACTACATACGAAATAAAAAGAATAATACAAAATCTGTTAATACATATGTACATACTAGGTACATACGTACTAGGAAAAATAATCAGTTATTTTCTTTTGAACATTACTTTTGAAAAATAATTGTTGCTCAACAAAATTCTCGCATTTATTCAAATGCATAAAGATTTGATCAGGTACACTTTCCAGGCCCCTGAGGGTAGTTCGCACAATGTTAAATGCATTTCTTATTTCATTTTCACTAAGTTTAGCAGGACATTCCCCGGTTTCAGTTTCTTCTTCATGATCTTCTATACTTTTTATATCGTCAATTATGTCTTGGTCAGTTGGGAGATCTGTCGTGCCAACATCATTGTCGGTAGCAGTTTTTTGTAGAATACCCCATTGCCTTTTTAAGGTTGCGAGATCCATTTCGTCTTCTTCTTCCCATTCGTCAATTTTTTCAGTAAAACCTGCTTTAGAAAAGCAGTTTTTGATATTTTTCTGAGAAACATTTTCACTCCATACTTTAGCGACTTCGGTTGTACACTCTTTAAGGGTAATCAATTTTTGGACTGGAAGGTTGTTATCAATCGCATTAACAATTTTGTGAACAATTCTGTTTCGGTAATGATGTTTTATGTTTTTTATAATACTCTGGTCCATAGGTTGCAATTTGGAGGTCGTGTTTGGTGGAAAAAAGATCAATTCCATATTCCTTAATTTTTTACTTTCAGTAACTGGATGTGCAGGACAATTGTCTATAAACATCACAATCTTTCGCTTTTGGCTTTTCATTTTCGTGTCCAGTTCTTTGATCCATCTTTCGAAAATCTCAGAAGTCATCCATGCCTTTTTATTATTGGCGTAATCTAACTCCAGAGATTTAACTCCTTTTAAACAACGGGGATTTTTGCTTTTACCTATGCGCAGTAATTTCAGTTTTTCTGAGCCATCCATGTTTGCTCCAACCATAAGTGTCACCCTTTCTTTACTTGTTTTAACACCAAAACATTTATCACTTTTAAAAGCAAAAGTTTTATTTGGCAAACATTTAAAAAACAAACCGGTTTCATCACAATTGAAAAAGTTTTTTGGCTCGTACTTTTTCAATGCACTTTTTAAAAACAGTTTCAGTCCAAATGTCACAGTCCTCCTGACTAACGCTTGCACTCTCGCCAGACACCGTCTTGAAAACAATTGAATTGCGAGTCTTCCAGGCACTCAACCACCCTTCACTAGCTTGAAAATTAACGTAGTTAAATTCTTTAGCAAATTGTAGGGCCTTTTGCTTTATTAAATTTCCCGATATTGGTACGTTTCGTGCGTACGGGCCACTTGAAACCATCGTAAAACTGCTTCATTTACATCCTCGTAAGTACTCACCCGTACTCGTTTTCGACTGCTTGGAACACTAAGTTTCTTGATGATACTGTCGCGACTTTTTATTATCAGAGAGACGCAACTTGGAGAAACACACCAAATTTTGCAGCAACATCAATTTTTTTGCAGCCTTTATCAACTTCCTCCAAAACTTTAATTTTCTCAGCTAAACTTAAAAACACTCGCTTGAACATCTTACTTGATTCTTAAACAAAAAAAAAACTGAACCTGAATTTGCGAATTACTAGGCCTCGACTATAAAATGGGTTTTTCCCCGGGTTTCTATAAAATGGGTTATTCCCCGGGTTTCTGACAGAAATCTACCTAATTTATTGCCAACCATTAGGCGTTATAAACGCGTTAAGAACCTTTTCAAAAGAATGCGTCATAAAAATGGAATTCGTGCTAATGTTAGATAAAAATGGGAAACACGAAATGGCCAAGATCTCAATAAATGCATAAAAATTTATACATAAAATTCCGGTAAAAATTTTATTATATAGAGTGTTACTATTTTACAGATTCATTATATGCAGGGCTTTTTACATGAAATTTCATTAAAATATTCTAGGTCTTGAAAAAATTGCACTATAAAGAGTTTTTCACTATATAGACTTTCACTATAAACAGTGTCGACTGTGTTATATATATATATAGTATATATATATATATATATATATATATATATATATATATATATATATATATATATATATATATATATTACTCGTGTTTTCACAAGCTTTCATTTAACACCACACTCGATGACCTAGTAAAATTTTTTTTTTTTCACTTCCGATTTCACCCCCAAAACTAACCCCTTAAGTCAAAATTTAACTTTCAAAACTACACGGCTCTGATGAGGCCATCAATTTCTATATTAGTACCAAATTTCAACTTTTTATGACAAATAGTTTCGGAGAAAATCGGGTGTGACAGACAGACGGAGAAGTGATCTTATAAGTGTTGCGTACGGAACACTAGAAACAGTATTTTGAAAAAAAAACATTATTAACAACAAAAATTACAAAAATAATTATTCACGATAAAGAATCCCACGTCCGAACTCCATTCTTCGGCTTCCTCTGCAGATTCTTCCGCGGATTTCTCTTCTTATTTAGAACTTTCGTCGTTAATATTGGGTTCAGCTGAAACGAGCATTTGTATTGCTTCTTTAGTAAACGAGATAGATCTTTTATATTGAATATTAAGGGATCTGAGCAATAATCTGTTGAGGACATCTAAATTGCATTCTTCTCTTGAGTATTTTGTAGCAAAATTTTGCCGGTATAGGCTAAAGTGCTTGTTTCCCGCATCTGCTGCTTCTTCAGACAGTAATCCAATGGCAAAAGTGCCTTTTCCATTACTCTTGCGTCATGAATTAATATTTTGTAGGAGTCATAGGATGCCAGGGATACAACTCCACATAAATTTTGGCGGTCTCGTATCCAAGTCGACTCAATATTACTTCAACCTCATAAATAATCAAGCGATTTATGAGGTTGAAGTAGACACAGGCAATTTTAGCGGCCACCTCTGGGTTGGCAAAAAAAACTCCTACTTGTATTGCCATCATTGGTGTCAGCAAATCCAGCTTTTGGCACATCTATGATTAAGCCCGTTGGCTCTCTGAATTTTGCCTGTATTTCTACTTGACAATTTCTTTATCACTGTCCGATCTTATCTGCTACTTTTGCACAGGAAGCTTGTATGATAAATCGAATAATCGATTCCTTGCGTGCAATACAGACAGGCCAAACTGTAATGCCTCCGTGTCGATGTTATTTTTTATATTGAGGTCATTAAAGTGCTTTGAAGTAGCACCATAAATGTAGCATCTCATTGTTGAAGTAGCAGCATTGCATACTTTTGCATCGATCATTGTATAGTGTGAGACAATCAAATACAGTGACTATTTTGGAGCTGCGTGTTTGTAAGGGAAGTACTGAATAAATAAATTTTCCATTTTTCTTCTTTGCAATAAAAAAGTTGTAGATATAGGATTATTAAAACAATAACAGAAATTATTTTTATAAACAAAATATTTATTTCAAAGATCTATTAGTACAAATATATATTAATTAAACACCTCTTAAACTAGTAAATTACTTTAAAAACTCAGTAACATTATTTGAATAAAATAGAGTCATGCCCTTTACTGGTGAGCTTATTTTCAGTTTGTTATATTAAACTAAACTAGAATTTAAATAAAATATATAATGTCGAACAAAAGTTTTCTATTTTTATGTCATTAAAAGCGTAAAAAATAATTAATTATTTTTTTAAAGCTAGAACTTAAATTGTTTAACACTTATCAAAGCAAAAACAATCTGCTAAAATTTTATAAGGTTATGTTGCTAACTTTTGTCTGAAAAAGCAACGTAGTCAGGTTCGTAATTTAATTTAATTATACATTAAATTAACAGTTTATTTAAGTAATATGCAGTGTAAGTAACAAAAATTGTATGTGATTCTTTCTATGCTTGGATATACGAATATTTTATTTTTGAAATTTCAATAATTTGGCAACAATATGGGCATTTGCAATTAAAAAACCCTCTATTTTTCAATAATATAAACAAAAGAACGCAGGAAAGATTTTTATAGCATTGAAAATTAGCGGGATTAACGAAACTTGTTATTTGCGTTGTAATGAATGGGATCCGCTATTTTATAACACTGTAAACAAAAGACCATAAAGAAGATGTTTATAGCAACTAAAATTTAGCGAAATTAATGGTCTGTTTTGATTGATCTCACCCACCTCTGGTTGTTATAAACGACTTATCTTTTGTTTACGTTGTTGTGAAATTGTATTTTTCTTAATTATAGACGCTCATAAACATATACTTTGCACTTTTTTGTTTACAATGTTGGTATAATACTTATATTCACCGAATATAATTTCCTTATTTAGATAACATAAGTAGGAAGAGATAGCGGGTTGATCCACCTCTGAATATAAGGATGTGTTTTTAATACTATGAATGAATGAATTATTTTTACCTCATTATTTTTTACCAGCAGACTATATATAAATATACATATCGAGGCGTAACATCGGAATATTTTTCGCCGTCTGTTAACATTTATAGTTAACGAGGATTGCGATTTGGCAACACTGTAAATAAAAGATGTATATGTAATAGCATAGACATAAAGGGTGGACTGAGCTTTCCGTATTTCGCTGTGAAGTAAATAGGACACAAAAGTGTGAGAAAGATAAAGCAAATGTACCGGTACATTCGCCTTAGTTATTATGTTGTTACAGGTTTACAGAAAAGGGACAGGTATTGACCGCACAGTCGCTTTGTCTCTCTCTAGAGAGTGGTCAATCAATGCGCCGTCCATCCTCCATGTCTATGGCGACCATAGACATAGATGATGGACTGAGCGTTCCGTATGGACGCAAAAGTGTGAGAGAGATATAGCGAATGTGTGGCCAGTAGCGGTCGCTTTCTAGAATGCCGTGAAGCTACAGCGCTCTTGAAAATAATCTTTTTAAGTGTTCTATTTGAACTAGAATCGGGTAGGGGCTTTTGTTGCTTTGAATTCCGTCTCGGGGTACTGCGCCTTGGTTATTACAGGCCTACAGAAATTGTCTCTTGTCTAGAGAGTGGTCAATTTTGTGAGGTTAATGCTCAATCCATCCTCTATGTCTATGTGTAATAGCAACCAGAATTTGACAGGATTAATTTTCTATTTTGATATGGATTGTTAATACCGCTAGTAGGTCTAAACATCACCCTGGTGCTTTTGTTTTCTATTTTTTAAATGGTATATTTCTTAATTGAAAACGCCCAGAGTAGTTATACCATATAATTACCAATTTTCACAAATAAAACACTAGATTGAAGAAAAAAAGAAATATTGATAAATTTTTTTTAAATATTTACGTAAAATATATACAGTAAAAAAATGTAATGTTTACACAGAATAAAACTGTTACTTTTTAAAAGTAAAATGAGTTCTTATAACTAGTTAAAAACATAAAATTATATATAAATTACACTCAATTATCTTTAATCATATTAGGGTGTTCTAAACTTTCAAGAAATAGTAAATTAGCCGTCACAAAAAGTGATATTAGATGCAAATTTTTACTTTTTATAAACAAAAAACGCTATATTTTGTATACATACAACATTATAGAAAAAATTTTCCAGAAAAAAATTTAGGTTTAAAACCGGAAAAAACATCTTAAACGGAATTCTTCTCAAAGATCGGAGGCAACACCCCAAGATAAAGAAAGATATATGAAAGTCACAAAACACCTAAAACTACAAATAATAGAACAATATTTAAATTAAATCTAGTAACACGAGCCTTGTTTTTTATATTATTTAATATATGAATAAATGAGCCATTTTTCACAAAGAATTGACGGTAAGCTTTGACGATTAAGGCCAATTTTAAGTTTACGTTTGATACCTTCTGAGAGTGGAACCTTTTTAAAACTTTGAACATCTAAGGTAAATATACAGCGATTCAGAGTCGAGAATGCTAGTTGCATTGAAGATGTCGCCAGTATTATAAAAAAAAATCATATCCAACTTTCCAGCTCAACCAGGCAGTTCAGATTGGTACTGAATGTGTGCAAATATTAGTTCCAGTCTATGTACAGTGTGACAATTTAAGCCCGCATCATATGGGATTTTTTTAAATAATCACTTTAGCCCCGTGGGGGGTGCGGGATAGAATATCTCCCCCGGTATGTTCTGCCTGTCGTAGGAGGCGACTTAAAGAACAGTCTAGATGGTAGATGCCCAGATCCCACCAGCATCGCCCGGTGTGATACCATCGCATCGGCTTAAGCTGCGTGAAGTTGCTTAACGTTTCGTGGCTGTGCCGATGTCCCGGTCTGTGGGACCAAATAGCATGATGAGGCACCTGGATACAAAAAATTCCGGAGGTAAAATAGCCCCCCGTTCGGATCTCCGGGTGGGGGCTGGTTCAGGGGCGTCGTCATGCAGAGAACAGAATTTCAAAATGGATTTTTGCAACATACGAGGTTTAAATTCGAACATAAATTCAGTGCACCAACACCTGCAATCAAATAAACCTCATGTACTCGCTCTCTGTGAAACTAAGGTCAGTTCATCGACCAGCACAGTAAACTATCTTTATCCTGGGTACGATTTCTATTCCCGATTTAGGCGTAACTTTGGAATCTGTCTTTATGTCAGAAGCGACCTCTCTTGCCAACGAGAAGAGGCTCTGGAGCCCCCAAACTTTGATGTTATGTGGTTAAAAATAACGACTCAACCAACCACAAGGTTCGTCTGTATCCTCTATCGACCACCAAGTGATACAAACTTTAGAACACTTTTCGCTTCTCTTGCAGACACCATAGATCATTTACAAATTAACTATCCAAAGGCCGAAATTGCCATTCTGGGCGACTTTAATGTCCACAACATCAACTGGCTTAAATATTCAAATACTACCGACGAACAAGGTCGTGAAGCCGAATCATTTTCAATCAGTTGTGGCTTGACTCAGCTTATTGATGAACCAACACGGATCCCTGATCGAGACGGAGAGTTCGCCAGTCTTCTTGATCTGTTTTTAACCACCAATCCGGAGATTTACACGGTCAGCGTAAATCCGCCGTTAGGTTCTTCCGACCATAAACTACTTTCGACATCGAGTATTATACCAATCAGTGACAGAGAGGCGCCCAAACCGCGCAAGATTTGGCACTACAAATCTGCTAAATGGGAAGATCTCATGGAATATTTTCGAACTTTCCCTTGGTTGGACGTTTGTTTTCGATCCGACGACCCATCTGACTGCGCCAGGGAGGTTTCCGATGTTATTTTGGCCGGTATGGATGCTTACATCCCTTTTTCGAAGAAATGCCCTTCCAACGGCAAGCCTTGGTTTGACCTAAAATGCAAAGAAGCTGTTGCTTCTAAACATCTTGCATACCGACAGTGGCGTGAAGATCCTAACACCATAAATCGTAACATCTTTGTTCGTGCCAGGAACAGATGCAAAGAAATTATCGACGAAACCAAGGAGGTACACAATCAACGGATTAGAAACAAACTTCTCGCTTGTCCGGCAATTCTAGGTCCTTTTGGTCAGTCGCTAAGGCAGTTAGTCAAAATTTCACCAAATCCACCATACCACCACTCACACGGCCAGATAATTCTATTGCAACGACACCTGTTGAGAAAGCGAACTTGTTGGCTGAACTCTTTGCTTCACATTCTACTGTCGATTTCCAAGGAAAAACACCACCTACTATTCCCATAGTGCAGTCAAGGATGCCCGATATTGTCTTCAGACAGCGTATCATAAAAACGTATTTTGATGAAGCTAGACACCAAAAAGGCTTCAGGCGCTGACGGAATACCTGCCATAGTTCTCAAGAACTGTGCCAGGGAACTAACACCAGTTTTCTGTAGACTTTTCAGCCTATCCTACAGAAAGGGAATATTTCCTTCCTGCTGGAAATGTGCCACAGTTCAGCCGATACCTAAAAAAGGTAAAAAGACCTTGCCAAATAACTACCGACCAATCGCACTACTTTCAATAATATCGAAAGTCATGGAAAAGGCTATTAATCAGCATCTTCTAAAATATCTTGAAGGATTCAACATTATTAGTGATCACCAATATGGCTTTCGTAAAAATAGATCAACAGGAGATCTTCTGACTTATGTAACACATGTTTGGAACAACGCAATTGAACACTTTGGAGAATCTCGAGCGGTTGCTCTTGACATATCCAAGGCATTTGACCGTGTTTGGCACGATGGGCTGTTGGCTAAGCTACGTTCTTATGGTATGTCTGAAAAGTTTCTGTTTGTGGCTCTCATGTTTCCTCAGAGAGCGTTCTTTACGAGTGGCAGTTGACGGATTTCTTTCTAACACCTTCACTATCAACGCCGGTGTGCCCCAAGGTTCCATACTGTCTCCTACTCTCTTCCTCATTTATATTAACGATCTGCTGGAAAAGACCGAGAATCCAATCTACAGCTTTGCAGATGACAGTACACTTATCTCTTCATTCACTTTGAACGCTCGGACATCGACTACTCAGACGAATATCCGCAGACAGCAGGAAGTCATTCAACTTAACAAAGACCTGGAAGAAATTCTATCTTGGGGTGACAGTAACCAAGTGGAATTTAACGCTACAAAAACCCAGGCAGCAGTTTTTTCTAAAAAAGTTAACGTTGCAGAACCCGACATAGTTATGTCGGGGCACTCCATCCCTCTAACATCGTCACTCAATCTGTTAGGCGTTAATTTGGGAGCAAATATGTCCTGGCATGAACATGTTGCAGGCATAGCAAGAAGAGCTTCTCAAAAGTTGGGAATATTGTTTCGAACCAGAAAGCTTTACACTCCACAACAACTGTTAATTCTTTACAAAGCTCAAAATTCGACCAACTATGGAATACTGCTCCCATGTTTGGAGCTCCGCTCCCAAACATACACTGCATTTGTTGGATTCTATCCAGAGAAGAGCTGTTCGTCTGATTGGACACCCGGAACTGACCGACGGCCTTGATTCGCTGGAACATCGAAGAACGGTTGGCGACTTGAGCCTATTCTACAAGTACTTTCATGGAAAGTGTTCGAAAGATGTGGCCCGTTTAATTCCTCCCAGAGCGGTGCATATTAGAAGTACACGTCGCGCTAATGCTTCACATCCGTATGAGGTTCAGCTTGTTACTCCTCGTACAACGCTTTTCAAGCAGTCTTTTATATGGAGAACATCATACCTTTGGAATGGTTTACCCAGGACTGTGTTTCCCATCGAGTACAATCTACAGCGATTCAAGAACAACGTGAATCGCTTTTCTCCGCACACGTGTCGCTCCTGTAGCGCTTTAGGGACTTCCCTGTAGCACGTGTGCTAGACCCATAAAAAAAAAAAAAAAAAAAAAAAAATAGCCCAGATCTCGTTATTGCATCCGTTTATGCTTCAAATAATATCAGAAATAAAGTATAGTATGTCATTTTTACGCATAAGGTCACTTGTCAAAAATGACATTTTCGTAAAAATTTTTGAAAAAAACATTTGGCCAAATTTTAAAAAAGTTATTAGATAAAATAGTTTATTTTGCGATTCTAGATCTGTTTGTCAAATTTCAACGGCCTACTACGATTTTCAATTTTTGGCAGTTTTTTGACATATCGACAATTGTTTTTCATCTTGATTTATTGCACCCTTATTTAAATCATTTAATTTGTCAAAAACTAGGCACCTATAATCTATTTAAGAACAAAATGAAGTCGGGTCTATATAATTTTTTTAGAGAATATTAAAATTCACACATTATCATGAATCATATTTGATGCAAAGTTCGATTAGCTTTTGTTTTTAAATAGAAAAATGTTTCTCGCTTACGTATTTTGATAAGTTCACAGAATAGTCGATGGTGGGCTCATGAAAATCCAAACTTCATAATTGAGTGTCGTGACCAATACTCGTTTAAAACTAACGTTTGGTGTGGCATTGTAAATGACCCAATAATAGGGCCATATTTTTTTAGACATAATTTAATCTCACAACATATTTAGATTTTTTAAATAACGAAATTTGGGAAGTTCTGGATAACATGGCTGTGAAACTAAGATATGCTCTATGGTATCAATTAGATGGTCCACCAATACACAATACTTTGCAAGTACGAAACTTTAAATGAACTATTTCATGGCAGGGTCATTGGGAGAGATCAGGATAAATGTTGGCCACCTCGATCGCCCGACATCACCCCATGGGATTTCTATTTATGGGGTTATCTCAAACAAAAAGTATACAAGTTTAGACCATTTAGAGATATCGATAATCTAGAAACTATAATTAGGCAGTGTGTTCAGGAGATACCTCCCGAATTTGTAAAAAATTCCGTCAAAGAAATTTCTAGAAGAACCATTCGTTGTATTGAATGAAACGGTGGACACACCGAAATGTTGAATATTGCAATATGCCTGTATTTGATACAAAGTATTTATTAAATAGGTTAAAATAGCCAATTGTTAATTTAGCGTTTATAGAAAGAAACATTACATTGTTGAAACTTTAAGTACATTACTAAAAAAAGATCAAAATGTAAGATTTGTGTTAATTTACAAACGTTCAAGTGTGTTCACTATCAAACTACGTAAGCGAGAAATATTTTTCTATTTAAAAACAAAAGTTAATCGAACTTTGCATCAAATATGACTCATCATAATGTGTGAATTTTAACATTCTATAAAAAATTATGGACACGACTTTATTTTGTTCTTAAATAAATTATAGGTGCCTAGTTTTTGACAAATTAAATGATTTAAATAAGTTTGTAATAAATCAAGATGAAAAACAATTGCCGAAATGTCAAAAAACTGCCACAAATTTAAAATTTGAGTAGGCCGTTGAAATTTGACAAACAGATCTAGAATCACAAAATAAACCATTTTGTCTAATAACTTTTTTAAAATTTGGCCAAATTATACGTTTTTTTCAAAAATTTTTACGAAAATGTCAAAGTGATTATTTAAAAAAAATCCCATATGATGCGGACTTAAATTGTCACACTGTATGTCTGAAACTAGTATTTTAAAAATAAACAATAGAAAAGCAATACACTCATTGCATATTATTTGGTTGGTGGAACGTGGGTAAAACACCAAATGACTGATATTTCCTGTCCAGAGGACTTTCCTATCGAATTAACACCTGAAGGAGTCACATACAAAAAAAAATATTTATACGACAGAATTAGAGAATATTGTCCAGTCAAAGACAAGGATGGGATCTGTCTTAATCCGGGTGAAGATGGAAAGAGCAATGACGAAGAAGAGGTAATATAACCTCCGCCACCTAAGCAACCATGGTGCAGACTGAATTTGTTAGGTGAAAAAAATCAGTGAAAAAATCCTAATAATATAATAATATAATTAATTATATTCTCATAATTTTTTTGTAATGTTTATATAAAAAAAATACTATTAAACAATGTTAATTCTGTTTATTTTTTTTAACGTTAATTAATTATTAATTAATTAATAATTAAAAGTAAATTTTCGACATTGACTGAAGGTTAATAATAATTAATTTCATGTATTTCGAATGGAGAAGTTTTTTTAGCGTCTTTGTTAAGTTAAACGACCTCCTGCTGTCTGAGCAGCCGATGTCCGAGCGTTCAAAGAGAATGAAGAGATAAGCGTACTGTCATTTGCAAAGCTATAGATTGGATTCCCGGCCCTCTTCAGCCGATCGTTAATATAAATGAGAAAGAGTGCAGGAGATAGTATGGAGTCTTGGGGCACACCGGCGTTGACAGTGAAGGTGTTAGCAAAAAATCCGTCGACCGCCACTCGTAAAGAACGCTCTCTGAGGAAACATGAGAGCCACAAACAGAACTTTTCACACATACCATAAGAGCGTAGCTTAGCCAACAGTCCATCGTGCCAAACACGGTCGAATGCCTTGGATAGGTCGAGAGCAACGGCTCGAGATTCTCCAAAGTGTTCAATTGCGTTGTTCCAAACATGTGTTACATAAGTCAGAAGATCTCCTGTTGATCTATGTTTACGAAAGCCATATTGGTGATCACTAATAATGTTGAATCGTTCAAGATATTTTAGAAGATGCTGCTGGAAGAAGATTCCATGACTTCCGATATTATTGAAAGGAGTGCGACTGGTCGGTAGTTATTTGGCAAGGTCTTCTTGCCTGTTTTAGGTATCGGCTGAACTGTGACACATTTCCAGCAGGAAGGAAATATTCCCTTTCTGTAGGATAGGTTGAAAAGCCTACAGAAAACCGGTGTTAGTTCCCTCGCACAGTTTTTGAAAACTATGGCAGATATTCCGTCAGCGCCAGAAGCCTTTTTTGTGTCTAGCTTTATTAAAATACACTTTATGATACGCTGTCTGAAGACAACATCGGGCATCCTCGACTGCAATACGGGAACAGTAAGCGATATTTTTCCTTGGAAATCGACAGTAGAATGTGAAGTAAAAAGCCCAGCCAATAAGTTCGCTTTCTCAACAGGTGTCGTTGCAATGGAATTATCTAGCCGTGTGAGTGGTGGTATGGTGGATTTGGTGAAATTCTGGCTAACTGCCTTAGCGACTGACCAAAAGGACCTGGAAGGGGGACCCTGAAGTTAAGGCTCCTTTTGTACACATGCAGTTTTATATACCATCTTTCAAAATTTTTATTATAGCAATAAAACGACAAAAATTGGATCAATTTTCTTTACAAATTTGAAATCTACACAAAAAATACTATACGATAGAGTCATGTACGGACTTGAATGCGTTTTTCATAATTCGGGAAAACTTCGCAAAAATTGCCAAACTTTGAGCCTCGATATCTCACAACATGAGTTTTTCATATGACAACCTCAAAATGCTATAACTCAGACAATTTTTGGAATTTCCCGCTGAGACTTCATTTTGTTCAGAATATTATTTTCTTTTAGGGAATGCAAAAAAATCGATTTGGTTCCCGGAGAAGATAAGGGCTCTTTTCCTGTGGGCGATCACATATCAAGATAAATGTAAATTAATAAATAAACTTCCATTAAAAATAACTGGAAATATTTTTTAGAACATTTAAATAATTTAATAATAGCAATAAAAATTACATAACAAAAGTGGCGTAATGTTTATAACAGTGTTTGAAAAATAATGAGATTATTATGGGGACTTCCTACTTTAGACATAAAATTGGAGTTACAAGCAATCTATATAATAAATAAATAACTTTTGATTTTTAATGGTAATTACAACAAACTTATATTATCAAAAAATAGTAACATAAAATCCGAGTTAATATACTAGCTCACTAAATATTAAAAGTTACAGGGTATATGGACCGCGGCTTTGACTAATGGGGGTTAATCGTCAAAATGGACGAACCGCCATTTGTAAAAAAACGCTTTTATAACTAAAATAAGTTCAATTTACATCATTATATAGTTTAAAAAAGAAAAAAAAAAGACTTTATTAATATTATTATTTTAAAATGGGTAATGAACATGACACTGCAAAAAGTTTATCAACGAATATTAATTTTCATTACATTGTATACATTGTACATAGTATACATTTCTTTCTTACTCTATTAATAATTAAAGAATATACATATATATATATATATATATATATATATATATATATATATATATATATATATATATATATATATATATATATATATACATATACGTATATATAAATAGATAAAACTTAACATATATTGGTTTTGAGCGCAAAAAAACTGGCTAAGATGTATTATCTGTAGTTTACAGTGCATTTCTGTATCAATGTACGTATTCTCTCTTCGACCCTGGCAAAAAGTTGGGAAGGGTTTAGGGAAACAACAGTGAAAGCGGTTTTACGCCAGAGAAGTTGTCCTCCATCTTCTCATTATCTTCCTCTATTTTAATGATTTACCTTTATATGAGACAATGTACTAGCTTTGGTCTAGACCAACTTGCCGTTAATATTGCTCTCTGTTTTAATTATCATTATATCAGCCACAATATTTGTTTTGACGGACACCAAGTATAGAGACAAGCTAAGTCAGTGAGCCTGGGCTGACCCCAGTCATAAAATTTCCTCGCTCGAAGCCGATGTCTAGATTAATTTTAATATTTTTCAGTGAAATGCTGGTTTACTGGACGATTTGTAAAATGTAAACAAATATGTAAGTTGATAATTTGTGTGACGTGCCGGTTTTAATTAATAAATAAAGAATTGTAAAGACTTCAGAAATATGTATTGGTATAAGTATGTGGATAAGTGCATATCAGTTTTTCAGCCTTATAGTCCATAGAAAGCAACTAATACGCAAATAAAATATTATCTCCTGCGGTGGGTAAATTCGGCTCCATAATCCCTCTCCAAATTTCTTCACGGATTCACTTGAAATTTTATACAGATATTCATTAAACCTATTGACTATTGAATGAATATACAAAAATTATAAAAAAGTTAGTTCTAAACATTATTTTTTGACAATTGTTTATAAAAAAAAAGGGTTAATTTTTTCAAAATGGTCCCAAATTTGCCATTTTTAATTTTTTTTTTTGGTAAATTTACATTCATGCAAAGCCAATAATCATACTCTAATGATTTTTTAAATGTACTATAGCGACCTGGGCGTTGCACGGTGCAAATTCAAGAAGTCAACTTTGAGCAGCTATGCTCCTCCATTTTGAATTTTTTTGAAAAGTTGAGGCTCTGTTTTTGAAATCAAAAAGTTGTTCTTTTTTATGCACTTTTTCCTTTTTATATAAATATTATAGTTTCTCAATAAATGATACACAACCAAACTGTCGTTTAAACAGACCTCACCCCTTAATTGACTTGAGATTTACAACTGAACCATGGTTACGATTTTGGTCAGAAAAGTGTTAAAAATTAGATTTCTTCTTCATCCTTTTCTGAGAGAGGCATCTGGTACCGTGGACTTCGAGAGGTCACTCTAAATTCCGGAGGCATATTATAACACTTGCATACGCAGCAGGATGGAAATCTAAACCAGTCAGAAAAAATTCCTCTGCATTCGTTATTTGGGTCATAGGCAAGTAATCTAAAAATATATCATATAAATAAATATAAATATCTTATCTATGGATTATTTAGTTTTAAGACAAAGAAAAAGTTATATACAAGTACTGGCGTATCGCCTGACTTCACACGAGGTTGCTAAACTTCTTCTTCTCTCAAACCCGGCTGTTCTTACCAATACACCTTTTAATCCTTACTACTTTTTTGCTAAATTCTTTCACGATTATTTCTACTCTTCTTCTTTTACCCCTGCCCTTCTTGGACCTATCCTCCTCTGCTTCTACTCCAACTCTCACCTAACCCTACTTTCTCCTACACACTCTTTGGAATCAAAGTTAAGTTTAATAACCGGCTAAGTGCTAGTCGGACTTCCGAAATTAGTGTTCCGTACCCTGATTACTTTTACAATAAAAATTTTTGTTACAGAGGTATAACATGAGTGACTTTACAAAACATACCCAAATGAGTTTTCAA